>SJYQ01012895.1:311157-562897 GCA_006410935.1 Redunca redunca | reverse complement strand
TTTTTTTTTGAAATTTTTTGAAATTTTTATTTTAACTTTAGTTTACTTTACATTACTGTATTGCTTTTGCCAAGCATTGACATGAATTCACCACGAGTGTACAAGCGTTCCCAAACATGAATCCCTTCCCACCTCCCACCCCATACCATCTCTCTGGGTCCTCCCCTTGCACCAGTCCCAAGCATCCTGCATCCTGCATCCTGCATCAGATATCGACTGGCGATTCGTTTCTTACTTGATAGTATACATGTTTCAATGCAAAGAAGCATGTGACTAAACTGAAGACTAAATCACCGAGTTGATAGATGTTCATTTTTATTTAAATCTGTGATTCTAGGATTAGGATTTGTTTGGCTTAGTCCTTTTAGTCTTAGATACTGTAACTTTCACTGAAACATACAAAACAATGAGCCATTAAACAAACTAACTAGCCAGGGTCTTGGGCTTTCTGTTTAAGTCGAGCTTAAGGGAGCTAACAAATTCAAAGGGTGTCTGCCTCCAGTCTGCGGACTCTAGAATCTGAAAATAATTATTTGCACTCGTGAGTCAGTGAGTGAAGTTGGCCTTGGAGTCACGCGACGGTCTGCCTTGAAATCTTGCCTCTGTTGGGGTCACACTAGCTGACTGATCCTACTGTGAGCAAGCTACTTAGAGATCCTATTTTCTCATATGTAAAATTGGGACAATGCCATATACAGAAGAGGTTTTGGTAAGGATTAGGTAACTTTCCAATATGGTGCCCTGAACCCAGTAGGAGTCATTCCTGGCTCTTCACACTCCTGCTCCCTTTCATTCTCATTGGGTTTCTAGACAAATGGTTTCTACCCCTTATTAAAATATGACTCCTACTGCTGAGAAGACCCTATTTGAGTATGTGACCACGGATTAACTCAGAAAGACTGAAAGGTGAAAGAGTTGCAGTTAAGTAAAGATTGAAACTCATGGAGACAGGGAATTGTGTGAGTCTCCAGGGGAGATAGGGCTGGGCTGAAGGGATTAAAGGCTCTGTGTAGCGTGGTGCAGGAGAGAGGCAGTGGGTCAAGGATGGTAAGCTCTGGAGGGCTGTGCATGGTACTGACTGTTGTAATAGGTACCCTAAGTGCTTATAAATGGATTTGAATTTCAGATGTCACTGAATTGGAGTAAAATGAGGGCAAAGGATGTAAGACACAGCCCCTCCCAGCTAAATAGCTACCTTGACCCATTTCTTCTCTTGCATGAATTTGAAATGGAGCACATTGCTGTGATGAGAATCCTTCTTTAAAGACTGCCTGGATTGTCCAGGGTAGAGGCCACTTGGTTCAACCCCAAGCATTTCATTTGCTTCTCCTTCCATTAGCCAGGGTTAGGAGGTGGGTGAGACAGTCTTCTAGACTCATCTGGTGTGGCATCATGAAGGTAATGATTCTAAACATTAGGGAGCAAATCACATTTTGGGTTGCTACTCAACTGGCCGTATCTGCTCTTTTATTGTCCTAAAAGCACTTTCTATGGAGCTGGATTGTGGTTTAATGAGGATACTGGTTGGGAGGAGGCTGGTCGCAGTGGCAGTGTAGATGATCTTGGAAAGCGCAAAGAGGTCACCTGCCAGGACACACTGATTATGCACTAATAGCTTCCAGAAGGTGTGATGATGGGCGTCTTTGCAGCCACTTCTCACAATCAGAGGAATGTTGATGGAGTCTTAGTCTTCCATCACTTGCTAGTTGAAGCAATGAAATGGGCTCCAGGATTAGATCCTAATTTGATAAACCCTAAAATAAGTGTGTTATTATCTCACTCAAATGTTCACAATGCATATGCTTACACATCCAACCCATCTGCAAGTTCGATTCTGCCTCTGAATTGTAGCCTAAGTCTGTCCATTTTCCTTGGTCTCTCCAGCTACAAATGAATCAAGTTTTCATCTTCTTTCCCCTTCCTTGTTATTGTAATGAACCAGGGTAGTTTAGTAGATGTGAAAATGGGCTCTGAGATTACATTTTCTAGGTTTAAATCCCAGCTTTGCCACTTACTAGCTGTGCAATATTAGGCAAGTTTCTGAACCTCTCTGAGTTTTAGTTTCCTCATCCATAAAATAGGTAGAATGATATACTTCTTCATAGACAGGATGCCTGGTGAACAGTAAGGGCTTAATAAACACTGTACTTCTTTTCCACCTCTAGGAAATGCCCCCTTGGTATTCTCCTGCCTTCCTCTCTAGACCTGCTCCTATCTTCTTTTGAAAATGCATGCTCAGTCACTTCAGTCGTGTCCAACTCTTTGTGACCCCATGGACCATAATAACTTGCCAGGCTCCTCTGTCCATGGGATGTTTCTAGCAGAAATAGTGGAGTGGGTTGCTGTCCCCTCCTCCAGAGGATCTTCCTGACCCAGAAATCAAACCCATATCTCCTGCATCTCCTGCATTGCAGGTGGATTCTTTACTGCTGAGCCACTGGAGAAGCCCCAAAATACAAAAACAAAGTGTTTTTATCTCCACCTAGTAATCACACTGCTTACAGGGCCTGATGGCACCTGGCCCCAGACACACCTTGATATTATGCCTTCCATTTCCCATAATCTGGCTGCACGTATTTCCGGTGATTACTCCAACATATTAAGCAAATTTCTACCCCAGGACTTTCACACACCATTTCCTCTGCTGGGAATGGTCTTCCCTGAGATGTTTGTAGGCTGTTCCCTTCTCACCCTCAGGTCTCAGCTTAGGTTCTCCATTTCAGAGACTGTCTTAACTGCTCCACGTGGAATGGTCTTTGCTGTGCCCTGAGACTCTTTCTCAGGTTACTCAGTCGGTTGGCTTGCTGGCGGCTGTTGGCACTGCTTGCTGTGGCATCAGCACTTAGGGCTCTGTCTGCACCTCCTGCAGCCGTGATGGAGGCCTCTCCCTCCCAAGAGCCAGCCCTGCCTTCCCCAGCTGCCCTCCCGCTGCAGGCCTCCTTTGCCCGGACACTGAGAACAGCCAGAGTGCCTGGGACCGCCCATGCCCAATGTGTAAATACTCCAGCTCCTTCACCCCTGTGGCCCGCACTGTCCCCAGAGGCCCCCTTCTGTGAGACTTGCAGCCTCCCTGGCTCCTTTCCTTCCTGGTCCCACTTCCCTGCTTTGCTTCCAGGGTCTTCTGGAACATCTCCTGATGAGTGTGTCACCACCACCCAAACCTCATCTCCGCGTGTGCTGCTGGAGAGTCCAAACTAAGACAGTTATTATCTTCTTAAACAGTTTCTGATGTTCCATTAGAACATAATATCCATGAGAACAGTCCCTGTTACAGTAATCATCTCTGTACATGTTTAAGGATAGAAATATATTCATGTAGAGATTACAAATTATATTTATAACCAGTGTGACATTTTTTGGACATAAACATACATCATCTTGAAAATTCCAGCAATTACACATCAGCCTACCCTTCCTGCCCTGACTGTGTTTCTGGATGACAAACTCTGCCTTGTTACAGGGCATTCACTTACACGTTTAGTGCATTTTCATGTTTTATGCAAAATATAGAGGATAATGTGGCAAAAGCAATAGCTTGGTTTGGACTTCAAGTGAGTATCTAGAATAAAGTTCTGAAAGTATGTTTCTTCTTTAGGATTTACTGCCTAATTATATTTTCACCCCTCTAAGATACCCGACAAGAATGTTTACAGGTGCTAAATTCCGACATCTGAATCGTCTGTGTATGTTGAGCTGGGGAGACAGATTTTTGGCCCTCAGGGTTCATAGAGCAGAGATGAAAGTCACAGCGGAGGCAGGCTGGAGGAGAGTGAGGGATGACTCTGATGGTGTCATTAGGCCTGCTTCTGGGAAGGTGACGAGAGTGAATCATGAGGGGCTGCTTAAGACTGTGTTGGGCGACAAGCCTGGTAGAGTTGTAAAAGCCTTATAATCTGATCTGCAATATGAAGTTGGTGGGTAGTTATTGATTTCCCGGTAGGTGGAATTACTTCTCTTCATGGCACAGCAGCTAGAGGAGGGAGACTGTGGGAACCATGTGCTGTCAGACTAGAGCTGTGTGTGCTCATTCTCCTGCACGCCCAGCTGGTGGAACCAGGTGGCCTCTGACACCAGCACGTGCTGCCCGCACCAAGCGGAAGGAAAACAGCTGAGCGGAGCTGGGCTGGCACTGCTCAGCTTTGCAAACTGGGTAAATGTTGGGTTTCAATTAGGGGTCTTCCCTGCTTGCTCAAAGGCTGGTGGGAGGGGAGAGGACGAGAGCAGGGCAAGCCTTGACCACCTCAAGCTCCTCATGGTCCCCCAGGAGGGATGAGCTGAATTTGCCTTTCAGTCAATAGGAACTTGACTAAAGAAGGATGAGTTTCGCCTTAAAGCCTGTGAAAAGTCAAACAGGATTGAAGAGTCCATTAACCTACGCAGGTGACCAAGTAAGGGGCTGGCTCTGAGTGGAGTGAAATTCCAAGTGAAGGCTGCCACAGGCAGACTTAGAAATGGAGTAACCGCACTGAGGATGGGGCTGAGGCCCTGATATAGATACCTCGTGTGTTTAACCTTTCTCCCCAGAGAGAGGGCCTCCGGGATGTTCTCAAGTCTCTCTATTCTGCGGGTGGAAGCGGGATGTACCTGGGATGGAAGATCAGCAAACGTGTCCCTAGTAGGGCTGCAAGGGGCCAGTCTCATCTTCGTACGTTCACGGGTGATGTTTCTGGCTCTTGCTCCCTCTACCTTAGCCTCAGGGAGAAGAGGTCATACCTTCTTTGTATGGGCATTGCTTTTTATCCGAGGCCTCTGTAGACCCTCCCTCAGTTCTGAGAAGAGGTGTATACAGGTCAGTAGAGGACTGGTGCAGAACTGTGCTTAGTCACGCAGTCATATCCAACTTTGTGCGGCCCCATGGACTGTAGCCCGTCAGGCTCCTCTGCCCATGGGATTCTCCAGGCAAGAAGACTGCAGTGGGTTGCCGTGTCCTCCTCCAGGGGCTCCTCCCAACCCAGGGGTCGGACCCAGTCTCCCCCATCGCAGGCGGGTTCTTTACCAACCAGCCACCAGGGAAGCCCGGTCCTGAACTGGTACCTCCGAAAAGACCACAAGGGAAGATGTTGTTGCTGTTCAGTTGTTAAGTCGTGTCTGACCCCTGGTGACCTTGTGGAATGTAGCAAGCCAGACTCCTCTGTCCATCATTTCCCCGAGTTTGCTCAAATTCATGGTCTTTGAGTCATGGAGGCTAACTAACCATCTCATCCTCTGCCTTCCACTTCTCATTTTGCCTTCAATCTTTCTCAGCATCAGGGTCTTTTCCAGTGAGTTGGCCCTTCATACCAGGTGGCCAAAGTATTGGAGATTCAGCTTCAGCAACAGTCCTTCCAATGAATATTCAGGGTTGATTTCCTTTAGGGTTGACTGATGTTATCTCCTTGCAGTCCAAGGGACTCTCTAGAGCCTTCCACAGCACCACAGTTCAAAAGCATCAGTTCTTTGGTACTCAGCCTTCTTTATAGACCAACTTTCTCATCCATACATAACTGGTAGAAAAATCATAGCTTTGCCTATATAGTCCTGTGTTGGCAAAGTGCTGTCTCTTTTTTAATACACTGTCTAGGTTTGGCATAGCTTTCCTTTCGAGGAGCAAGCGTCTTTTTAATTTCATGGCTGCAGTCACCATCCGCAGTGATTTTGACTATACCTGTACGTGAGAGATGGTGGTGTACCACAACTACTGGAGACAATGTGGATTTAGAATGTGGAGTTTATTCTGTCCTCAGCTTTGGGCTTCAGCTTCATTTGTGGGATATTAATAAGAATCTCGTTGTTTGTCCTGTTACATAGGCATGGTCACATAGTATGAGAAATGGGAAGATACAAGTCTACCCCGGGTGCTACAGGATCAGAGAAGAGGGTTACCCCAGTCAGAGTTGGGGTGTCAGAAATGTTGACATAGGGGATTTGACAACTAAGTTAAGACCTCAGAGGCAAGGAGGAGTTAGTCAGGTGAAGATGGATGGGATAAGTACATTCTGGGCAAAGAAAACAGTGTGTGAAAACTGAGACACGGGAAGGGTGGCAAGGCTATGGTGGAGTGGCGTGGGAGGGGGAGGGTGCAGCGGTGAGTGATGTCTGCCCATTGTGGGCCTTCAGCTCTGCCGAAGCGTGTGTGAAACTCACCTGTGCGCCCTCGGAGAGGCTTTACTGAAGCTCCTCAAGGAGGGGAGTCCCATGGTCAGGTTTGAGTTTTGGGAAATTCCTGCTGCTGAGATTGGAAGAGGGGATCAGTTTGGGAGACTTGGAACAGAGCATACAGGAAGTTGTCCCGGGGGTTAGATGGATTTGACTTCTCGGTGGAGAAGACGTTGGGGATAGAAGAAGAAATCAAGTCTGCTTGGTGGACTGTGTGCCTGGGAGTGTCTTTGCTCAGAGTGAGCACAGGAGAAGGAAGGGGCTCGTGGGGGGAGACAGCAAGTTCAGATGTTGTTCTTAGGAGCATTTTTCTCTGGGGCTGCAGCTGCGGCTGTTATCACAGGTATGTCTGTGGCCTGATGCACCTCAAGGTGGTTTTCCAAAGTGGACAAAGGATCCATTGATCTTTCCATGGAGCTGATAGCGGGGAGTAGGAGACGATGAAAAAGGCCATCTTGTTTGAACCGTCCCTGAGTTGTGAAATTATTGCAAAAACATATCACACTTCAAGAGACTTATGAATTCAGGCAATGGCACCTTCTGCCGAAGGATAAAACTTTCTCTGAAAAGGAAGAAATCAGAGCCCAGAAACACTGCATTTTTGTCTCTGCAAGTCACTTTGACAAAAGAAAACTCCTTTCCTTGACAATAGAGTTGAGTAGCTCTGCAGGTTCCTAAGTGCCTGGTCTGAATTACAATTTGAACGTGTCATCACCTGATGGCAGACCTCCAGCCTTGTTTGGGCTCAGTTTCGAAGGCTGGGTTTGCAGGTCTCTGATGCTCATTGCCCCTTCACGTAAACATTGATTTAAGGCTCTGCAGTATTTATCTTTTAAATCATTTCTGTTTGTTTGCTTCACAATCAAGTCACGATTTAGAAATGCTGCTTCCTGAGGCTTTACAGACTAATATGATTTCACAGGTCCAATTACAAATGAGAAAAATTATTTCATCTCAAAACAGAGGAGCCAGACGTTTCTGAGAAATCGTGGTTAATGAGAAGACAAAGTACTTTCTGAAAAGCAGGTCACACTATTAATGGCTTCCTCAGCTAAAATCTTGCTGACTCTCAGAACCAAGGGCCCTCATCTTGTGGGGATGCTGGGTCTGATAATCTGTAAAGCAGGTGATTTTCAGATTGAAAAACCACTGATTCTGTTGTGGCCTGGTCTAGAGCCCCCACAACTTCAGTGGCTCATAAACAAGGCAAACATCCGCTGTCTTTCCACCTAGCAAATATATCTTTCTTCCTTACAGACTCTGTTTCATGAATCACAGAGTTTTGGATGAGGACTTAGCCATCATTTTGTTAACCCTGCGTCTGATACTTTGAATACCTCTTCATCATTCCCGCTCAGAAGCAGCTATATGTGTGTCAGTTGCTCAGTCATGCCTGACTGTTTGCAATCCCATGCACAGAGAAGCCTGGCAGGCTGCTGTCCATGGGATTCTCCAGGCCAGAATACTGGAGTGGGTAGCCATTCCCTTCTCCAAGGGATCTTCCCAACCTAGGGATTGAGCATTGCAGGCAGATTCTTTATCATCTGAGCCACCAAGGAAGTCTTCAGGAGCAGCTAAGCTACCTACTTTTTAAATATTTCTAGGGCTGGAGAACTCACTGTTGTATTTTTTCATGAAAATCTAATAATTTAGCTCCGTTTTAAGTAGAATGTAAAGTCTGGTACTTTTCAAGGAGGTCTTCACTAACACCTAAAATCTTTCAGCTGTCCCTTTCCCTTACGCCCATATCTTTGTAAAGAGATCTGGCTGAAGTGTCTCAACTAGAATACCAGCAGAGTGAACTTTAAAAAATATTCTTGTTGTATTTATTTGGCGGTGCTGGGTCTTGGTGGTGGCACATGAGACCTTTAGCTGCGGCGTGTGGTATCTAGTTCCCTGACTAGGGATCGAGCCAGGACCCCCTGCATCGGGAGCACAGAATCCTAGCCACTGGACCACCAGGGAATTCCCAGAATGAATTTCGAAGGAAAAATCTGACCGTCACTACTTTGCTGCTCTGTTTTATGGCAGTGACAGTTGCCATTCCAAGAAAGTAAAGGCATCGGTTTTTTCTTGTCTACTTAAGTCTACCTCTTATCTCTGTTGACTCTCTTGCAGTGATGGGCGTTCTCTCCCACCCAAGAATGGAGCCTGGCACTTAGGGAACCTTCAGTAGACAGTAGACTGAGTGACTAAGTGAAGTGAAGGGATGAGTTGATTAGTTGCCTCCATAGGTTACCTCTTTGTCCACCTTTACGGAGCTCCTTTCTGTACATCCTGTGTGTGTGTGAGTCACTCAGTCATGTCTCACTCTTTGCGACCCCATGAACTGTAGCCCACCAGGTTCCTCTGCCTCTAGAATTTTTCAGGCAAGAAGACTGGAGTAGGTTGCCTATTCCTCCTCCAAGGGACCCTCCTGACCCAGGGATCGAGACTATGTCTCCTGCGTTGGCATGTGGATTCCTTACCACTGAGCCACCTGGGAATTCCCATCTACAGATGCAGAGGTTTTAAATGATTTCAAATCTTGGATCACGAGAGTCTGTTGTTTTAGGCTTTGAAACAAAGTCTGTTTCTTTTATGCTTTAAACTCAAGACCATACATTTCCTTCTCCAGATCTTTCTTTAAGCTCTTGCCAAACCTTCAGTTTCAACAGAAAATAAGAATGTTCTGCCAGAGGGTAGGAATGCAGGGCGGTGGATTGCAGCAGTTTTATTCTCACTTGCGTCACTTGGACTACTGCCGGAGCGCGTTCTCTGGTCTCTGCTCTCGGCCTTTTGCTGCTCCCGCTGCTCCATATCCTACAGGGGAATGTGTGTGCTAAGTTGCTTCAGCCTTGTCTGACTTTTTGTGACCCCATGGACTGTAGCCCTCAGGCTCCTCTGTCCATGGGATTCTCCAGTCATGCCGTCCTCCAGGGGATCTTCCTGATCCAGGGATCAAACCTTCATCTCTTATGTCTCCTGCATGGACAAGTAGGTTCTCTCCCACTAGTGCCACCTGGGAAGCCTGCAGTGACATGAGTCACCTTTAAAAAAAATATTCTTATGACTCGCTTTGCCCAGAGAACTGTGGAAGAACAAGATTTTCGTTGTTTTAAACTTCCTTTATTGCAATCTCTTTTTATTTTACAAGCCAAATAAGCTTTTCAAAAAGGAAGACTTTATAATCCTTACCTAATTTAATAAAAGAAAGAACATTTCCTCTGGTGGGGTTTAATTATGACATCAGTGAAGGGAGTTAATTTTCATGAAGTTGGTGAGGCCCATCTCCCAAAGACAGAGTTTGCAACTTCAAATGAACTCAGTTTTACTTATAACATCGTTCTTTTATTTTTAAAGAAGATTTCTAACCTGGGTATTGATAGCAAGGAAAGGTTACTGTTTGATTCTTGTTGCTTATAATGACAATTAGGTTTTGATCTGCATTCAGACTTGGACACTAGGTAAATGCCATCTTGGATCAATGATACACCATTTCTGTGGACCTTTATGTATGTATTTATTGGCTGTGCCTCATGACATATGTGGAGAAGGCAATGGCACCCCACTCCAGCACTCTTGCCTGGAAAATCCCATGGACAGAGGAGCCTGGTAGGCTGCAGTCCATGGGGTCGCTAAAAATCAGACATGACTGAGCGACTTCACTTTGACTTTTCACTTTCATGCGTTGGAGAAAGAAATGGCAACCCACTCCAGTGTTCTTGCCTAGAGAATCCCAGGGATGGGGCAGCCTGGTGGGCTGCCGTCTATGGGGTCACACAGAGTTGGACACGACTGAAGCGACTTAGTAGCATGACATATGGGATTTTAGTTCCTTATCCAGGGATGAAACCTGTACCCCTTCTTTGGTCTTGCAGAGTCTTAACTACTGGACCACCAGGAAAGTCCCAATACAACAAGCATTCGTACACATACAATTTCCTGCAACAAACAAAAAGTTTCAAAGTTACAAGTTAACATCTTTTAGAAGGAAACTTTTAAAACAAATTGTTAAGTAAACGTTGCAGGAAATTTCTTTAGCCATTTTAATAAAGAGACTTAGACAAAATTTCAACTTTATGGTGACAAGATATGGGATAAGCAAAGATTTAACTTAAATTTTATGGTAATTAGTATGTAGATATTATACAGTCTTTTTTCTTATCTCTCTAAACAAAGGATAATGGCTAACTCAACACCTTGTATTCTCAGAAGTCCTTAGGCCAACCATTTCTTAAGTCCAAATAAAATACCATTAACCTGTAACCCTTGATTACATCTATAGTACTGAACAAAGCTGAATCAAAATTTTGTTGCCTATAATTTTCTTTTTCCATAGAACTATAACCTTATACCTCCCACTGAATTTAAGAATTTTGTTTTCAATATTATCTTCTATTATTCTGGGGCTTCCCTGGTGGCTCAGGTGGTAAAGAATTGGCCTGTAATGCAGGAGTCATGGGCTCCATCCCTGGGTCCAGAAGATCCCCTGGAGAAAGGAGTGGCTACCCACTCCAGTATTCTTGCCTGGAGAATGCCATGGACAGAGGAGCCTGGCAAGCCATAGTCTATGGGGTCACTAAAGTCAGACACAACTGAATGACTAACACAAACTATAACTTTATGCCTACCACTGAATTTAAGAATTTTCCTTTTCAGTATTATCTCCTATTATTCTACTTCCAAGAGACTATTCTACTTACCCAGGTCCATGTACTCTATTATTTATTTTTAAAATTGTTATTGAAGCATAGTTGATTTACAATGTTGTGCCATTCTCTGTTGTGCAGCAAAGTGATTCAATTATATGCATATATTCTTTTTAATATTTTTTTCTATTCTGGGTTATCACAAGATATCAAGTATAATTCCTTTTGCTTTATAGTAGAACTTTGTTGTTTACCTGTCCTATATATATAATAGCTTATTCAACACATCTGCTACAGAACCACAAGTCTGTTCTCTATTTCTGTGTTTTGTGGATATGTTCATTTGTGCCGTATTTTAGATTCCACTTGTAAATGATGTCATATGGTATTTGCCTTTCTCTGTCCGACTTACTTCAGTTAGTATGATGCTCTCCAGTTGCATCCATGTCACTACAAATGGCACTATTTTCTGCTTTTATATGTTTGGGTAATATCCCATTGTCTGTGTGTACCATATCTTGGTCCATGTACTCTAAATCACTCTCTGTTCTCTAAATCTGCACTCTACCAAAGGCAATATTATTTCTCACCAGTGACCATTTCAAATGACACTTCTTTCATTCATTCCACCAAGATTAACCGAATAGATACTATTATCCAGATACTGTGTTGAACACTTGAGGTTTAATTTGGCTGTCATGAAGCTTACACTTTGGTTGGATGAATGGGCATTAATTAATTACACTGGTTAGAATTTAATTACAAACTGATTTTGGCGTCTGAGGGAAGGGATGTGATTCTGTCAGAGCCTATGAAGTGACTATGCCCCTTCCAGCCATAGATTGTTTCTCTCTTCTGAAGCCCTCATGGCATTTGATAACTCTGCCAGTTGAAATCTTTGGCTGTGAGCAACATAAACCTATTCTAGTAAATTTAAGTAAAAATAAGTGCATTTGGATAATAAGGAGTAGTCCAAGAATAAGAAGAAAAGCTGGGGAACCAGTCTTCAAAGAGGGGAGACTCAGAGTAGCCCTGGGAGAGGAGGCAGCATCCACCAATGGGCAGCCTTCCCAGGGCGCTCCTGTGCAGACAGGTGAGCTCCTGGAGAGGTAGCATCCTCTGTCTGGTGGCTAAGAACACAGGCTGGACAGTCAGACAGGGGCCACCACCTACTATCTGTGCAGACTGGGCCACGTCCCTCTGTTTCCTCATCAGCACAAGGGGAGAAATGACAGTATCTATCTGCCTCCTACAGGCACTGGGAACATTAATGGAGGTAATTCGTGAAAGACACTTAAAATACCCCTGGCACCTTGTAGGCACTCAGCATGTTCAGTGTCGGCCCTTACTGTTTTTAAATTTTCCTCGAGGTTCAAATCAAGGGGATATCCTAAATAGGGTCCCTTGCTCCTTGGAAGAAAAGCTATGACCAACCTAGACAACATATTAAAAAGCAGAGACATTACTTTGCCAACAAAGGTCCATCTAGTCAAAGCTATGGTTTTTCCAGTGGTCATGTATGGATGTGAGAGTTGGACTATAAAGAAAGCTGAGCACCAAAGAATTAATGCATTTGAACTGTGGTATTGGAGAAGACTCTTGAGAGTCCCTTGGACTGCAAGGAGATCCAACCAGTCCATCCTAAAGGAAATCAGTCCTGAATATTCATTAGAAGGACTGATGCTGAAGCTGAAACTCCAATTCTTTGGCCACTTGATGCGAAGAACTGACTCACTGGAAAAGACCCTGATACTAGGAAAGACTGAAGGCAGGAGGAGAAGGGGACAACAGAGGATGAGATGATTGGGTGTCATCACCAACTCAGTGGACATGAGTTTGAGTAGGGTCCGGGAGTTGGTGATGGACAGGGAGGCCTGGCGTGCTGCAGTCCATGGGGTCACAAAGTCAGACATGACTGAGCAACTGAACTGAACTGACCTGAACCTGACCCTTGTCCAGAGGAAGGCAGGGAGCCTTGTGACAATATCTCTCGGATCATATTCCATCGCAGATTGGCTCCCCGGGGTGAGACCAGGATGCTGTGCCAGAAGAAGGTGTAGACGCTGGGCTGACAGAACGAGAGATGGTGTCTCCTTCCCCCTGCCTGTACCTTTCTCTGTCTGCTGCCTTTGCTCTTTGTGTTGTTGCTGATTCCCCCATCAGGTTTTAAGTGTCTAATGGGTGAGAACCATACTTTATCCCTGTACATCCCGAAACACAGTGCCTTCCACATCAGAGATGTTCACCTCTTATCTGCTGTATTGAATTAAAATAAAATCGTGCTTATGAGTCACATTTTAGTGCTAGAAGCATCTAGGTGGGGATGATTTGAGATGCTTTTTGAATTTTTCAGTTCCCTCAAGGTTTGCTGGTTTTAAGAGAAATATAGAAAGAAAGCTGCGTAGGATTTCAGAACCTTCCAGATATTTCCTGAGACAGCAGTGCCAAGAGAGTTACCGTTCTTTGCAAAGGTTTTAATTTATTTAAAATGAAAGCCATGGTGCATAAGGAAGCGGGAAGTAATTCATTTTTTATTTTTACTATTTATGCTAGTGAAAAATGTCTATCAATAGGGGTATGACAAATGAATGAATATATCCATACTGTAAAACAGCTGCAAAAACTTAATGTTGATCCCAAATGTAATAACATAGAAAGAGCTCAAAAAACCACTGGTGACTAAAACAATATCAAAGTACAGAACAATACGTACAGTATAGTCCTGTTTTATAAAAAGGAAGCAAAACAAAAATGATGCTATGGTTTTATACTGATCCATGCATATGTAAAACATAAAAAAATGATCTTGAAGGATTATCATCGTAGTGCAATATGTTTTACTTAAATGAAAAGGCAAATCAAAAAGATCCTACATATTTTATACCAGTATACACCCACATATACACACATACATTTTTATATGTATATACACTGATATGTGTATAGAATACAATAACTGGTTGGTTGCCTCTTGAGAGTGGGAGTTGGGAGAAGGG
Organism: Redunca redunca; assembly: GCA_006410935.1. Classification (NCBI taxonomy): domain Eukaryota; kingdom Metazoa; phylum Chordata; class Mammalia; order Artiodactyla; family Bovidae; genus Redunca; species Redunca redunca. The sequence goes on along the minus strand of SJYQ01012895.1, from coordinate 549,135 downwards.
CCAGAATTGGAAATAATTTTCTAAGAAAATAGTAACCTAATTTCTAGCATTTTCATTTTTGCAAGAAAGATGTATTCATGAATTGTTTATGTAATGAAGTATTATCTGGAAGAGAAAGGAAACTGAAACAAGCCCACGCGCTCATATGCCTGTGAACGGCCTTCGTTCCAGAATGCCGGGACATCCTGCTTCCTGTCATCACCAAGGAGCTGAAGGAGCTGCTGGAGCAGAAGGGCGATGTGCACCACCAGGCCCAGGAGAAGCAGTGCTGTGTGGGACTGCTCAACAGCATTTTGGAGGTCCTCAGCGGTCAGGACGCGGTGAGTCTTCAGGGCGGTGCCGGTGTCCCGGACTCAGGCTCGCGCGCAGCGGATTAAGTTCTAGAATATCGACGCTGATGAGTAGCAGTTGAAGTCGAAAGATACAAGTCAGTGGCTTGCTCAGCGGGCTTATTTTTCCAGTGACTAACTCCCGATCTGTTAAAGACGGCTTGGGGACTAGAGCTAAGCGTGTAGCATTTTGTCACCATATTTCTTGTTGAATAGGCTTTCTTAGGGTGTGGGTATGGACATATTGCAGACTTTTTAGATGAATTGTTCATTTATTAAAACCCTGACTTGCAGGGATGGAAATGAGGAAATTTTTCTATGCCTACATAGCCAAAAAAACTCACTTACCTGCTTTCTGGGCTGATTTTCCTTGGTTTTCCTTCTTTAGTTACCTCGTGGTGAGATGGTTGACTCTTTATGGATGAACAGAATGCTCAGGCCTAGACCCTAGAGGTAGGCTGAGGAGTAAGACGGTGCTAGGGAGATGGCCGTGGCTGGGAAGCCAATGTATACTGGTTGACATCATCCAGAGACTAGGCAAGCTTGAGCCCAAGAGGAAAGTCTTGGTGGGAGTAAGTAGAGGGCTTCCAAGGGCAGAGTCTGCAGAAGACAATGAGGAAGATGGAGTGTAGTAACAGTAAGGACTGAGAAGCAGTGATTAAACACAGGACTAGAATTCTTGAGACTTGAGGATGGGGATAAACATTCTTGGTTTGACTCAGGTTTGTGTGCAGCCTTACTTCATCCCTGAATAATGTCCAGGAGTGTCTGTCCCTCAATGGGCTGCTCTCAGAGCACCAGGTAGACCCAGACAGCCAGTAAGTCTTCCCCGAGTGTCTGTGTGACCATTCTCTCTCCTCCCTTCAGATTCGCTGAGAAGGGCTTTCTAGATGAATTGGATCTGTGATTGACTATATTATAAAACTGCAAAACAATATTTTTTCCTGCTCATATCCAGTAGTCAACCATTATTATCAGTTTCCTAGGATGTCTCTCTTCTGTCTTGTCTTTTCCACTTTTGCCATCCTGGTTATTTTTTCTTGTCTCATTTCTAGGTAAATGAGGTATGTAGCTAGCTTTATTCATTCATTCATTTGTACATATGATGTACTAGCTATATGCCAGGCATGTCTTTTTTCCTAAGAAAATACTTACATAAAGAAAAAGTGACAATATAATACAATGACTAAAATCTAGATGCATCCTAGGAACTGGAAGTACACAGACTATGTGTGTGTGTGTGTAAACATTTTTGTCAAGGAAGCCTTCTCAAGAGAAGGAAAGCTTCAACTTCACTATTCAAAAGTGAGTAATTAAATGATGATCACCATTGCTACTTTATTTGCTGTTCTGTAAGTACTTGCTGAATGCAGTCCAAGCCTTCTTTCTTCACACATTGATCACTGCTAAAGCTTATCATGATCATTTTACAAATGGAAACCTGAAATTCACGCACTTAAAGGTCAAGGCCAAACAGCAAAGAAATAGAAGGCTGGAAATTCGAACCCAGGTTGTCAGACTCCAAAGTCTGCATAATTATAGACACTGTGGATACAAAAGCATGGTCTTTTCCCTCTTGTGTTTTCCTATCCTGTCTTTTTTCTGAGGAGAGTGAGTATAATGCCCCAAAGCTTCAGTTCAGTTCAGTTCAGTCGCTCAGTCGTGTCCGACTCTTTGCGACCCCATGAATCGCAGCATGCGAGGCCTCTCTGTCCATCACCATCTCCTGGAGTTCACTCAGACTCACGTCCATCGAGTCGGTGATGCCATCCAGCCATCTCATCCTCTGTCGTCCCCTTCTCCTCCTGCCCCCAATCCCTCCCAGCATCAGAGTCTTTTCCAATGAGTCAACTCTTCGCATGAGGTGGCCAAGGTACTGGAGCTTCAGCTTTAGCATCATTCCTTCCAAAGAAATCCCAGGGCTGATCTCCTTCAGAATGGACTGGTTGGATCTCCTTGCAGTCCAAGGGACTCTCAAGAGTCTACACCACAGTTCAAAAGCATCAATTCTTTGGTGCTCAGCCTTCTTCACAGTCCAACTCTCACATCCACACATGACCACTGGAAAAACCATAGCCTTGACTAGATGGACCTTAGTCAGCAAAGTAATGTCTCTGCTTTTGAATATGCTGTCTAGGTTGCTCATAACTTTTCTTCCAAGGAGTAAGCGTCTTTTAATTTCATGGCTGCAGTCACCATCTGCAGTAATTTTGGAGCCCAAAAAAATAAAGTCTGACACTGTNTGGAAGTCCCTTGATATTTCCTAATGGTCCTGTTAGGTTCCCTCACTCAGCTTGTTTGAGCTGCACTTTAACATAGGAGAGGGACAGGCCCAGGTGAAGGGGGAAAGGCCTGACTTCTGCCTTACGTCCTGTATTAACTCCTTTCCTCCCCCTCACCTGAGCAAGCTTAGTTGTCAACTTAGGTTACTTTGAAAGATGGTTTCAAACTGGCTTCATTCTATGCTTTGCCGGCTGCTAGGTAACTCATAAAATTCAATCTTGTGCCAGACCTGGAGGAGCTGGCTTCCCCACCGCCCCCACTTAAATCAGGCTTTTCCTTTGTATGTTTCATTTCTCCGACAGACAGGAGAGTCGTCACGCTGTACCCTGCGTAGCAATCACAAAGTGGGTAAAGATGACTCCTGATTCTAAAGAGGGGGTCGTGTTGGGTGTATCTGCATCGTGAAGGTAGAGAACCTGCAGAATCAGCTTGAAAACAAAACATTTAAAAGCCTTTTGAGTCCATTGACTAAACCTGAGGAGATTTACCAAGGCCCTCTGATAATCATGGTTGGTTTGGGGTTTATGCTATCTTTATTCATCAACTTAGACACTGGTAGAGAGGGTTTTTGCTCATGCTTGAAATGTCCTTTCCTATTCCTGTTCTTTTTATGTAAGCAAACTCCCAAACTCCTCTTAGGTTCAGCTTGGGTAATACTTCCTGCCTGCAATCCCACTTTCGTGCCCTCCCTGCAACCCTCGTCCTGAGGCAGGCCTGAGGCCTTGCTTCTCTGTGTTCATGGCCGTGTGTTCAGACTGGCACAACAGCACCGATCGCTGTGTTCTGCTTTCTGCTGTGCCTCCTGCCAGGCTCGGAGCACCGAAGCTCGGAGAGCACGCCTCACTCCCGCCACCTCGCAGAGCTTACCCTTCCTGCCTTGCCTCTTGCGATTCCGGTTTGACTCTCCAGCCTCCTCTCCGTTAAAGTTCTCTCAGTCCCTCAAGTGCCCACACTCTCTCTCTGCTGGGCTGCTGCGTGCTCTCTGCATTGTCAAAGCGCACTGCCTCCTCTCTCTGCCTAGCTAAATCCTACCTAATGTTCGGAAGCCAGATGAAATGTCACTTTCCCTGGGAAGTTTTCTCTAGGCCTCCTCCACAGCCCTCTCTTGTGGTCCATAGAGCTCACGCCAGGGTTATCATCCTCTGTGGACCCATCTGTCTTGTAACTGGGAGTGCCCTGCTCTGCCATGTAGCCCTCCCCTTCCCCTTGCACATCCTGTGTGAAGCCTGGCTATCTGTTGAAGGAATGGAGAAGTGAATGAATATGACTTGTCCACATCAGGGGCAGAGCCTGACTTCTTCGTCGGGTCGTCCACTCTGGTTGCTGAGAGGGTGTGCTCCTTCCTCTTTTTGTCTTCCTTGGGAGCTCAGCTGGTAAGAAATCTGCCTGCAATGCAAGACACCCTGGTTTGAATCCTGGGTCAGGAAGATCCACTGAAGAAGGGATAGGCTACCCAATCCAATATTCTTGGGCTTCTCTGATGGCTCAGCTGGTAAAGAATCCGCCTGCAATGCGGGAGACTTGGGATTGCTATCTGGGTTGGGAAGATCCCCTGGAGAAGGGAAAGGCTACCCACTCCAGTATTCTTGCCTGGAGAATCCCATGGGTATATAGTCCATGGGGTCACCAAAAGTCAGACACGACAGAGCAACTTTCACTTTGGATATCAAGTGCAGAGGTTGGATTAATCACACAGTTTATGACACATTTTCCTCGTCGGTCTTTGCAAGGCCCTCTCTGGTTTCATGTATGTGTGTGTGTTTCTTACCTTTGTCCTTATCTCTGCTTCCACTCCCCTACCTTCCCTACCTGCTTCAGGCAGTTCAGCTACTATGTTGAATACACATGTGTGAATTTGGGTGCATGTATTTTAAAACACACAAACGCATCCACTCACCCTCACATCCCTTCCTTACAGAGGAGCTGACATTGACTGCAAAAGGGCATTAGCAGATTCAGTCCTGTTAAGGTCCCCTGGGAGAAGGCACTCCAGTACTCATGCTGGGAAAATCCCATGGATGGAGGAGCCTGGTAGGGTGCAGTCCATGGGGTCGCAAAGAGTCGGACAGGACTGAGCAACTTCACTTTGACTTGTCACTTTCATGCACTGGAGAAGGAAATGGCAAGCCACTCCAGTGTTCTTGCCTGGAGAATCCCAGGGACAGTGGAGCCTGGTGGGCTGCCATCTATGGGGTCGCACAGAGTAGGACATGACTAAAGTGACTTAGCAGCAGCAGCAGCAAGGTCCCCTGGGTGGAGGAGGGCCCGAGGTGGGCACAGGGAGTCGTCTCTCCAGGGGTGTTTTTGGTCTAGTACTGCTGGACTTCCATATGTGATAGAAGCAGGCCCTGACCCCCTGTGCTTGGCTGTCTTCCTCTGAAATTCTGGGCTCCTGTGAATCCCAGGCAGCGTGCCTGATGCAGGCTTGAAGAGAGGCTGATGCTGCCTCTTTGCATTATCAATTAGCTCCCAGGATCAATACTACCCTGCAAAAGCAGCGGGGTTTTCTTGTAACCTATCTGCTCCCTCATATATCACATGAAAGGCAGGAAGCCAAGACTTGCTGAAATTCTTTTGTCTGTGAGGCATTCTAAACAGAACAGCCAATTAAGCTCTAAACTTAAAGTTAAAATAGATGAGAATCCTATACTTCTGCTGTGTCTAAGGCCAGTTTTAATTTACCTATTGCTCTTCCTGTGCATCTGTGGTGGTAAATGTCCTCCTCCTAGGCCAGGGGCATGGCATGGCAGTGTCATGGACAGTGACACATGGGACACTTTCTTGCTGGGTGCCCTTCAGCCTCCGAAGTGCTTTCTCACACATCACAGCTGTTCTGTTTCTGGCCGCCACGTGGCAAGGTCAGTTTTATTATCCCCATTCTACTGGTGTGGGAAGCTTGGTGACAGTACTAACTAAGGCCAGAGAGTTAGTAGAAGGCAGGCCCGGCAGGGACTCGCCCTGTCTCACTCCAGAGTCAGCCTTTCACACATCACTGTGTCTCCCACAACTTCACTGCCACACTGCCACTTAACACTTTGCTAGCATCATTTCCCTGGTGGAGGTAAGAGTAAGGCTGCATTCGTGCATCCATCCCACAAGCAACAGGAAGAACCGTGTGTGCTACCCCACATGCTGAAGCTACAGGGGTGAGCAGAGCTGGGCGCGTGCTCACTCTGCTTCTGATTAACGGGGGACCCTGGGAGGTCAAAAAATCTCTTGGTGAAAATAAGGTTGCTGTGTCCCTGGAGGGGTGTGCCAGGATTACAGGAACATGTGTGAGAGCATGCAGCGTTGTACCCGGTGGATAGTCTCTACTGGGTCCACGTGGCTTTGCTTCTTCCTTCACTACTTCCCTTTGCTCCTGTGCTCTTTCCACTGTTCCAGGGTGCTTCTGAAACATCCCTGTAATTCTTTAAGAACTGTTAAGGGCCGCGTGATCTCCTGGGAGAATGGCAAACAGGTCCCAGACTTAGGGAGCACTCGGTACGCCGTCGGCACTGAAGGCAGACCGCAAGTGGCCCTGTTGGCAGCCAGATATTTTGGAGCCCTCGCAGGCATTGTGGGGGCCTGGCCAAGGAGCGCAGGTGCTGCTGCTGGAGCAGAGCCGTCACCTGCGGGCACCTGGCCCTCACCAGGGCTCCTGGAGGGCCTGGAGAGGGCATCAGCCTGCATCTCAGGGGCTCCTTTGGGGTACTCCAGAACTATGGGGCTCATGATAGCCACTGTACGGGACAGTGTGCTGGAGCTGGCTTGCACCGGCTCATGAGAACCAAGTGTTAAAGTTTTAGGAAGTTTGTGAGCTATTTGTTAAATAACAGCCATCATTAAAAGTTTACATAAATATCTACAACTAATAAATGATATTGAAGTCAAAGGTAATAAATATATATTCAGAAGTCAGTTCAGTTTAGTTCAGTCACTCATTCATGTCCAACTCTTTGCGACCCCATGAATCGCGGCACGCCAGGCCTCCCTGTCCACCACCGTCTCCCGGAGTTCACTCAAACTCCCGTCCATAGAGTCAGTGATACCATCCAGCCATCTCATCCTCTGTCGTCCCCTTCTCCTCCTGCCCCCTATCCCTCCCAGCATCAGAGTCTTTTCCAATGAGTCAACTCTTCACATGAGGTGGCCAAAGTACTGGAGTTTCAGCTTTAGGATCATTCCTTCCAAAGAACACCCAGGGCTGATCTCCTTTAGAATGGACTGGTTGGGTACCACTTCCTAATTATCTTACCATACTTTATTCTTATCTATGTGCTTGAGCTTATTTACATCTGTTGTGTCTGTATGGTAGAAATACATACAGATATTTAATATTATAGATGTTAATATTTAATGCTCTGCTGCAGCCCATTTCTTCCCAGTTCTGTGTTCAGCAGTGTCATTATTGGTAGCCTGAAATCAACCATGAAGGAAGTATTCATTCCAGAAAATTGACAAATGCTTAATATCCAGACTTTTATTTTTTCTCTTCTTGGAGAGACAATTGATAAACATTTACCAGCATACCACTGTCTGGGATTCAAAGAAATTTCAAAGAAAATTTCAAAGAAATGAAAAAACCACACAGGTTCAGGGGGGCTGCCTGTGTGCCCACTCTTTTCGCCAGTGATCCTGGATCTGCTGTGTCTAAAGGATCTCATGAGACTGGCCAGTGAAAGAATGCTCCGGGGATGTTGCAATTCAAAGACAAACCAAACACCCAACCTAGAACAGAGATAAAGAAATTTCTTTCATTTCCCATGGCAATTCTCACTGATTAGCAGTAACTTCTTTCCTTGTAGTGTGGGGAATTTTAAAGGCCTGTGTGGGCCAGTGAGGATGCGAGCCCAGGCGTCTACATAGGTAGTGGATGGGGATGAACGCTTGAGTGCCATAGACTTACTTGAGTGCCATTCCTAAACCAGATGTCTAAGCCACACGGCTGTGGGAAAGGAACGTTTGACGGGGAGGTTACTGTCTTTCAACTCAGTCGTTTTTGGGCTTTGGGTCTTAAATAAGGTTTAAAGATTATAAAAAGCTCTCTTTTGATTAGGCAAACATTTTGGTTATCATGGTGACAAGGGAGAACCACCAATGGATACTAAAGCTGATGGGCAAAAGCCTGATGAGAAACAGAATATTTGTATAATCCCAGACTATCCTCCCAAAGCACCCACCTACCAACCACACTAGGAGAGACAGTAAGTTCACCGTGTGGGAACCTGACAGGCACCCCCTTAGCCAGGTGGTGAACGGGAGCATCTCCAGGAAGGACAGAGCAGCACCCTGTGCCTCCCGAGAAGCTGTGCTGAGAAGGACCAGCACTACTCTCCTAGAGAGTCCCGTCAGGAACATGCAACCAGTCTCGTAATGAGAAAGCGTTCCACAAGCCCCTGCAGGGGCTGTTCTACAAAACAGCAGATGATTACTCTTCAGAACTTAAGGTCGTGAAAGATGAGGAGGCACCAAGGCACGGTCACAGATTGGTGGGGATTTAGGAAATGCGACAACTGACTTCAAAGTAGGATCCTGAATTAGGTCGTGAACTAGAAAATGGACATGAGAAGGAAAACTGTCAAAATTAGAAGAGAACTGTTCTGTTAGAGAAGACTCTTGAGAGTCCTTTGGATGGCAAGGTGATCCAGCCAGTCCATCCTAAAGGAGATCAGTCCTGGGTGTTCGCTGGAAGGACTGATGTTAAACCTGAAACTCCAATATTTTGGCCACCTGATGTGAAGAGCTGACTCATTGAAAAAGACCCTGATGTTGGGAAAGATTGAGGGCAGGAGGAGAAGGGGATGACAGAGGATGAGATGGCTGGATGGCATCACTGACTCAATGGACATGAGTTTGGGTAAACTCCGGGAGTTTACCAGGGAGGCCTGGTGTGCTGCGGTTCATGGGGTCCCAAAGAGTCGGAGACGACTGAGCGACTGAACTGGTGAATAGTTAATACTACACGGTAAAGCATCTGCCTGCAATGTGGGAGACCCAGGTTCGATTCCTGGGTCGGGAAAGTCCCCTGGAGAAGGAAATGGCAATCCACTCCAGCACTCTTGCCTGGAAACTCCCATGGACTGAGGAGCCTGATAGGCTTCACAGTCCATGGGGTCGCAAAGAGTCGGACACGATTGAGAGACTTCACTTCACTGTACTGACACAAATGTTGTGCCTTGATAACTGTGCTCTAATTATGCTACCATTAAGATGTTAACATTAAGGGAAGCTGGAGGAAGGGTACATAGGAATTTTCTTTACTGTTTTTGCAACTTTTCTGTGAAGTGAAGTGAAGTGAAGTCACTCAGTCATGTCCGATTCTTTGCGACCCCGTGGACTGTAGCCTACCAGGCTTCTCCGTCCGTGGGATTCTCCAGGCAAGAATACTGGAGTGTGTTGCCATTTCCTTCTCCAGGAGATCTTCCCAACCCAGGGATTGAACCCAGGTCTCCCGCATTGTAGGCCGACTCTTTAGTGTCTGAGCCACCAGGGAAGTCAACTTTTCTGTAGGCCTAACATTATTTTTCTTAATAAAATTACTTTGAAGTGTTTCAGGAAGGAATGCATTTTGAGGATGAGCAGTTTCCCAAAGTACACCTGTTCCAGTGTGAAGGGCTGCTGATACATAAGGGGTTTTCTCTGCTTTTTTCAGTCAAAAATGACAAAACTCACAGACAAATGACCAGCCTTACTAGAGGATTCCACTCTGTTAACTGCCCCAATCTGTCTGGAGGTGATTGGAACCTCCTCCTAAGTGAGTTATTGGTTAAGTACTTGACTCAGCCATATCAGCATGCATTAGCCGAGGATGAAGCTGTGGAGACTGAGAATATGGAGGAGTCTTGCAGCCTGTCCTGGTCACGAGGACCTTGCACGTGGCAGCACTCTCCAGGGCTGTTTGTTAGCCTTATCCATGTGGCAATTCCTAGGCCAGTGTTGGCACCTGAATGCCACCTGATCGTTGCGTGGCAAGTTTAGCAAGTGGATGGTTTGGCATAACTTACTAGATGGTCTTTGGGTCATTTATTGTCAGGGGAGCCACCTGGAAAATTAGTAGGCAGTTTTTGTTGATGGTTGACTAGAACTCAGCACCAACTAGAAATAATTCTCAAGGTGTTATTCAGTATTCCTCTATTGGCCATGACCAAAGTTTAAAAGAGCTTGCTGGTGGACAGTCACTGAGTCGTGTCCAGATCTGCACCCCGGCAGGCTTCAGCAGGCCAGGCTCTGCTCTCCTTCACTATTTGCTGCAGTTTGCTCAAAGTTCACATCCATCAATTCAGTGAAGCCATCCAACCATCTCATCCTCTGTTGCCCCCTTCTCCTTTTGCCATCAGTCTTTCCCAGCATCAGTGTCTTTTCCAAAGAGATGGTTCTTCACATCAGGTGACCAAAGTATTAGAACTTTAGTTACAGTCCTTTCAATGAATATTCAGGGTTGATTTCCTTTAGGATTCACTGGTTCAATGTCCTTACTGTCCAAGGGACTCTCAAGAGTCTTCTCTAGCACCACAATTTGAAAGCATCAATTCTTTGGCACTCAGCCTTCTTTATGGACCAACTCTCACATCCTTACATGACTAACTACTGAAAAAATCCTAGCTTTGACTATACAGTCCTTTGTCAGCAAAATGATGTCTCTGCTTTTTAATATGCTATCTAGGTTTCGTCATAGCTTTCTTGCCAAGAAGCCAGCCTCTTTCAATTTCATGGCCACAGGCATGGTCCACAGTGATTTTGGAGCCCAAGAAAATAAAATCTGTCACTGCTTCCACTTTTTCTATTTGCCCCCAAGGGATGGGCCTGGATGCCATGATCTTAGTTTTTTTAATGTTGAGTTTCAGGTCAGCTTTTTCACTGTCCTCTTTCACCCTTATCAAGAGGCTCTTGAGTTCCTCTTCACCTTCTGCCGTTAGAGTGGTATTGTCAGCATATCTGAGGTTGTTATTTCTCCTGGCAGTCTTGATTCCAGCTTGGACTCAACCAGTCCAGCGTTACTCATGATGTACTCTGCATATAAATTAAATAAGCAGGGTAACAATATATAGCCTTGACGTACTCCTTTCCCAATTTGGAACCAGTCTGTTTTTCCATGTCGGGTTCAAACTGTTGCTTCTTGACTTGCGTACAATTTTCTCAGGAGGCAGGTAAGGTGGTCTGATACTCCCACCTCTTTAAGAATTCTCCAGTTTGTTGTGATCCACACAGTCAAAGGCTTTAGCATAGCCAATAAAGCAGAAATAGATGGTTTTTGGAATTCCCTTGCTTCTAACAGATGTTGGCAGTTTGATCTCTGGTTCCTCTGCCTTTTCTAAATTCAGATTGTACATCTAAAAGTTCTCAGTTCATGTACTGTTGAAACGTAGCTTGAAGGATTTTGAGCAGGACCTTGCTAGCATTTTTGAGCAGGACCTTGCTAGCATGTGAAATAAGCACAATTGTACGGTAGTTTGAACATTCTTTGGCATTGCCCTTCTTTGGGATTGGAATGAAAATTGACCTTTTCTAGTCCTTTGGTCACTGCTGAGTTTTCCAAATTTGCTGGCATATTGAGTGCAGCACTTTAACCCGCAACTAAATTCACTATGTCCTCTTGGCTCTCTCCCAACTGCTTCCCAGGGCCTGGGTGAGGGTTGGGCAAGTGATGCATTGTCTGAGGCTAGGGACAAAGTATAATTGGGCACCAAAAATTCAGTAATCAATAAAAGCTGTATTTCAATGCAACATTTTTAAAAACCAGTATTTTAAGATTTTGTTCATCATGTATTTTTCTGCCTTAATTTGTATTTTTTTTAATATGGCATTAAATTTTCTTTGCCTTGATTAATGAGCTTTTTGACGCTCTTGCAGTATGTCTCCTGGTTAAGAGCCTTGATCACATTACTCTCTCATCTCAGTCCTGGCAGTTTGTGGAGCCTTCAATCAACACCAGCTGCCTGCAATGGCAAATCTGGGCTCTGACCCATGAATGGGCAAGTTGGCAACTTACAAGAGTAGAGAAAGTACCTTTCTGTTCAGACCTGTTCTGAAGACTGTGGATGATGCTGTGAAGATTTCTGTCTGTAGGGAACAATTGCATAAAAGCACACGTTGAAAGGAACAGCCATTTACACTAAACCTTCTCTGGGCCAGCCACTTGTTTTCCAAAAAACATTTCTTATATATTGCTTGAATTAAGTCTCCTGTTCACAGCTGGGAGGCATGAGTTAAAAGACTGCTCAGCAGCAGAAAAATATCACTATAGTTGGTCCAGGTTACCGTTACTGAGGGAACTATAACTTTGATTTGTTCAACTGGTAGAAATGTAAATCCTTAAGTGAGGAAGAAAGTACTGGTTTTGAAGATGCTTTTGATCTACAGCTTTGTCTAAAGAGTCCCAGCTGTCATAGGCAATGCGGGGACAGCCACCGGTGACTGCACCAGGGAAGTTTCCAGAAAACAACCCAGGAATTCTAGAGCGGACATTTTCTCAGGGCGATTTTAGATAACATTAGTCTTAGAGATAAGCACAGTCGATTTAGCAGCCAAGATTGGGGGAAAAAGGTGTTTAGTTTCAGTACAATTTCTCCAAGCAGCATAGCATCCTAAAGTTGTCTTTCACTCTCTATTTCTTAACTTTCCCTCTACCAGGAATATAAACTCAGCTCAGCTTTTTCTCTCCAACCACATTTCCTACCAGTTTCAGCAGCATTCTGGGTTCTGGGGAGACCCCTCTGACTCTTCCACTGAGCCTTCCTGCTTCTTGTTCTCTGTGTGTCCTTGGCCTGTTCCCTCCATGTTTCAGGATACTTTTTCTTCCTTCTTCTTATCCTGAGGGCCTTCAACTGGTGGTTCACAGCCTGAATCTAGCTCACAGATGTGTTTTGTTTCGCTTGCCAAATTACTTACTATAGTCCCATCTCTTCCTGTTGCTTCCTAATATATTTGTCTGGATTCCCATGTATTTGTTTCTGTCTTACCCCACTACATATCTCAGTTGTGACATCTGAAAGCCAAACCTTGCCTTGATAGGCCCACCCAGTTTCCCTCCTGTTAAGAAATTGTCCTCGATTCTGTGTGCCCAACCTGAGTCCCTTTCCCTGCAGCACGCTGAGGACTGCTGGCTTACCACGGAGTTCAGCGTTTAGTTGAGTGCAGTGTTATGTTTAATCTTGTCATATTAGGACTGTCTGGCATGTGTGGAAGGAGGACCAGCACTTTTTTTTGGTAATTTCTCTTTGCAGTGAAGGTTGTGTCTTTCCACCTCTTTGAACGTGAACATCTATTGTTTGTCAGGCACTGTTCTAGGCATAGGGGTGGGAGGCAAAGGTGCTTAAGACAAAATACTCTTACATTTACTACTTCTGAGACCTCTTTCCTAGGACTCTCCAGCTCTAGTCTGGGGAGTCAATGGTCTATGCATTTTGGGAGGCACACTTGTCCTATGCCTTTCTCTATGGTTATCAGTCTTCCCACTGCCATCATGAATTCTCTGAATATCCAAAGCAGAACTATTTTGAAACCTGGGTTAATTGCCCTCATCTCTGACACCACCCCTCCCCCGATTCCGCCCTGCCCCACCCCATTTAGAAGACATATATTTACCCCAGTCTCCCAGAATTTTGACATAGACTACCACCTACTGGAAGTGCTGTTACGAACGTGCCTCAGATCTGGTTTACAGACTCTCCATGCACAGGGCTGTTTCAGTCTTACATTTTCTCTGTATTTCTACATTGCCTGGGCATAGTGCCGGATTCTGAGCAGATGCTCAATAATTAATCTTTGTGGTTTCATTGATCCTCCCACCTTCAATTAGTCTACTTTCCAGAAATACATGCTGACACTAATTTTATTTTTTGTATTCAGCAAAACCTAATGAGAAAGGTAAATCAGCTGCGGGTGTAAATCAGCTTCAAATAAAAAGCAGGTGCTAACTTTGAGTATTGTTGTGCTCCTAAAGCTGTTCATACATCAGTTTAGAATTCAGCATGCATTTTCTGATGGAAATCATGCAGAAGATTAATGGTGGTGAAATTTCCAGGCCAGCCTGTTTGAGCCTGTTTAACCTCTAGTGTAATTGAACTCTGGACAGAGAGCAGAGGCTCATATTTACTTGTTGGCATTACATGAATAGTTCACAGAGACTGTCCGTACTTCACCTTACCTGGCTGTCATTACATTTTGCTCACCTTTGAAGTGTCCTTTAAGCCTCATGGATGCAAAGACGGCATCTGTGTTGCTCACTGTCGTGTCCTAACATAATACCCATGCAGGTTGGGTAGTCACAAAATAGTTTTCACTGAGTCAAAGTCTAGTCAAAACAACTTTGGAGACACACTGCCCGTGGATTAGAATCCCGGCTTCCCCTCTCACTAGCTGTGTGCTCACTGGGGAGTTACGTGTCCTGCCTGAGCCTGGCTCACCTCCATATTTTGTTAGTCGTGGCCACCATGCTGATACTCAATATAGGTTTCTTCTTTCCTTCCCTCTTACCCTGATGTAATCCCCCCAAAAGTATTTGATTAATGATGTCTGCTTCCTGGGCTGTACTGGTTGAGGTGGTGGGGACAGGAAGGTGGTTTTTGGTATCACAGCCTTTCAACCGTTTTTGAGGACATGTGAGTTCTATTTCCAGCTCTAGTTCTGACAGTCTGTGTGATCTGAAGCAGGTCACTCAAATATATCTTTGAAAAGTTGATGGATTTCAATTATTTTTCAAGCTTTTCCACTTAAGTATCTCTAAATTTAGGTGAATGAATATAAATTCTCAATGTTCTGGAGATCTTTCCCAAAGCTGAATTTATTTGAATTCAATCTCATGCTTTATCTTAATTATTCATGCATACTTTTTCTAATTCACAATAGACCCATGTTTTAAAATATTACCATTATTTGTGAGTCTTCCATAAGTGAATGTTTACTATAAGCCAAACACTGTGTGAAAGACCTTGTATACAGAAATCAACTCTTACTGTAATCCTGTGAGTAAGCTGTTACCACCCTCGTTATTGATGAGCAAACAGGGCTTACAGGACTTTTAATAAGTAGACTTAGGCTGCACAGAAAGTTAGTAGCAAAGCCAGAATTTGATCTGTCTGAATCTAAACTTTTCCCTACACCTCCTCAAGGGGTAAGTAAAAACTGACTTCCCTTGGCCATCAAATATATTAATAAAAATGCTATGCCAAGTTAACTGGAAAAAGCAGAGCGCAGATTGTCTGCAGGCTGCAGACAAATTTTTCAGGTACGAGGGTGAGAAGGCACCATAGAAGAAGAGGTGAGACATGTTGCTGGGCTGGAACTTTGCTTCTGGTAGTATTTGTGCAATAAATAATAACCTTGAAAAACTATTCTGCTTAATTTAGAAATGTGCCAAATGGATAATGAGATAGTTGCTTTTGTTAGACATAATTTTTCCTATACATTTTTATGAGGGATCAGGAATGTAAAAATGTAGGCAAAGTTCTGGCTTGACATGTCCCTGTGTGGTTGTGAGCAGGTAACAAAGCACAGCTTTGCCTCATAGGACTTTATGGACAGGCACTAGAAATCTGATGAGCAGAATCCGGAAGGAGCTTGTGTGGAAATAGAGTTTTTCTTATGTGAGTAGAGCCAGTCTTTAGAGAACAGAAGTGATGTTTTCATTTCTGGGGACAAGAAATGACATGATTCAGGGAAGATTGGAGAGGAATAGTTATAATCTTCCAAACTTTCAAACAGTCCCAAGAAGACTAAATATTTACCTGCTTGAAACCTATTCTAGAAGACAAATTACAACATCACATCCTCTTGGTTATAGGCTAGAAGGTGAAATAAGAAGAGGAGATGGTGCCTGCATAAAGAAAAAGAAGGAAAGAAATCACCGGTATCTTTGCTCTTTAAGAATAGATAACACATCTGTTATTTTGCATCCAACTCTGAATTGATAAGATGCAACATAAATTTAAGTGTTTTAGTTGCTCAGTTGTGTCCAACTCTTTGGAACTCCATGGATTATAACCCTCCAGGCTCCTCTGTCCATGGAATTCTCTAGGCAAGAATGCTGGAGTGGCCGCCATTCCCTTCTCCAGGGGATCTTCCTGAGCCAGGGGTCAAACCCAGGTCTCCTGCATTGCAGGAAGATTCTTTACCATCTGAGCCACCAGGGCAGCCCTAAAGTAAATTTCGGAATATCATTTGCCCATCCATTCATCCTTGCATCCGCCTGTCCAGCCATTCTTCTGCCCACTGACACTTTAATTTGATGTGTTTACTCATGTGTTCTGTGCTTGGTCTTCTCGGCTGGCTCAGCGGTCAAGAATCTGCCTGCAATGCAGGAGATGTGGGTTTGATCCCTGGGTTCGGAAGATTCCCCAGAGAAGGAAACGGCAACCAACTCCAGTATTTTAACTGGGAAGTCCCATGGACAAAGGAGCCTGGGGGGCTATGGTTCAAGAGGTACAAAAGAATCAGCCAAGACTTCGCAACTAAACAACAGCAAAATTCTGTGCTTGCTTTTTGTCAAGCAGATGCTGCACTTTAGTCATTCAAAACTGAACTACGTGGGTCCCTAGTTCTGAGAAGAATGAATAAGGTTTTGTGGGAACCCAGAAAGAAAGACAACTAATCCTGTCTAGGGTGAAATGGGAGTCTAGAGAGACTGAGTCAGAAAAGGCTTTGCGAAGGTGCTGGTTGAATTGGGTTTTGAGTGCTGAGTAGGAATTGGCAGGTGGACGAGGAGAGAAGGGCGTCTAAGACACAGGTAGGGCCTGCTCTCAGGCCGTTCTGCCTCCTCTCTGGGGAGGATGAGCTGACCAAGGGTGGCTGCGTTAGGACTTTGGAGAAACAGAGCTGCATCAGACCCAAGGGCTGAACTCCTTGAAGGAGCTGGTTGCAATTGAAGGCTAAAGTGACGCAAATTCTGTTTCATGAGCACATTGTGACTGTGGGGAGATTAGAATCGCCCCAGACCTAGAGACACTGGAAGCAGAAGACTGCTGAGTGCTGCACACTTGTCAGAAAAAGCTCCGTGTACCTCAAGAATGAACACGTGTGTTTAGTTCAAGATGAACTACTAATCAACTACGCCCCTCTCTCACTCACTCTTTGAGAATAAAAAGAGACTGAATATTCGGAAGAAAGAAGACTTCTCTGCTTGCAGCTGGTCAGAAAGGGATCAGAGCTATGAATTAACATGGCCAGCACTGAGTATATTATGGAGACCAGGAAATGGATGACCTTCTTCTTTTCCAGAAAGCCACCAGAGACCATATATCAAATTGGAAACTGGAATTAATCAGAAAAATGAACTGGTCCTTCCTCTTTCAGATGGATTGTAGATATGTAGGTTTGCCACAGAGAGATAGTAAGAAACTTATCTTTCTGAAGAGTTGACTGGGAGTGATAGTAAATATTAGATATGTGATAGAATTTTAAAAATATTTAAAATCACCATTACAATTAAGGAACAGTGGAGAAAATTACACAAGCGTTATGAACATGAAAACAGAGAGACACACACGCTGTAGGGGTCAGTGAGGTGAGAAAGAGAGGGAAGGAGAGAGAGAATGAACTCTGACTTCTCCAGAAGAGGAGAATGCCTTTGTTTTAGGAGGCAGGATTTTTATCAGCACCATGGAGAGCAGCACACATTTTATACTGCTTCTTTATAGAGATGAGTTTCCAGGAAGAGTTTTAATTATATCCAATCTTAACTGAAAAGACAACATTGATGTCTGTATAACTGCACACACAGTTCAGAAGATACACATTCATTCCTCAGATTTATTGCTCTTTTTTGACCAATCCTCTTGTATTTAAGATTAGCCTACTTTCTCCATCCCTTCTAGGCAAAGCACAGAGGTTCAAGAGTAAGATTTTAAAGCCTCCTGTTGTTGGTAATTTTTCTAAAGTTTTTGGTATAATTGATCTTTAAGTCTTATCAGTGAGTGCAGGCTCTGAATTCTGGCTGAGACACAAGATCCTGGGATGTTTCATGAGACCTGTCTCTGAACTCAGTTTTATGCCTGCCTGATTTGGGAGGAAGAGAGTCCAACACCCTGCTGAGGAAACTAGATCAATCATCACTGAATGAGCTGTCTGATACCTATATTCTTTGTCTGGAGGATTAGGGACATTTTCACTGTTGGAAAGAGGGGAGAAGGTTGTGTATATATTTTGATTTCTCTCTCCCCTGGTCTAAGAACCCCTTAGTCATTTGTGTGGGGCCAAGCTGTGTGGCCCATACAATTGAGGAAGTCCCTGCCCAGAAGCTTCCAGATTCTACATTCTGATTCCATCCCCTTATCCAAGAATCTCTCCTTACTCTCTACAGCAGTTATGTGACATCTCATATTAGCTTTTCTAATTAATTAATGAAATGAATTCTGCATCCCCTTATTAAAACTGTGATTACTTATTGTGTGTCAGGTATTTGTGCTAAGTGTTAAGCCTAAAATAATGACAGTCTAGCCCTTATCCTCAAGGATCTCCCGGAGGATCCACAGTCTGTTTGTTCAGCCATGAAAGGGATTAGGTAGGACTGGATTCGCCATGACCTTTGCCTCACAGGAGCTTGCAGTCTTGTGTTCTAATGCTCCTGTTCAGGGCCTCATTTTAACAGGAAAGAATTAGCCTTCAGTCAAAGAATGACATCTTATTCATGGAACCGCAAATACCAACAAATAGTTGGAGGTATATCTAAGAAATCATTTGCAGGATTGTGGGGGGAGAATCATTCTTGTCTGTACAAGCACCTTCTTTGCCTAAAGCCATTGCAGGATTGTGAATGAAGGCTGGTGAAGCAGTGACGTAAAGCAGAGGGGAACAGAGAGGAAGTGTTTGACTCCAGTGGAGGAGGAGAAAGAAGCCGTCAGGAATGGAGGAATGGAGGAATGGGGAAGGTTCTGGGTGATCAGGACACAGAGGGATAGAACCATATTTAAATCACATTCTGGATAAATAGCAAAGATTTTCACCTCCAGGGTTTTTCACCACTTCTTATCATATTTTTCAATCATATTCTTATAGATACATAAAATACATTGTCTCATGAACAAGCAAAATGTATTAAAATTAAATAATTTAAATACTTATTTAAACAAATGGGTACTATATAAGCACCTTCTGAATTTCCTGGCCAACAGAGTTTAACAGGGTTCCTATTTGGAGTTTATTTTATTCAAACAAGGAATTTTGACATTGCCATAAGACTATGTGATAATACTGAAAATGAGTTAGTGTATAATTTCTGTTAATTAAAAAAATTATAACTAGCTCACAAGCTCTATTTCTAAAGTGGAAGCCTTAAAGGAGCCCATTTCCGGTGGGCCACTTGTTAATTTTTCTTCCTTGTTACATGTATATACTATAAATAATACAAAATTTCTATAAAGAGCCATGCACATAACACAGGAGCTTTGCAACCAGGAGGACATAGATTCAAATTCAGCTCCATCACCTATTCTGTGATTCTGGACAAGTTAATAAACCTCTGAATTCCCTCATCTGTAACATGGGGAGAACCAGTGTAGTAAATTGATACGATTATTCTGTGAATTAAATGAGATGTGCCTGTAAAGACCTTGCAGAATTATCTGGCATATACTAAGTGCTCAACATATATTGAACAGTAATGATAATTAGATTACAATGGACCTTATTTTACATCTTAAAATAGGGTGACACTTATCCCCAGGGTTTTGGTCAAGATGCAGCAAAATAATAAATACAAAGCACACAGCTCAGGAGTTGGTGATGGACAGGAAAGCCTGGCGTGTTGCAGTCCATGGGGTTGCAAAGAGTCGGACACGACTGAGCGACTGAACTGAACTGGACTGAAGACAGCCCGTTGCCTGACACACAGTATAAATTCAACAGATGTTAGTTGTGTTCTTTATTCAGTGCTCCTTACACAATGCCCGTAGGTTCCTTCTGTTTTGAAGAACAAAACGTGAAAGTAGAGCGTCTCCAAGGCACATCTTCACAAATGGCCCCACCCAGCCTCCATTCATCAGCATTAAGATGTTGGACTCTTAGACTTTGGGAGGCTCAGTTTTTTGCACTCTAGGCTGTGTGTCGGAGATCCCAGTGTATTAATAAAACCCTCACAAAACAACTTACAGAATCTAAATAAAAACAATATCTCTCTCTAGGCACATTGGTATTTGTGTCTGTGTGAGAGAGAGAGGTGATAGTTTTGTCACTTTTCTTCTTGTTGCTTTAAGTAGATTTTTTTACTTGCCATGAAATGTAGGTAAAAAGCTTTTGATAAATGGAATAAAATTTTCATAGTTGTGCCTTTTATAAAAGCGTTGACCTGTGTGACTTTGCAGCGCTTCTTGCCCACTCTGTCTCAGTAACGTTGACAACAGCCCTCTGCGTATGAGCACCAAGGCTCCATGGGCACCTCAAGAGCACAGGGTGAGGGCTCTCCAGGAGGGGAGGCCCTCACCTCTGAACACAGAGCCCGCTGCCGTGCACGGCAGCCCCTGGTGTGTGTCCACTCAGCGCTCTGGGAATACGGTTCCTTAGGTGTGTAGCGCGCATGCAAGCTTAGTCGCTCAGTCACGTCCGACTCCTTGCGGCCCCATGGACCGTAGCCTGCCAGGCTCCTCTGTCCATGCAGGAACACTGGAGTGGGTAGTCATTCCTTTCTCCAGAGGATCTTTCTGACCCAGGGATTGAACCAAGGTCTCCTGCATTGCAGGTTGATTCATTACCATCTGAGCCACGAGGGAAGCCCTAGGTGTGTGGACTGACTCTCATTTTGTTCCCATTGGGCAATGGTTCTGTCTTCTCTATTATTACACGTGATTATTATGAAAATGTCCAATAAATCTTAGCAAGTAAATTATCCCTTTAACTTCATATCTCTTCCTCTCCTGCCTGTTTAAGATTATCACTGTTAATGGTTCCCTATTAATTTTTTCAGAACTTTTGGACATAGAAAAATATTTTTCAAAATATAAATTGGCTTATATCATATTCTTGCCTGGAGAATCCATGGATGGAGGAGCCTGGTAGGCTACAGTCCACGGGGTCACAAAGAGTTGGACACGACTGAACCACTTCACTCACTTACTATGTCATATGTGGTGCTGTGTAGTCTGCTTGTACTGATATATTAAGGATATCTTTCCACATCAAGATGTATCTATGTTCCCCTTACTCCAGTGTGTGAATAAGCCATCAATTATATGATAGGATCCTGATTTGGAGACATTTATCTTACTTGCTGCATTTGGGTGTTATAAGTGATACAATATGCTATCAACAGCTGTGCACACAAATGTCTGTGTTATTATTTACTTTGGACACATTTACAGAATGATGTATCATCTACAAAATGCTGCCACATCCATTCGTTTCTGTGATCCCAAAACACAGAGGCAGTGGCGATTACAAGCCTGGACTCTGAAGTCAAACAGACTTGAGTTGGAGTTTGGATCAGTGTTTATGTGGCATGTGACCACAGCCAGAACCTCGGTTTCCTCATCTGTAAATCTTGGATAATTAAAGTATTTCCCTTGTTTCATGGGGGCTTTCAGAATTCCTTAAGGTAATACACGCATGTTATTGTTTAGTCACCAGGTCATGTCTGACTCTTGGGAACCCTATGGGCTCCAGCACTCCAGGCTTCCCTGTCCCTCACCATCTCCTGGAGTTTTCCCAAGTTCATGTCTATTGAACTGGTGATACTATCCAACATCTTATTCTCTGTCGCCCTTTTCTCCTTCTGCCTTCAATCTTTCCCAGCAAATATGTGCATAATATGTAGTAAAAGCTCAAAAAATGTTAGCAATCATGTGTTGGAAATACCTACAGAGAGTCATTAGATTCTCAAAGTAATTCTGGTATTGTGGGTGCCATTATGCCACAGATGAAGAAACTGAGGCTCAAAGATGTGCGACTGACCATCACGAGGAAGGAACATAGTTAGTGGTAGCTCTATAATCTCTCAAGGAGAGACTGTATCTTTAGAATCCTGAAAATCATTGCCAGAGAGGTTTTGGAGGGTTTAAAGCACTTCCCACCTCAGCACCACCATCATACTTTGTATCGTGGAAGGAACGTAGAATTAGACAGAAGTGAGCTCGGGTTCAGACTTGGCCACCAATGAATGGATAATTCCTGAGCAAGTGGAATTATTATTCCTGTGTAAGCCTCTCTGATCCCTGTATTTCACATCTGGGGCTTCAGTGGGTTTTTAAGATAAGGAAATGAGATTGTGCATGTCAAGTCCACATGCTCAGCTCCTAGCTTCTAGGATGCCCTTGAGATTGTTAGGTAGCAGTGGTGTGAGAGGAAGAACCCATATCTTCCTTTCCTGTATTATCTCCCTCTACCACCAGCTCACACTCTCCTCTCTAGAGAAAACCGACCTATAGTGCAAAGACACTCATGACCTCAAAAAGGAACCGCCCGAGTCCTAGCCGGAAAGCGGGGGTTACTCATGGGCGGGAGAGGCAGAGACGATGGGGTGCAGCAAAGACCCCCACCCAGCTTCACTGATCCTGACTCCCACGTCCCTTGAGTCACTAGCTGACTCTTTCACTTGCTTCACACAATGAGCTCTTCTGTGGTAAAGTCAAGTCTTTCAGAATGGAAACCAGTTCTCGTAGGAGGAAAGAAAACAGCATTAAACCCAGAATTAAACTCACGAGAAAATCACATCACCTCCAGGAGCCAGAGAAAAGAGAGAGGATGGCTCTGCTTTAGTTGATAGTGGGTACTATTTTGGAAGTTAGGATGTTTTCTTTCTAGGTTAGTGTGTGTGGTGCTTTCGAGATCAGAAAGGGGTTGAAAAGACTTTTTATACAGGAACACAAAGAAGAGAAAAACAATAGTGTCCATGGATGTTATGGACAGAACATGCATTATTATTCTGTTGTTAAACAAGGAAGGTCTTTGGATTTAACTCTGTAGCTATGATCTGATCATCTTCATCGTAATACTGAAAAGAGGAGCTGGGGTTGCCCTTGGCACGAACACAAGGACCAAGGCTGTTCGCACACGGGAACAGAGGGAGCAGTCAGCTGGACTTGCTCGCCAGAGCAGATTTTTCATCCTAGCTCTAATGACATGACTGCCACTGGTTACATGACCTTGTGGTATCACCCACCCACTCTCCCAAGAAACTTGAAGTTCAAAACCTGAGACATTTGTAGTATATAATCTCATTTTTTTATTCTTTAAACATTGGCCCATGTACTTTAATTCTTCTAATTAAATCCACTCACTTATAAATATTTAAACATGAAATTGTAGATAGACATCTTTGAAAAGATGGTAGATGAAACATAGTTATATATTTTGTTCCATATTAAAAAGCCTACTGAAAAAATATTAAAGGGAGTTTTATAAAAGGAAGATAGATATCATGTGAAAAAGTAATAAATGATATGATTCATAAGCCGCCAATGCAGAAAACTGAGAACTCATCCAGTCTAAAGCAAAGATTGCCCCCACAGTTTGAGGAAATGGTGATACCGAGTGTCCCTGGAGGTAGGATGAAGGAGAGAAGTTCAAACAAGGAGGATCGGTTGCAAGCCTGTGAAAGAAGCAGCTTGACTCTGAGCAGCTGGGTCACTGGACGTTCGTTCTATAAAGAGGATGAAACAGCAGGTATCTGGACTAGGAGACACCAGGCAAAATCGAAGGGAGTGATGTCTCACTCAAAACAAGGTTTCAATCAAAGTATGCATCCTGGAAGCTGACAGGCCCAGCACTGTCCTCCGATTCAGCTTCTGCAATGCTGGCAGCCAGGCCTTAACCCTTCAGACAAGAGATCAGAAAAGTCTTGTCTGGGTAATCTGGCTAGCCCAGACTAGCCCAGAAGAAAGAATTGCGTGTACTGATACCTGAGCTTCTCATACTAACTCCCCAATCAGATCACTCTGCAGCGAAGGCTCCGGACCACAAGCCCTACTCCCACGCCCAGGGTTGGCAGCCAGCCTTTGAGTTACCCACACTAAAATGTCACCATTGGTTAAAGAGAGCTAAGGAAGAACTCTGGGCTTCCCAGGCAGCACTAAAAGGGAAATTGGTTATAGTTTACAGAACTTTTGAAACTTCTAAATATGAATGTCAAAGTGTTAGTCACTCAGTCATGTCCAACTCTTTGCAACCCCATGGACTGTAGCCTGCCAGGCTCCTCTGTCCATGAGATTCTTCAGGCAAGAATACTGGAGCGGGTAGCCTTTCCCTTTTCCATGGGATCTTCCCAACCCAGGGATCAAACCTGGGTCTCCTGCGTTACAGGTGGATTCTTTACTGTGTGAGCCTCCAGGGAAGCCCATGCTAAATATGGGTCACAGCAAAACTACATACATTGCAGCTGGGTGGGAAGGAGAAATGGGAAGGACGCAAGGGCCTAATGGGGAAGAGACAGGAATGAGAGTGAGGTCCTTGTCTCATATGATGGAGAACGTGCAGGTAGCACCAAAAGGAAGAAAACATTTTTTAAAAAAGGAGTAATGCAAGCATGTTTTTGGCAACACAGTCATAAATACCAAAATACCAACTTCAGCAGCTGAAAGAAGTACAGAGGTTCCCCTGGTGCGAACACAAGGCACTGCTGCTGCTGTTTTGTTTTTTTAATGAACCTTGGAGAATGGTTTTAAACTACATACATTTGTAACTTTGATAAAAATAAAAAAATTTATATCACTGTCATTAAGTAGTCAGCATCACTTGTATGATGCAGAGTCCTCAAACAGTTAAAAATATCATCTTACGGGGACGTCCACTGGCGGATCACTGTCATTAAGTAGTCAGCATCACTTGTATGATGCAGAGTCCTCAAACAGTTAAAAATATCATCTTACGGGGACGTCCACTGGCGGTCCAGTGGCTACGGCTCCCAGTGCAGGGACCCTGGGTTTCGTCCCTGGTCAGGCAACTAGATCCCACGTGCTGCGGCNCTGCTGTTTTGTTTTTTTAATGAACCTTGGAGAATGGTTTTAAACTACATACATTTGTAACTTTGATAAAAATAAAAAAATTTATATCACTGTCATTAAGTAGTCAGCATCACTTGTATGATGCAGAGTCCTCAAACAGTTAAAAATATCATCTTACGGGGACGTCCACTGGCGGTCCAGTGGCTACGGCTCCCAGTACAGGGACCCTGGGTTTCGTCCCTGGTCAGGCAACTAGATCCCACGTGCTGCAGCTAAGAGTTCACATGCCACAGCTAAAGATCCCACGTGCTGCGGCTAAGAGTTCACACGCCACAGCTAAAGATCCCCCGTGCTGCGGCTAAGAGTTCACACGCCACAACTAAAGATCCCCCGTGCTGCGGCTAAGAGTTCACACGCCACAGCTAAAGATCCCCCGTGCTGCGGCTAAGAGTTCACACGCCACAGCCAAAGATCCCCCGTGCTGCGGCTAAGAGTTCACACGCCACAGCCAAAGATCCCCCGTGCTGCGGCTAAGAGTTCACACGCCACAGCCAAAGATCCCACGTGCTGCGGCTAAGAGTTCACATGCCACAGCCAAAGATCCCACGTGCTGCAGCTAAGACAGGATCATACGCGTGGCACCTGCACCAGTCACTCAGGCGTGTCTGACTCTTTGCAACCCCGTGGACTGTAGCCCACCAGGATCTTCTTCCCATGGAATTCCTCAGGCAAGAATACTGGAGTGGGTTTGCCATTTTCCTCCTCCAGGGAATCTTCCCAACCCAGGGATCGAACTGATGGCTCCTGTGTCTCCTGCATTGCAGGCAGGTTCTTTACTTGCTGAGCCTTCAGGGAAGCCTCTGATTAAGACATGGTGCAACCAAATAAATAAATATCTGTTAATATCATCTTATGCAATTAGATAGCAAGTGTCAGAGTTTTATTTAATAAACTAGGGTATAAGCTGAACAATGAAAGATCTGATTTAAAAGTATTTAGGATTATTGATTTTTTTTGGCAGGGGGAGAACACATGCTTGTAGAAAATTGTCCTTACATATAAGACAAAATTCTATAAATCAGTAGAACCTTTAGCAAACTAGCAAAAAACAAAAACAAAACTCACATTTGGTTATTTTTCTACAAGTTAACCTTCATCTTCATAGAGCTGTAATCAGTTGTGGATGGTTCAGTTCAGTTCAGTCGCTCAGTCGTGTCCAACTCTATGTGACCCCATGGACTGCAGCACACCAGGGTTCCCTGTCCATCACCAACTCCCAGAGTTTACTCAGACTCATGTCCATTGAGTCGGTGATGCCATCCAACCATCTCATCCTCTGTCATTCCCTTCTCCTCCTGCCTTCAATCTTTCCTAGAATCAGGGTCTTTTCAAATGAATCAGTTCTTGGCATCAGGTGGCCGAAGCATTGGAGTTTCAGCTTCAGCATCAATCCTTCCAAAGACTATTCAGGACTGATTTCCTTTCGGATTGACTGGACTCTGAAGAGTCTTCTCTAACATCACAGTTCAAAAGCATCAAGTCTTCAGCTCTCAGCTTTCATTATAGTACAACTCTCACATCCATACATGACTACTAGAAAAACCAGAGCTTTGACTAGATGGACCTTTGTTGACAAAGTAATGTCTCTGCTTTTTAATATGCTATCTAGGTTGGTCATAGCTTTTCTTGCAAGGAGCAAGCGTCTTTTAATTTCATGGCTGCAGTCACCATCTGCAGTGCTTTTGGAGTCCAAAAAAATAAAGTCTGTCACTGTTTCCACTGTTTCCCCATCTATTTGCCATGAAGTGATGGGACCGGATGCCATGATGTGGATGGTAATCAAACAAAATTACATTTCCTGAGAATGTTAAGAGGACTGCTCCCCTCTTTTCCAATATGAGCTTGTCAGAAATGTTCTATTTAAAAAACATGCATCCTCATTTTGCTTTATTTCCAGCCTTCGGATCTTTTCTCTAGACACTTGCCATAAGTAAGCTTTAACTTTAAAAATAACCACAATAAACATAAAAGAATATTACTAAGTTCTAACGAGATGCTGCTGTGTACTGTCTGCTCTTCCCTCTTTGTTAAAAAAGGAATCTTGCATGAACTAGAGGGGTGTTAAAGGCATATTAGCACTAAAGAAAGATTTTTCTACTTGGTGTTATCAAAACGGTTAAAGAAAAATTTGAAAGAAGAGGATACCTTTCACACAATTGTATTCAAAGTTAGGAAATGCTGTGTCTGTGTATTACTACTTAAAATTGTCTCCTATATGGTATGCTGTATCACAATTCTGGAAGCACTGTGGGAAAGCAATAGTTTTGAATCTCATTCCACAGAGTCTTGGGCTGACATCAGGACTAGGATGAGCCAGGAAGGCAGGGGCTGCTCCTCCACCCCCACCTGAGCTCTCCTTTCATTATGTTACATAGTAGGTTTAAGCATAAGATTTCATTTAAAGAAAGGACTCCAAGTTCCTTCCAGATCTCACAGCTTATGATTATTAAAAGAAAAAAAAAGTCAATACAATCTGCAGTGTGTTTAGGTTGGAAGGATTAATTTCTTTGCCAGGGCCATAATAGGAAGACTGACTTTGTCATTTCAATTACAAGCCACCGTTTAGTTCGAGCCTGCAAGATATGTTCCTAGAAGTTCCCTCCCTTGCCTGGCAGCGGAGCAATTAACGGCGGGTGATTTATGGCTGCATTTTTACTGCTTAGCGCAGGTTTATCATCTTAAAAGTTTTCCATTTGCATATATGCTATACATTCTTTGGGTGACATTTCGATATCATTCAGAGTTTAGATTGTGCATTGCCTTGCACTGCACTTTCTGCTACGTGACGGGACTCTGTAAGCGGGCCGGAACGCTGCTGTAGACCTAGGGGAACAGGAGTTGCAGCCGCCACTCACTGAAGGCTTGCTGCATATGGGCCCTTAGTACTTTTCCTACAGGACTTTATATTTCAAAACAGGACTTTGAGGTTTCTATTGTTTGTCACATCTTATAACTAAAAAAAAAAACAAATGCAGAGAGGAAAGGTAATTCACCCAAGTTCTCCTGGCTCAAATAAGCAGAACTGAGATTCATACCCAAATCTGTCTGATCCCAAAACACTCTGCTATACAACTTCCCCTTTCAGGAGCTTTCGGAGTGAAATGAATTGAATTTGACAGTTTTCCACTTTTAAATACCAAACTTCCTGAGCAGTCTAATTGATGCTCTTTGGACTAAGAAAAATGGCTATTTAAAAGAAGCAGGGGGCAGGAGGGCAAGAGAAAAGGGTTTTATTATCTGTATTGGTAAAGGAAGAGATGTAATCCTAGAAAAAAATAACGTCAAATGGAAGCTATCATATAAATTTGCAATGGGCTTAAGTTGATGAAATGGCAAAGGAATACAGAGAAGATAAAGGAGTAATGAAAAAAAAAGCACTGAAGATTTCTTTAAAGGGAAAGAAAAGATTAGAAGTCACCGAGGGCAGTTGGAAACTGGCTCAACTGAAGGCAGAGTCTGTCCATTTTGATGGATGGAAGAGGCTAACGAGGTTTCAAAGTAACAACCAGAGATCTGTGTCCGTGTTCCAGCCAGTCTGGGTGAGATTGGATGAGGAGAAGGTTCTGCAGCCAAACTTCTGGGTTTGAATCCTTTTTCCTTGACTTTCTAGCTGGTGTCTCTGTACAAATTACTTGACCTCTCTGGCTTCAGTTTCCTTATCTGAACAATGGAAATCGTATCACCCAACCTGTAAGAGGAACTCAAGTGTTTAGCAGTGTGCCAGGATTTAGTAAGCTATAAGCACCATGCTCACATGGTGCAAGAAACAGGAGACTGTAAACCAGTAAAAAGGCGTGAAGAAACAAAGGGGAAGGAAATCGGGAGAGATGTTCACCTGTAGCCGAGAAGTAAAGGGAGATGTTCTCTTGCCCATTCCCAAGCATCAGGAGGAAAACGAAAGATGTGGGGAAAGGCAGCATAATGGGGGAGCTCAAGCCTAGCAAGAGACTGAGGTCTGGCTGAACTTAATGGAGTCTGAGAATTGTTTCTGTAAAATACATGCTCTGATGGCAGAAGTTCTTGGAGTGAGCTCCACGGGGCTGGGGAATCGGGGGTTAGCCAGCATGTAGAAGTGAGTGTAGGGCAGAGAGAGAAAGAAAGCTCGGAGTTATTCATCTTTGGGTGCCAAGAGTCACTGAAGGCACATTGGGAGGGCAGGACGTTTTTTAATAAGCACTTCTTGTTTTCTTATCCTCTCCCAACTGTGAACCTATTTTCCATTCATTTGTTACATTAAGAGATAAACCATAGTTATGCTGGATGCAGCAAAGATATATACGGTGCTTTATGAATGAGTGAATGGTCATCTGCTTTTCCAGCCACCGTTTCTTTAGCACTTTCTTTATGTCTGGCTACTGTTAGGTCCTGGAGTCACAGGGTGTTCCCAAATCCAAGCCTTCGTTTCTAGCACTTCACTATCTTGTGTCATGGTTCCTAGCCATCAGAATAACCCACAAGCAATTCAGAAATCACTGATGTCCAGGGTTTATCTCAGACCTACAGTTTTTCCTGCAGTGGAATTAGGCAAGTCAATTTTTCCAGAATTGGCATTTTTCACTTTTATGTTCACATCAACCAAGAAAGACTGGTTAGAATATCTTTCACAGTTTATAAATAAGGAACATGAAGCTCAGAAAGGTTAAGATGATAAGTGAGGTCACACAGCAGGTGAGGGCAAAGTTGGAACTCAGGTCCAGAGCTACTGAGTTTACAATCCCACTTGGCCACAACTACTCTCCCAAGTATACGTGAATGAAACTCTGTGTCTTAAGTCTATGCTGGTAAAGGGACCTGAGGACATAGGCAGACATACATAAAACACTTCCCTGCCGCAACATATGCTCAAAAACCACCACCAAGTCCTACCCAAGGTTCAGAGACTTGTATTTAAAGTGGTAGAACCCTATGAATGTTACAACCTGGCTCATTGTTGACTTCTTTCCTCGAAAGTAGATAAAGCACTTTCAACTGCACAAGCTCTCCCATAGTTACGGTTTTCGTTACCTAACCCCAGTCCCAGCTACAGAAACACTGCCTTCTTTTATTTGTCACTCCAGCCTAGACTCCAGCCTAGAGGTAACAGTGGCTGCCTGCTATTGCTAATCCCTAAGTTACCTTCTTTGGTGTCTCAGCTTTTTTATCACCTGTATAACCAGTTTCCTGCATTAAATTCTCTCTTATTCCAGGTTAGATCCTGTTACATGGATGAAGAAACCAAGGTTCAGAGAAGTTAGGTAACTCACCCAATATAATATAACAATTCTCGACAGATTTAGTATTCTGAACCATATATTTCTGATTCCAGGGTTTCTGTTCTTAATTACTGCCTTATGTTTAAGGTGGTTAGTGAAGTTCCTGGTGCCCCAAGCAGGTGGTGATGGCAAGGAAATTTGATGGCGATGCCGGTGCTGCTGCTGGTAGTGGTGGTGGCGGGCGTGGTGATCACCATGCGTTCCCACTGTTGTGTGTCCTTTGGAAGAGGTGTGCAGACATTATACAGTGTCCTGGTTGTCACACAGATGTCTCTGTGTTATAGGCCTTCACCTACCACCACATCCAAGAAATCATGGTCCAGCTGCTTCGCACAGTGAACCGGACAGTCATCACAATGGGGCGGGATCATGTTCTGATTGTAAGTAGATCTTTTCCTCTTGTCAAACATTCCAAACTGTTTGGGGTCACGGGATGAATTTTCTGGAACATCGGTCGTATCAAACACACAGCAACAATTGTTGCTTTGTTTTGGATCATAAAGGTCAGATTTTCCTTATGTGGGTTCGGAGAACATGAGAGTTAACTCAAGCTGCTAAGATAAACTTAGGCTTAGGGCTTGTCTACCAAGATGAATGTAGCAGGTAAGTGGAGCCTTTCTCAGTCTCAACCTCCTCACCTATAAATGGTGGAAAGTTCTGTCGCCAGAGAGAAGATTGTGTAAATAAGGCATGTCCAACTGTGCCACTCCTTTGCGCAATCTCACCAGTGGTCTTCCACCTCACTCAGAGTAAAATCCAAACCATTGCTAGAACTTGAAATGCCCTTTCCCCGTGATGGCTCTCTTGTGTGTTTCTCCCCACTGATGGCTCTCTTGTGTGTGTCTCCCCCCTGATGGCTCTCTTGTGTGTTTCTCCCACACATAAAACATATTCCATCTGCTGTTCCCTCTGCTTGGCCCCTCTTCCTTGCTTATACCCTGATGCTAACCAAATCTTGGCTTAGGTGCCACCTTATCAGAGAGACTCCCCTGCCTGCCTGCTCTGTCCACAGTATCCAGCACTTGTCCACCTGCTTTCCGTCTCTACACCCTACTCCTTCATGTTTCTTAGTTCAGTTCAGTTCAGTCGCGTCCAGCTCTTTGCGACCCCATGGACTGCAGNGAAAAGATCTTTGTCTGTTTTGTTCATTTATGTCTGCAGACCCTTCAGCAGTGCCTGGAATATAGTAGGTACTTGATAAATACTTGTTGAGTGAATGAATGAGTGAAGGAAAAAATGAAATGTACCAGGCAGGAACTCTCAACTTTAATGGAGACAAGTACTACTCAAATTTGATTGATTGAAACTATGTGGGATTAGTTATACAGCTGCCAGAACTCCCAACTTCTTGAGAGAAGCTGAAAATTCCCATACTTTATGTGAAATTTCCTGATGTTTAAGTGTTGGCAGCTGCTTAAAAATATTTATAAACATTTTATGATCCCTAAACATCTGGATTCGGCTTTCAGAAAGCCAGTTTGAGATCTCTACTTTAAAATAGTACGATATGAGCCAGGTTTGGGGATATCGACTATCAATAACTATAGTCCTGCTTCGTGGATACAGGACATGCGGTGCTGAGGGTTTATTCTAACAGTAGCTGGGCAAGTATTTGATCCCTGCCTCGAAGCAGCTGAGTGTAACAGTCTTCTTTCTCCCCATTCAGTCCTGTCCACTCATGTGGGTGCTTGGTTCCTTAACGGCACAGTATGTACATTTAAGAGCGTGGTGACATCCATGGAGGGCACCAGCAGTGCCCAGGTACTCCTGCCTTCTGAAGCAGACAGCCATGTGGCGCATCCTCTCATGTGTCCATCCTTCCACCTTTGAAGCATCACCATTATTTTTTATTCAGTTACAAGTTTCCACATCTGTGGTTCCCGTAATGCACCTTAGATAAGCATTTTATGACCTCCCTAATTTTTATTCCTTCTCTCTGGAGCCAGACCTAAAGAGGATCATCAGTCAATTTGGCTCATCCCATATATAGCAGGCTCTTAAGTCTCTGTATCTTTTTAGAGCAGTGAGTCTTTGAAACGGTGCCTGGATCATAGAATGCACCAAGTAACTGGTGTCTGTTATTACTTTGCTTTCTCTGGTACAGTGTGTCTCTCTGTCCCTTCACATTAGCAACATAGTCAGGCAAGCCGAGTCTGGCCCTGTTTCATGCTGAGACCTTTATTTGGTGCCGTGTCCTGGTTGCTTGCCCTTCCGATGCACACTGCTCACTGCTGGTCTGTTAATGTTTGCCAGGACACTCCCCTACTCTAGAATGTTCAGTGGCTCCCTACTGTCTACCAAATTAAGGTATAAATGCACTAGTCTGGCCATTCTCAGCTTCTGTGATCTGGCCATAACCAAAATTTTCAGCCTTTTCATCTACTTTTATCCATCCACAGTATCTAGCCAGCATGGATATCGGTATATTGCCCCTGCTGCAGCCTGGCATGCTGCAGTCCTTGGGGTCACAAAGAGTCAGACGTGACTGAGCAGCTGAACTGAACTGAACTGATATTGCCCAAATGTGCCTGGCATTTGTTCACTTGCATGCTGCTTTCGTTGTCTGGAATTTCTTTGTGTGCTATCTTAATCTGTTGAAATCCTACCTAGTCTTCAAGGTCCAGCACAAACAGACTCCCGTATAAAGCTCCCCAAACCTCATCAACCTGGCTGAGATCTCGCCAGTCTCCTAAATCACACAGCTCTCTCATCTTTATCAGCTTCATTAAGATATAATTTATATACCTTTAAATTTAACCATTATAAATATTCAGTTTGATGAGCTTTTATAATGCATACAGTTGTACAACCATAACCATAATTTAGTTTAAAATACTTTTTCACCCCCAAAAGTTCTGTTTGCGGTGACTCTCCAGCCCACCCCTACCGCTTTACCCCTGCCCTAGCTGGGTCAGCAACCACTAATCTATTTTCTGTCTCTATAGATTTGCCTTTTCACACATACATATGTATGAAATCATACAGTTGAAGGCCCTTTGTATCTGCCTTCTTTTTGTGAATAGGTTTTTTGAGGTTTGTGCATATTTTAGGGTATTTCAGTATGAAATTCCTTTTAATTGCTAAAAAGTATTGCACTGTATGAATATATTACATTTTGTTTATTTTTCAGTTGATAGATATTGAATTGCTTATGATTTTTGGCTATTGTGAATAATGTTGCTGTGAACATTTATACGTAAATTTTGTGTGAACAAACTCTAATTTCTGTTGGGTAGAAATGTAGGAGTGGAATTGCTGGGGCCTAAGGGAAGTGTATGTCTAACTTTATAAAAAACTGCCAAGTTCTTTTCCCTAATGTTTTTGCCATTTTACCTTCCCATCAGCAGTGTGTGGGTGTTCTGTGTTTGCCTACATCCTCACCAACATTTGATATTGTCAGTCCTTCAGGTTTTAACAATTCTAGTGGCACCTCACTGTGGTTTTCATT
The DNA here is from genome assembly GCA_006410935.1 of Redunca redunca. NCBI lineage: Eukaryota > Metazoa > Chordata > Mammalia > Artiodactyla > Bovidae > Redunca > Redunca redunca. Next base: position 515,918 of record SJYQ01012895.1, on the reverse strand, counting down.
TGTTTCTATCTGATGACTCTTGGTACTGAGCATCTTTTCCTTTGCCTGTTTATTTTTTTGTTTCTAAGTAATTTTCATCTGTGAAGTTGACATTGATAGTTCTTCTCTTGTACCATAAGACTTGTGACTTGTACCTATCTGTAAAATGGGAGTAATGACGGACCTTGTTCATTGAGTTGCTGTGACAATTAAATGTAGTAATACATGAGAAGCACTTGCACATGTGTTTCTTCTACATGGTATTCATTTGTTTATTCACTCAGTATTTTCTGAGGGCCTCTTATATACTCAGCACAAAGGCTCAGAAATGAGTCTGGGCCTGTAGGAAAACCGTGACTTCCAATGGGATGCCTCTCAAGTACCTCACACTCACTGTATCCCAAACCCAACTCATCATGAACCACCTGGAGTCTCCTCCACACTCCCAGCATTCATCATCTCAGCTTATGGAACTGACCTCCTAGAACTGAGGCACTGCCCTTGACCCCTGCCTCTCACTGCTGCCACTCCTAGCCACTCACCAAGTCCTGCTGTTTTCAGCACCTCTGACCTGGTGCCTCCCCACCCGCACTCCCCACTTGGCTCCCAGCACCTCTGGTGACGCACTCAGTCATCAGGCTTGCCACACTTAGTCACTTACTAGGGGGTTTTCTGACTTCTGTGCTCATGATCTCTATATTCCATGGACCGCTGTGAGGACAGGGACCATGTTTAACTCATCCTTTTTATCCTTCTCACCTAGCAGGGTATCTGATTTACTGTGGGTGCTCAGTAAATGTTTGTTGAGCAAAGGAATGAGTGAAATACTCCCTGAAAGTGTGGTGCTATACTATACCTTCATATTTTTATATATGCTTTTCTATTTAGATTGCCTTTCCTTTTTCAGGGAACACTTTTTCTGAATACCAGGAACCCACATTTCAGGAAGTGTGGGTAGAGTGTAAAGAATTGCCTGTTCAGACTTTCCCTGCCCTGCCCAGGCCTGATGCTGGGCTTCCCAGGTGGCTCAGTTGGTAAAAGAATCTGCCTGCACTCTGGGTTTGATCCCTGGCTTGGGAAGATCCCCTGGAGAAGTCAAAGGCTACCCACTCCAGTATTCTGGCCTGGAGAATTCCATGGACGAAGAGTCCATGCAAAGAGTCGGACATGACTGAGAGACTTTCACCTCCTTCACTCCAGCCTGATGCTAGGAGCCTTGCAGAAGTTCTGAGTTGCAGGCTGTGCCATTAGTCTCAATGGCTTTTGGGTTTACTGCTGTAATTACAGTGATGAGAGTGCTGAGCAGGGAGTACTAGGGGTGTGTAGCAAGCACGCCTCACTAGAAACAGGGCTGTCCCTAAACTTGTTGTTGTTCTTTAGATGCTAAGTCCTGTCTGACTCTTTTGCAGCCCCATGGATTGTAGCCCACTAGGCTCTTCTATCCATGGAATTTCCCAGGCAAGAATGCTGGAGTGGATTGCCATATCCTTCTTCAGGAGCCTGAACTAGAAGAAAGAAATAAAACAGGTCTTTCCTAAGATTTAGCTTCATTTTCATAAAATGGGCCTTTCCAGCAATTCTTAGAACTATCTCATCCAAATTAAAGAAAATTATGTTGGAAAGTAATTACTCAGAAGTCAGGGGTCTCTGTATTAGCACTGAAGGCCCCAATTTAAATTCAAATTGAAATTTGACAAGGAGACGAGATTTCCATTCCAACCATCACTTTAAATTTTCCAGATATGAATTTTATTGGCTAGTTTCCATTACTTGGGAATATTAAACAATCAATATTTATGACGAAACCCAGAAGCATCTACTTCTGAAATCCCGAGGCCTCGGCGGGGTGTAGGCTGAGCTGCTCGTCTGTCACTATGTAGGATTAAATGATGACTTTTCCCCTTATTTGTAAGAGTAGAAATGTTGCAATAAAAGGTGATAGCTATTAAAATTACAGAAACCCTAGCTAGGATGGATTGATTCTTGTGTGCGGCACATTGTAATTATCATTTGCTGGAAATAGCCATTCCTGATTTTTCTCTGTAGACCATCTGCCTGAACAATGAAATGTTGATGGTAAGAAATGAGCAAAAGGAAATTTTTACAAAAAGAAAAACAAACTTTTACATGGCTGCTTCTCTCTCTTCCTCTCTTTGCCAGAGTCTAATCTGTCAGATAAATGTTGATTTACTTAAATGACCAAAGATTTTGACTTTGATGCTGAGAAAGGCAGCATGGTTTGATAGAAAGGACCTTTTGGATAAGGGAGAGTAGGAGAAAGTTTCCACACTCCAGACCTTACACAATGAATTGTATTATTTTTTGAGATCTTTGTCATATATCTAAGTTTCCTAATTTGGCCAATGCCCATCCTCTTTCTCTCTTTCCCTGCCTTCTGAGGCCCTGAGTCAGGGACAGAAAATAGATTTCACTTTATGTGCCAGCTCTGGTGAGTTGGCAATGGCTGCCTGTTGTACTGTGTTGAAAAAAATTCTAGGCTACATCTTGGCTCAGTGGGAAGAAGTGCTGAATTGATTTGTGATGTCTGTTATAAGCATAAGATCAGAGAACAGCAATGTATACAAGATTCTTGCAAATATTATGTATTGACTGAAGTAATTGCTGTTTTCTGGCTTAATCCAAAAGCTCCTTTATAACCAATATTCCCTTTCACATATTCTTAGCTCTTTAAGAAGGTTGTAGTGTAAGAGCAAACACGCAATGGAAAAAGCCAGTAATCTAAGAGTGTGCATTTTTACAAGGGAATGGTTTCTACGTGCTGCAGTCATATTTTATCCACTGTAAGATGCACCATGATTTTATGATCTCATTAGAAAGAGATCTTGCTACCAATTAAACTGCAGCAAGATGGTTTATTATTGCACTGATTGTAATCTCCAAAGATTGCTGCTAAGCTAAGTCGCTTCAGTCATGTCCGACTCTGTGAGACCCCGTAGACGGCAGCCCACCAGGCTCCCCTGTCCCTGGGATTCTCCAGGCAAGAACACTGGAGTGGGTTGCCATTTCCTTCTCCAATGCATGAAAGTGAAAAGTCAAAGTGAAGTCACTGAGTCATGTCCAACTCTCAGCGACCCCATGGACTGCAGCCTACCAGGCTCCCCCATCCATGGGATTTTCCAGGCAAGAGTACTGGAGTGGGGTGCCATTGCCTTCTCCAAAAGATTGCTAAAATATAAGAAAGTTTAACTGAAAATCCCTATTGTGCGATGGAGTTCATTTTTGAGGCTCACAGGTAAGTGTCATCCTCTCCCATTGGTCAGGAGAATAGACTGACTGAGCTTCCAAAGATGGAAGCATCATAGTTAAAAGTCACATGGCTAGTAGCAGGATGAGATATGAACCAAGGGACATCAGACCATGGTCTGACATCAGACCGTGTGTACCTTGTGTTGTCCCCCAGGTCTCAAAGTGTGGGGGAAAATGTCCAAGTTCACCTGTACACGTGAGGGGGCATCAGGGAACCCCTCTCTGGCTGATGAGTCCTGCTGCTGTCTGCTCTAGAAAAGGCTGTGCCAAGCCTCTGGCCTCCCACTCCAGAGGCTGGACAATCCCACAGGGAGAATCAGGAATCCTGAGCACCACCAGAAGTTCTTGGAAGGGAAACTGGTAATTTTGTTGAAATTAAGATCTGGCTTTATTTTAGGTAGTTAAAATAAGCCTCTTGGTGATATATTTTGGGCCTAATTACCCCAGTTTTCACAGAGGAGTCCACTGAGTGATTAAATACAGGTAAATGCAGTTGAGATGAGGCTAGCTCCAAAATTTCAGAGCAGTTTATTCAAAAAGGAAAAAAAAAAAAGTGTAAAACAGCCTTCAAAAAGCACCCGAGTGATCAGAGAGCCAGGATTTCAAAGCTCTGACTTCGCTTTCCAAATGACAAATGGCCCACCTGCTTGATTACTCTCTGCCACCTGTGAGCCCAGTGACTCAGGTGGCTGTGCAGGGGCATGGCAGCCCAGTGCCAGCCCCGCCCGCAATCAAGCCCATCCCATGGTGAGCACCTCTGAGGGCAGTCCAGGACCTGAGGGGGTGGGGGTCTCAACCAGAAGTGGTCAGCTGACTCTTGACCTTCACTTGGTGACTTAACACTTCATTAAAATGATGTGTATACTAAAGCTCTAATTTATTGAGAAAACATCAGTGTTCCAAGCAGAAAGTTAAGTCACCATATGTGTTTCACTTCACTTAATCTGCATCAGGTATTCATATTTTACAAATAAAATAACAAGCATAGAAAGGTAATACAGCTTGCCTGTAACCACACAGTTTATTTGTTGAAAGAGCTAGAATTTGAACCCAAGGGGTGCTATTACTAGAGTCCCTGATCTTAAATAGAATATACTTAAATATTACTTAAATATACTTAAATAGAATATGCTTAAATACTCCTACACTATTAATACCTTAAATTGCTATTTAGGCATCAAATATTCTAAAGGTCATAATGAGCACCTTAAACCTAGCTGCTTTTCTGCCTAGACCATGGAACCTAATGGGATGACCTGTGTGATAACTTTTAGAAACCTATAAGATGGCATAAAATGTTGGTGGTTTTATGATGGCAATATCTTTAGGAACAAGCTGTTCAGTTCTGGGGACTGAACCGTAAAAACCTATGAAATCAGAAGATTTTTCTGTTTATTTGAATGTTGGTGCTTATGAAATAGCAGGTCTTACAGAAGACAATGCAGAATGGAGACAAGGAGATTCTAAAGGGCTTTGGAAGGACACAGAGTCTTCTTCCACATGCAGCGCTTCTCCATATTCTGCTCATTCTAGTCTAAAGACCTCTCAAATGGAAGCGCTTCTCTCTACCAGTGATGCCACCAGCCTGGGTCTGGCCATGACTCTCTCTCACTGCTGCCATCACTACAGCTTCTAATAAGACACACTCCCTTCTTTCTCATTCTGTTCCAATTCTTTACACTGTGGCCAACTTGGTCTTCTAAGGTAGCACTTCTCTTGGAGATAAAGCATCGTTGGCTCCACAGTTTCCCAGGATGAAGGCCCAGGTGCTCAGCATGGCTCTTGGGCACCCAGTACAGGCTATGCCTTTCCCCAGTGCCCCTTAACTCCCACACTTGTGCCAGCTTAAGGGAACTGCTCTGTTGCTCCTGGAATGCTCCTTTCCCCTTCTGCATTCTCCTACAGGCCACTCCCTTTGTCTAGAGCAGCAGTCTCCAAACGTTTTGGCACCATGGACCACGTTCCTAGAAAAGAATTTTTCCATGGATGAAGGGGAGCTATGGTTTCAGGATGTTTCAAGCACATCACATCTTTTATGCACTTTATATCTACGATTATTACATCAGCTCCACCTCAGATCATTAGGCATTAGATCCTGGAGGTTGAGGACCCCTGGTCTAGAACAGTCCCTCCTAATTTTCATCTCAAGACAAGGTCTTCCACCATGCCAACTCCTCTTCCTCCTTCAGGTCTTGACCCACATTCCGCTCAACCAAGTTGAGATCCTTCCACTCTCTTCAACCTCGTGTATTCATCATACTGTCATGAGAGCATCTTTCCTAGCAACTGCAGGACAATGCCTGTCTTCATCTCTTGGCATCTTAGGATACACTGTTTCCTGGCATACAGGATGATCTCAATGAATACCTGCTGAAGGAATGACAGATTCCTGCCATCTATTTTATTTACATACCATGCATCATTTTTTTTTTAACATGTAAGTGTTACTTACATTACCCTTATACAAGTGTTACTGCTATTACTTTTGCGACTTGATTAAACTAGGAAAATAGGGAGGAAAAAGAATTGTTATTGAATAACTGGACCAAATGGAAAAGAAATGTTTATGTGTGTGTGTGTTAGACGGAGATCTGATTAAGAAAGGAAAAAAAAAGTATAAAGAGACCTGAATTTCCATTTAGTAACCAAAAGATGGCACCATGAGCGGGGGAGTGGCTTGGTTGCTGCTTGGTAAGGTGACGTGGATGGGGTTTATATCCAGTGGATGGGGAAGCTTTGCTTTAATCAGGATTTTGGTAATTTCATATCAAGGAGTGCTTGGCCTAAAATATATATGCAAAAGGTGAATTAGGGTCTCAACTATCTAGGAACCCATAGTGTATATGGGCAGACATCAGTTACCCAGGTAGATATTATAAAGTTGGGTCTAGTTCTTCAATGACATTAAAAATTTGACCAGGTGAAGACAAGGGATTATAAGAAGGAGCAGCATTGCTTGCCTTCTGTCCATCTCCTGGTCTCTTAAACTTGCTCTCATTCCTCATGATCATCTTTCTTGAGTGACCTCATTGTCCTCTCTCCATTTTGCAGTTACAGCATTACCCTGTCCTGTGGAATTTTCTCTTTGCCTGTCTAGGTTTCACAGTGGACTAGGATACTCAAGGAAAAGGACGTTGTCCTCTTCTCTTGGGGGTTCCTGCCCATCGGCCCAGAGCATGGCAAGTAGAGGTGCTCATCTGAGCTGTGGGCGTGAGTGAATGGAAAGGACGAAACCAACTGAGAGCACAAACCAGTGGTTAGCCTTAAAAAAAATTCCGACTTAAAAAGTAAGAGGAGAAAAGATTTTCATGCCAGACTTTCTCTTAAGGATTTGTTTTGAATACATGTATAAAATTCCAAATACTTTATTGGCTTTGTGTAGTAGCATTCTTTTAGACAAATTAAAATTTGAGAGCCAGAGCATAAAAATCCAGCCTCATTTCCAAAGCTTCCTTCTGTTGCATGATAAGTCACATGATGGGAATTGTGAAGTTCCTAATCTTTTTCCTAAATTTTACTTATTTCTATTTTCGGTGGCACCGGGTCTCCATCACTGAGGGGTTTCTCTGGCCGCAGCGCCTGGGGCTTCTCACTGTGGCAGCTTCTCTTGTTGTGGAGCACAGGCTCTGGGGTGTTCAGGCTCCGTAGCTGTGGTGCACAGGCTTAGTTGCATGTGGGATCTTCCCGGAGCAGGGATCGAACCTGTGCCCTCTGCATTGGCAAGTGAATTCTTAACCACTGGACTACCAGAGAAGCACCAAAAGTTCATAAATTTTTAAAAACAGCCACTGCATTCTCTCCGGTCCACCCAGTTGAACAGACCTCTGCCAGGAGGTAAGAGAACGCCGAGATAATAGACACGCTACTGCCTTGACAGTTTCACACGTGACTCAGTAACACGAGCCTTGCGGTTCTGCAGGGCAGGTGAGCTCGGGCCCTGGAAAAGCTGTGGCCTCGCCTGGCCACCCCAGGGGCTGCTCTAGGCAGCACCCAGAGGGAGGGAGGCAGAGACAGGTTTGGGAACAGTACAGGGAGTACTAGGAAATGCAGGACCAGCGTACCATTATCCTGATGAAATTGCCGGCAAACATCTCAGTGTCTTTTGGCTTCTGGCAGTGGAGCTGGCCCCATTTGATTTTGAATAAGTACTGTTAAGTGCGTTCTTAAAGGATAGACTCTACCTATCCTATCCATCTCCTATCCTATTTCCTGGTGCTAGAGGCAAGGCTGGTCTTACCTCATCCTTGGCGAACCTCGCAGGCTTTAGAAGGTCTTCCGTTTAGGCCCTGATGAGCACCCTTACACCCAGTGTTGCTTTCTAAGGACTCTAGGGCTTGGGGCACATGGTATGGAGTTTGGAAAGATTTTGCTGGCTGGGAACGGGTCCTCTTTTTCTCAGCGAGTGAGGCGACCTTATCTCATAGCTAAGTCTCCTCATGACAGTTCAGCTTCCTCAGTTTCCTTGTCTGTAAAATGAGGCTGTATGTTATTGTGTTTGTTGCTCAGTCATGCCTGACTCTTTGCAATCCCATGGACTGTTGCCCACCAGGTTCCTCTGTCCATGGACGCCTCCAGGCCAGCATACTGCAATGGATTGCAGTATTCTCTTCTCCCGGGGATCTTCCCAACCCAGTGCTGAACCCGCGTCTCTAGCATTGCAGGCAGATTCTTTACTGTCTGGGTTACCAGGGAAGCCCTGGTAAAATGGGGCTAATGGTGGCTGTCACCTGTCCATCCCACGCTGAGGACTGGGGCGTACGTGTTAAGGCTCGCAGCACGGAATGGGACACATGGCAGACCTTCAGGAGATACGAGCCATTGTGTCCCTCTTCTGGGCTGCAGTCTTCCCAGGTAGCACTGGTGGTGAAGAACCCACCTGACAGTGCAAGAGACATAAGAGACGCGGGTTGGATCCCTGGGTTGGGAAGATCCGCTTGAGGAGGGCATGGCAACCCACTCCGGTGTTCTTGCCTGAAAAATCCCAAGGACAGAGGAGCCTGGCAAGCTACAGTCCATTGGGTTGCAAAGAGTCAGACACAGCTGAACGTCTGAGCACACACCCACCCCCTTCTGTGCTATAGCGTTCTCCCTACTTTGACACAAGTGTTAGAAGTCAGATTACGAGTTATTTTATGGCCCTGACTTAAAATATTTCCCACAGCTGGGTTGTGAACATAGCCACCCCTCAACCTTGAGATGAAACCAGCCACCAGATGTCTGCCACAAAGTCTTGAATCCCAGACAGGGAGGAAAAATATCATGGAGGCACCTTGCCTGGGAATGTTGTGAGGGACAGGAGCTGCTCACGGAGAAACGCTGTTGAACAGCAAATGAAGCAGGCTTCCGTGCGGGTCCCCTTCTATGTCATCCTTACCAGGGCACTGACCTTCTCCGTGACTTCAGGGAAATCAGTTCCATTTTCCTAGACTCAGGCTACATTTATGTATGAATTTATGTAGCCATTATATATTCGTGATAATTTTTTAATGTAAGGAAATTCTAAAATTTAAATTTATTGAGAGGATTATAGAAATATAAAAAACAGCAGTAAGAAAGTCATCATGGGCCATGAATGTTAAAGCAGGGAAGGAATGTGACCCCTCACCAGAGCCTCTGGACCGCCTAGAGGTCAGACCCAAGGACCTTGTTCTGAAGCTAAAATAACACTGGTATCTCCTGCTTAAAGGACACATGATTTGTATATTTCTGCAGTTTTACTTTTTCTAAAGTGATTTTGCTTTCCTTTTATAATCAGGGAAAAAAACACCCTCAAACACTATTTCTTTAAAAACAGGAATTAATGAGATAGTCAAACTTACTGAAACATTTTCATGTATATAATTTCACTCTTCTTCTAACCAGCCTGTGAATCCAGAAAAGCAGATGGTTTTATTTTGAAGACAGAGGTGGGGAAATGGAAGTGAAGGAACTTGTTCAAAATTGTGCAGAAAATCAGGGGCTAAAGTCAGGACTCCTGGTTTTGTTCTGGTCTGTCTTCAGCCTGGACTGTTTCTCTTCTAATGTTTCCTTTTTTTTTTTTTTCCCCTCTAAATTCATTCAACAAACTTGTGAAACATTTACAGCTTTTCAGGCAATGTGTTAAATGCTTGGAGGGTCTCAAGGGATGCAGATGACAATTCCTGTCCCCTGGGACTTTGCTCTCTGGTGAGATGAGTGTGAGAGATTTACAAAAGAAATGTCCAGATAGTATAAGCAGCAGTCTGTACAAAGCTCTACAAGTACTCAGAGGACAGAGTGACTAATCCCACGGCAGGGGCGGGGAATGATCAGAAAAAGTTGCAGAGAGGAGTTGACATTTAAATTGCAACTTGCTGTCTGGCATAGAAGTTAAGAACCCAAGCTCTCAAGTTTGACAGACCTTGAATGAACTCCAGCATTCAGCATCACATGGTTCTGGACTTGAACAAATTACTTATTCATCTTATTCACTCCAAGCCTTGATTATTCTTCTGGGAAACAGGAGTAATCATTTACCCACCTGATGGTAATTTTTTGAAGAATATATAAGATAACGAAAGCAAACATTTTACAATAGTGCCTTGTAACTTCAAGAAACCAGAGCCTTTATTACCATGATAAGTAGTGATATGGCCACTATTCATTCATTCTCCCAAATGGAAGTTTCTTCCCATGGTAAATAGGTAAAATGGAACAGTGTCTCATGTAGAGGGAACAGCATGAGCTAAGCCACTGATATGTCATATCCTCTTATGTGCTTTAGAAGGTATCAAGGAGGCGAGTGGGCTTCCCCAGTGGGGCTAGTGGTAAAGAACCCACCTGCGAATGCAGGGGACATAAGAGGCGCAGGTTCCATCCCTGGGTCGGGAAGATCCCCTGGAGGAGGGCATGGCAACCCACTCCAGTGTTCTTGCCTGGAGAATCCCCATGAACAGAGGAGCCTGCCGAGCTACAGTCCATAGGGTCAGAAAGACTTGGACCCAACTGAAGCGACTTAACACGCACAAATGCACTCAAGGAGATGAGTAAAGTGGAGTGGCAGGAAGTTAGGCTGAACATGCTAGGTTGGAGTCAGACTGGGGGAAACCTTGTCCCTGTGGGAGGAGTTTCATGCTCTGGATGGTGGTGGGGGTGCAGACAGAAAAGCTGGGAATGGCATGGCCAGATACACGTCTTAGAGAGAGTCCCAGGCAGCTGGGAGGAGACTAGATCCAAAGGAGCTGGAAAACTGTAAGGAAAGTAAACTTTGGAGACCAGTGTGTTGGCTCATATGGAAGAGACAAGTGTTCAATAATGTGGAAGTCTTTAGTTTCTTTTTCTTTTTTTGGATGTGGGCCATTCTTAAATTCTTTATCAAATTTGTTACAATATCATTTTATGGCCACAAGGCATGTAGAATCTTAGCTCCCTGACCAGGGATCAAACCCACGCCCTCTGCATCAGAAGGTGAAGTCTTAGCCTCTGGACCACCAGGGAAGTGCAATTAAACAAAGACGTCTTGGACTTAAGACGTCCTTTACAAGGAAAGCAAAGCAATTCCTACTTTCATGATGTTACATAGAGTGGGGTAAGCAGGCAAAAACTAGAAATAGCTGTAATTCAAGACAGATAATCATCACAAAAGAATAAAAAGGACAGCATTCAGAAGGTCAAAAGGAAGAGGGGACATGACGTCCCTCAGGTAGTAAATCAGAAAAGGACATGGGCTTATTGTTGGAATCCCTACCCACCCTCACTGGACCGGACCATGAGAAGCTCTCTCGGGCCAGGGCTGCATCTGTGGTTTTCTTGCCTGGCACAGAGAAGGGAATCTATAACTGTTTATTGGAAAAAAGTGATTATGAACTGAGGCTCATGTGAGAAGTTTCCTTGGAGCTGATGACTGTGTAGTAGTGGCAAAGAAGGAAGGATCAGTTCCAAGAAACCCAGTCAGGTCAGCGAACTGAGTTTGCAAATGCTGATGCTTTGCATAGCTTTGATCTTGCTCTCTTTGATCCCTAATTACAGAAAGCATATTGTTTTTACCTTGAAACAAATAAGCAAACAAAAAACAAGGACAACAATTGACTTTGCTCATCCATCACCTATATGGGAGCTCGGCATGTGGGATTAGGTTCAGTGGGGCTCCCTGTGCTGGGGGTGTGGGGGAAGAGCTGTGTGTGAACCCCTCCTGATTCCATGGTTTCAGCAGTTAAAATGACCCAGCCCATTTGGCTCGGGAGGAGGAAGGCCCTTCCATCAGCATGACCAGGGCATCACAGCACTGCATGTGCCACCGGGGAAACCAGGCCCAGGCACAGATGTGAGGTCAGTGAGTTTTGGCTGAAGATTTAAGAACCGTATGTTGAGGTTTTTCCAGGAGAAAAAAAATGTGGGTTTTACTGGAATGAAATTTAACATACCATAGTTATGGATTCTGAGAGTTTGTGAAAGCCGTTCATGATAATAAAATTTTTATTTTCTCTGGAGCAAATAATCCTTTGGTGTGATGCTTATTGTCTTTTCATTTTAGTTGTGGTTTAAGCCAAGACAGAGTGCTCTGCCCCTAATGCTCTTTAGTTACCCTGATCCTGTCTCCTTTAAATTGCATTTTGTCTGAAATGGACTAGGTCACATGTAATAAATTCTGGCATTTTAATGGAAATATTACTGCAGAAATAGTTAACAATCTGCTTTAATTTCAAAACTAATTTTCTCTTTCATACAGTAAGGCAGTATCTTGGTACAATGTGCAAAATGCATTGGGATTTAATTATGATGACAGTTTGTTCTGAAACTAGGTTAAACTGGGCTGTCCATATTGAAGACAGACGTGGTGAGGGGGTATGGTAGTAACTGGGCTGTCCATATTGAAGACAGACGTGGTGAGGGGTATGGTAGTAACTGGGCTGTCCATATTGAAGACAGACGTGGTGAGGGGTATGGTAGTAACTGGGCTGTCCATATTGAAGACAGACGTGGTGAGGGGGTATGGTAGTAACTGGGCTGTGCATATTGAAGACAGACGTGGTGAGGGGGTATGGTATGGCTTGGTGCTCCTGAGTCATGAATGGCATGAAGACTGCAGTGGAATTGGAAGCCCTGGCCACGTGAGCTCCTGAAGGCCCCGTCGGTGGAGGGCTGCATGCTGCCGAGAGCAGAGGTAGAGCCTGTACACGTGTGTTCAGTCATGTCTGACTCTTTGCAACCCAGGGACTGTAGCCCGCCAGGCTTTTTTGTCCATGGAATTTTCCAAGTAAGAATACTTGCGTGGGTAGCCAGTTCCTACTCCAGGGGATCTTCCCAACCCAGGGACTGAACAGGTGTCTCTTGCATTTCCTGCATTGGCAGGTGAATTGTTTGCCACTGGGCCACCTGGGAAGCCCAGAGCCTATACATTAACCAGAGGGAAAACTGGAAATCATTTCTTCCTGTCTCTCCATGAAATCAAATTCATTCTTTAATTTATCCCTGCAATACATATTTGAATCCCATTGTGCTGTGTGCTGGACATGTAAAGGTGAGCAAAACTAAGCAGAATTCTTACCTTAGGAAGATAATCAGACAGATAAGAGAAATACATTCATCAGAGAATGACATAATATATGTTCAAGGTCAGCTGTGCCTAGGACTTTGATGGAAGGGTCCCTGGTGCCAAGTGTGTGTGTCAGAAGGATATTTAGTATGATCTGGGGCGGTGGTGGTAGTGGTCTTGGAAAGCCTTACCTGGGAAACCCCAGCAGAGCTGGAAACTCGGTGAGTGGAGGCATTGTGGGAATTATCATAGGCTGAAGGAAAAGTGTGCATAGACCCTTTAGGAGAGTTAGCGTGGTGGTCCTGAGGAACGAAGGTGACTCATTGTCACGCTGGAGCAGAGAGTGAAAGGGCCTGTGATGAGAACTTCCACAGGAGAGCCGGGTGGGGCCTCCTGAGTCACAGCCGCAGACCTAGTCTTACTTCCCACGTTTATCAGGAAGCCAGATTGTGACAGCCAGAGCACGATGCGGGTCAGATGTAAATTCAGCAGTGACTGCTTTCATTGCTGTGTGACAAAGGGGACTGGCGTGCACAGGGAAGACCGCATGGGATGCTTTTGTGGAGGCTGGCTGAGAGATGAAGGGGGTTTGCAACAGTGGAGAGGCACTCTTACCTTGGGACCTGGCTTAGCCTGGCAGTGAGCAAACCAGATTCTAGGTTGTTCTTTACAGGCTGAGGATCCTGGAAGAGAGGGAAGAAATCACATATTTGGGAAACCTCAGGAGTAGGGGTGGTAGAGGTGAGCAATAGGAATTCAGTCTGTAAACTGGTAGAATGAAAATGGGGATGAAGTTGGGATGAAGAGGTTATGAGCAAGAAGCCAGTGAAACATGGTTTGCACCAAAGGCGAACAGCTCTGGGTGAGGATTTATCTTTCGACTCTCTTTATTGCAAGCTATGCTCGATGGGCGTAATGATCACAAAGCACCAATATTTCTTGGAACTCAAAAAGAGCAATATGTTCTTAGCATATAGCAAGTTGCCTTGAGGTGCTTAAAATGAGAGCCTTCTCCAGCAAAGGCGGTACTGAGGCCTCTGCTCAGCTAAGAAAGAGACTACCCCGGGCTAGCGCCAGTGGCTCCTGGAACTGTGCTGGGCCCCGGTGTGTGGCAGGCCATCACACACGGCGTCCGCCCACCGCGCTGCTCCCAGCACCGGCTTCCCTCGGGACGGCCACGCGTCCTTGGACACATCATCTAGCCTTTCTTAGTCGCCTCATGATGCACATGGCAGAGATCCAGCTCTTGCAGTGTCTTTCACCTCTGGGGGATCTGAGTCAACGTTGCAAGAGTCCTTCATCTCCCAGAAGGCGTTGGATATGGTGCATTAGATAGGCTTATGTATTCTTCTGACTCAACAAGATTTGTTCCTTATCATCCATCGTCATGATTTCAGGTGTTAATGAGGCCAGGAAGAGTTTATTCCTTATTAACACCACTCTTTGCCCTGAGAAAACCTTAAACTATTTCTGAAAACCCATTGCAGTCCCAGAAAGACATCTTTCCTCCTCTCCTCTGGTTTATTTCAAGCAACAAAAGAATAAATACACATTTATTGAGCTCGTATAGTGTGCTTTCCATGATGCTCAAGGTTTTCTCCCACTTAATTGTCAGACACCCTTGTCAGGCAAGGGTGATGTTCTGCATTATAAGAGAAGGAATCAGCTGCTCACTGAGGTTAACTTTCCCCAAGGTCATCCTGCAAAAAGAGCGTAGCAGAGTAATACCAAACCTGAGATGGCTGATTCTATGTCCAGGTTCCCCACCCTGCCCCCACATTGGTAAATAGGCTGGTGTTAGATGGCTCCCAGACAGTACAGGGAAAAGAATTAAATCACATGATGGAAATGTTGTTTCCTTTTCAGTTCTCTCTCAGGCATCCTGATTAGTCAAGTAGAAAATGCATTTTGTGTTAAACTGGCTTTAACACATGTTGAATATTTCCTAATCTCCCTTTTTAACAAAGAGAGCTAGTCTTGGGCTCAGCACCGGCAACACTCAACAGTCTCTAGCAAGGATTTTAAAAAATCATTTTGATTTCAACTTTTACTTTTGGAATATCGTAATGGTTTTTCTCTTGGTGGTGATACACAGCTGCCTTTTTTGGAAGAAAATTATGGGGAAAGTAATTAAATAAAAATATAAAATAAATTATATTTCAGGTATATGGGTATAATAATGATAAAAATCATGAGTAATAAAAATCCATTCAAATGAAACTGGGAATCGCATCATTGATTCACAGTGCCTCCCTGGCTTCCAGGACATGTGGGCCTTCAGATCGTCACCATGCTAAGTTCTGAATCTGCTCTTTTTTTATTTGTTTCCCTGGGAAGCATATAGAAGCAATTATAGTGAAAACTATCCCTGCCACTGGGCTTCCCTGGTGGCTCAGTGGTAAAGAATCTGCTTGCCATTTGCAGGTTTGATCCCTGGGTTGGGAAGATCCTCTGGAGAAGGAAATAGCAACCCATTCCAGGATTCTTGCCTTGGAAATCCCATGGACACAGGAGCCTGGTGGGCTGTAGCTCATGGGGTCACCAAAGAGTCAGACTTGACTTAATGACTCAACAACAGTCCCTGTCATTACAACCATGGAGACATCCTTCTTAAATTTAAATTTTATAACCCAAATTAACCCAAGCTAGTAATGAAGTCTTAAAACCTAGGAAAAATATGTAAGTTTATTGCAAAAGATAATATCCCATTTAAAACAGTTTAGAAATTTACAAAACCTTACATTAGTACAGTCTTTAAGAAGGTGCTCTGTAGATGAGCTGGTATTAAGTTCCAAGTATAGTGAGTACACATTTTCTTAACTACAGAGAAAGCAGCTACATAAACTCCTGCAACTTAAGCTGATGTATCAGTCTTTTTCCTTTCAATTTTATAAAAGTAACTTTTGCTAAATTAATATCTCTCCATAAAACCAGACAACCTCAAGTACAGTGTTTCTGTAAGAGATCATGGTAGAGGTTACATAATATTTTACAAAGAAGCAATTTTCACATGAGTATATGAGTATAGAGTTTTGGTATACATATACTTTTTTTTTTTGTTTAACACAGAAATGATCACGTTTGTTTAGCAGGGAGGTTTTACTGAATTGTTTCCCCCATAACAAAATTTTAAATGTTCAGTTTTCAGAAGAGACGGAGTGTCCAGTTTCCAGTTGGTGGCCTGAGCAATGTTGTGTTGTGCTTTGGTATAGAATCATCGCAGCCTCGCTTGATTTTTCTCTCTAGAAAGGTCAGCTTGTTCTGACCACAATATCATTTAACTCAGTTGAGGGTTTACGTGAGGCTCCAACTCAACATATGCGTACGACAGCGTACCCCTGTTAGCTATCTAAATGTTGGATTATCCGTTGTGTGTTCCCAGACATCTCTTCTTCATTACAGCCTAACTTGGGCAAGTGATCCTGGTCAGTTCTAAGTGGTTCTGCTCATCTGATGCTGGAATGTACACAGACCCTGTGAAACAAGAGTAGGTGTTCCTATCTCCACTCGAGAATGGATAAACAGGCCCTGAAAATTTACACAATTTGCTAAAAGTTGTTGGAATAGACTGCTCTGTTGCCTGGGCCTCTTAATTCTGAGAACAGGATTATTTCCATTCTATTGTGCTGCCCAAGAACATAAATTAATTTGAAAATTAGTGTAAGCAAAGCAAATTAAGATGGAAGCTCTCCTACAAGATAAAATTACATAAGAGATCCCCAGTGATTTAGCTTTATTGGATTAGCCTCTGTGCTGTTCTCTTCCGTTGCTGGGGCCAACCGCGAGTCGATTGTGTGGATACAGATAGACTCGTGGCTTTTAGCCAGTGGTGGCATATCTCACTGAAATGTGACTTCTTAAGTATGACAAGTGTATTTGTCTTAATTCTAACTTCATGTTAAGTATTCCAGCCTCATTTTGTGGGTTTAAACATTACACTAGAAACAGAACAAGAACATCTTGAATGACATTCCCAGATTTAAATAGTGCAAACCAAGATTCCTTGCCAAATTTCCCTCTCACTCTCACTGAAATAGCTTTGTGCACTGCAGCGCAGTGACAGGGAAGGTGAAACTGTCGGAGTGGTTTGCTCAATTAGCCTCAGTTTGCAGTGGGGAATGTACATCCCACGTTCACACAGAGTGCTTCACTCTGCAAAGACTCTAACGCAGACACTCAATCTTTAGGAAAGGGGATTGTGAAATGCCTTCTTCACTGAATGTTCACTGTTTACCATCTCTTTTCTGGGCAGCCTCAATCCAACCACAAGCTGGTAGAGAGTTTAACAAGAAGGAATAGGAGCCCTGCCAACCCACCCTTCATCCCCAAGAGTGTGTAGCAATTACTTAATTATATTATTTCAGTAGTCTGCTCAGCCATGCAAGTTTCACTGGACCCACATGGAAGGGGGTCTTATCAAAAGAATGAGCCAGACTTTAAAGGAATTCAGACTTTGGGAAGGAAAGGCGTTTAATACTAAGATGGAAAAAAATCTGTCCTCATCCCCCGTCCTGCTTCTTCAATCAGGTGACCGTGGTCTCGTCACCAGGAAGGGACAGTATGTAGATTAATAGACTTATCTACAAGGCTGCAAGGATGGATGGGCAAGTACCAAAGTTGTGTTTTATCTTAGTCTTATTTATGTTTCTAGTAAGATGAAATGGACAGACAGACTGCTGGATTTCATGATCTTAAATGCTGCGGGGAAATTAATTATGGAATCTTAAAGTTCAAGCCCAAACCAGACCCCCTCCATCTGCCAAGCAGTCTCAGGCCCCAGGCTGAGAAGCAGGGTGATTTAAGGTACACCCTGGAGTAGCTACGGCTGCAGGGTAGATACTCACAGGTCCCTTCTACCCTGTGGTGTCCTCACTCTGCTACAGACTCTAAGGCACACACAGCATGAGATGACAAATCCTAGCTTTGGGATCAAGGGGCTAATCCAAAGTGAAAACGACCCAGCCTACCAGGTGACCTTGCATTGTTATGCCCTGCCCACTTCTGTTGTACTCACAAGTGCCAATATTTTAGAAAACTGCCAGTTTAGATATGTGATTTTTTTTCTGGGTATCTGCTTAGAACCCTCCTCTGTCTCACTGCTCTGCACCACATTTTTATTTCTTTTCTTTGGGATGATAAACCCAGGATGAGCAAGAAGTGCTGAGCATCACTGAGATGTAGGGAAGTGCAATGGGGGTTTGCCCTTGGTGGGAATCTAGATTTGAACACTAGGATGTATGACAGGAAGCTAGGCAGGTGCTAACTCAGGCCCATGAAATCCTCAGCCAGCAGGGCACGCGCTCAGGTGACACTGTGATCAGGTGTCCAGCAGCAGCTAAACCATCCAGAAGTCATTCTGGTTTTGCAGGTCTAGTGGCTGATAGCCTGGGGCCTTTGCTAGGAAGTAGAGAAAGCCTGAGGGCAATGGTTCCCCACCTCGGGGAGGGCAGAGGGCATGGTCCCCAGAAGCTCAGATCCACCAGAAACACTTCTTCTTCACCTTCTTGGTTTTCCGCCTTAAGTCCTGTTTCTCGGGAACTGGAGGCTCTGCTGGGGACTTTGGCGGGGGAGAGGCCTCCTCAGCTAGCTCCGCTTCCTCCAGACCCTGTAGAACTTCGTGGAACCTGCCTTCTTGCTGCCGGAAATCATATTCTACACTGAAAAACACGGAGAGGAAGGAAGGAAAGTAAATTCAAATCGGCACATACTGATTGAATGTCACCAAGTGTCCGACAGACAGAGAAGAGCCGGGCTTTGGGATCAAGCCCCAGATGCTTAGGTGCCTGCTGGCTGTGTGACCCTGGGGCAATGGTGCCGTCTCTCTGAACCTCCAGTTTCCCATGGATGGAATTGGCATGTGTAATACCTTCCTCTTGGGGATGCTTCTAAGTTTAAATGAAGCACATAACGTGGCAGCCTAAGAGTACATGGCCAGTTAAAGTTGTTCCAGCCTCTCTCTGACATTTATTCAATGCTCCTGATTGCTCATTATTTTTACATACACTTTATCCATAAAACTGCCTCATAATACAACATTTAAGTAATACAGAGAAATATGTGATAAAACTGACAACTCAGTTTCCTTACCCATAAAATGAGTCTAATAACGGCCCCTGTCTCAAAGGCTTTTTTTTGGAATTAATACGTATATAGTGAGGGACAGAGAAGCCTGGTGTGCTGCAGTCCATGGGGTCACAAAGAGTTGGACATGACTTGGTGACTGAACAACAATGAATCTATGTTAGTTAAGTGAGAGAATATAAAGGAAGGACTTAGAGCAGTGCCTGGCAGACAGTAAGCCACTGTGGGGTGTCCAGTGACAAGGTGCTGTTTGGGGACTTTGTTACTCACATGTGACAACCATGATGTGCCTTTTCGGCAGCACTTACTCTGATCCTGCGTCTCTAGGAGAGGATGCGGGCGTAGAGGACCAGCTCAGTGTCTGTTTAGTGACAGCCCCTTTTCAGCCCTTGCTGGGTAGGAGGCTCTGACCAGTCTGACACATCACAAGCCAGCACGGGTTTCTCCTCTTCTGGGTGAGCCATTTCCTTCTCCTCCTTGCTAAACAAGGAGAAGGCACCATCTCTGCGACTCTGAGTTTCCCCCACCTCCCACACTCCCACGCTGGCTCCTCATCTCTGGGCCCTCTGAGAGTTCTAGCATGAAACCAGGTAACAAACACAGCTACAAGCTTAAGAGCCTTCTCACAAGCATTCTGGCTCTGGCAGCTCCTCTGTAGGTAAATCTCCTAGACAGTTAAGGGCAGAGGCAGCCCCTACACAGTCTGCAGAGATGTCTGTAGGAGTCAGTCTTTGTGGCCCGGCTCTCCAGGCTCTGAGAAGGCTGAGCCAGACTTACAAGACAGGCTGACCATCCCCGATGCCACGGGCCTGATTCCCAGGCCCTCAAAGGTCAGGGGGAGCCTGACCACCCATCCAAGCCAGAGCTTCGGCTCTTCAACCTCCGACTGTCTCAGCCCCTGAGGACCCTGGTCCCCAGTGGTGTCACGCTTACTCGCAGGCCTGTGTACAGATGAGACCATGGAGTCTGTACGTTAATGACTCCAACATTTACACATAAATAAAACAAAGAGAAATGGTGATCAGGAGATGCCCATTAAAGGAGAATATTTAAATAGGTCTGTATTAGGGAATAATATGAAGTCAGCACAAGTGTAAGGCTACCCAAGACTCATTGTTAAGTAAAGAAGCAAAGCCAAAAGCCAGATATAATATATTAATAGTAATAACATTAATGGTGATAATAATAACAGTAATAGGGGCATAACAACCACGCTCAGGGACCATCAGGGATGGGTGTTTGATTATTTCTATATATTTGATAAGCTTCCTCCAGATTTTCTTCTCTTCAGCTTACTTCCTTTCACTTTCTGTGCCTCTCTGGTCTCCTCTATAGGGACATCCTCATGGATGTGTGATTTATATAATGGATGTGTAACACAGGCTGTGTTTTTCTAAGCAAAGCTCCATGACTGATTAACTGTGAGATCGTGGCAAAGTCATTTCTCATATTCAAGCCAAAGTCTCCTCAACTATAGAATAAGCATGGTACTACGCATGGGATCCCAGTGATGTATAAACAATAGAATCAGTTCAGAGATAGATAGATACCAACAAACATCAAATGATATTCAGCTAGTCATTCAGCAAACATTTATTGAGTATATCCCATGCACCAGGCCCTCGGTTAGGTACCAGAAGTGGAGTATTAAACAGACAGACAGGCAGACATTATCCCTGGCCTCTTCACACTGGTAACTAGTGACTCTGTGTCCTTAGTGAATGCTAGTCAATATCAATAGCTATTCAGTTCAGTTCAGTTCAGTCGCTCAGTTGTGTCCGACTCTTTGCTACCCCATGAATTGCAGCACGCCAGGCCTCCCTGTCCATCACCAACTCCCGGACTCTACCCAAATCCATGTCCATTAGAGATCTTCTAACCAAAGCTCAGAATTTTGGCAGATCAGTGAAGAGAAGTATCCACAGACACACGCTAAAGCTCCCACTTCCAGGATGTCCTACCCAGGATGCACCCCTGTTGCCCCTGAAGCTGGGGTAGGCTTCTGTCTCCACTCCCCACAGCTCCCTCTCCCCAGCCGAACTTTAAGGAGATGGGTTCAGAAGTGGGGAGGCATTGTCTCTGGCAACCTCTTGTTGCTTTAAGGAAGGAATCCAAAACAATTAATTGCAAACCCTGACTCTCACCCTTTCTTGTATTAATTCACATACAGAGAACATCCAGATTCATAGTTCTCCTGACTCCTGAAATAACCCTGCCTCTTTCCACAAGGCAGAAAATTACCTTCATTCTAGCACATGGGGTAGAGCCAAAGAAAGTAGGCACCCTCTGCTCATTCTAAGAATTTCCTCAGCTTTTAGAGATAGGAAATTCCATCTACCCATCATCTTACCATCCATCATCCATCCATCTGTGCATCAGACCATTCCTCTATCCATCCAGTCAGCCAGCCATCTAACCATCCATTTATTCATCAACCATCCATTCATCCACACAGTCATCTATTCATTCATCTAGCCAGCCATCCAGTCATCCACCCATCCATTCTTCCATCTATCCATGCATTCAGCCATCCATCCTGTGTTAGGCCTGACGCTGCTCAGTTATAGGGACACAACAACGAGACAGAGAGATGTGGATGCTGCTTTTGTGGATGTGGCTTCCCAGTGTATGATACAGGTGATTAAACTAACAATTGCTTTAAAAACTGTCTTGTATATATCTCAACAACCCCTGCTCTCCAGCTCTTCATCCATATATCTCTACCAAATTATATGAACATACACACAAACCAGCTTCCTTCTTCTCCTTATATGTGAGATTACTCTGACTTCTTAATTCAAGCAACAAACAGCGAAAACAAAGCACCCGAGTGTGCCAAGACTCCTAGCAGTGTCCTAATACTGACTAGGAAAGAACAAGGCTCTGGGTATGTTCAAATGTGTATGGAACTGGCAGGCCTAGAGACAGAAGAGCCAGGGGACAGAAAGTGAAGTCTGTCTCAGCGCACAAGGTAAAGCACAGCACACTGGAGAGCGCAGAGAAAGGGCTCTTGCGTGGAATTCTCCTGGCTTTGAACGAGGCAGTGCCACTTCCTGGCGAGGTGACCTTGGGCAAATTGCTTTTCTTTCTAAGACCCAAATGAAAATAGAGGTTCTGAAGTGACCTTACCAGGTAGTTGTATAGAGGGGGACAATAACAGGGGGAGTGTCCTCATGTAGAATGGGGTCTCTGCCCACTCCACCAAGTTTTCTGTCTTCCTGCCTCAGGGAGTGAATGCCTCACCTCCTCACTCGTGCCTTTGGCCCTTCAGTAATTGTATACCTTGCCAGAAACATCAGTCTTCACCCCCTTCCCTTACCCCGCCCTGTACATTCAGGGAAGAATATACTCTTTATATTTCTATGGAAACACTACAGGGTTCCATTATAATCACTGGGACTTAGGGAGCTCCGCAGATGCCCCCACTAGTCATGACAATTTAAAGGGGATTGAAGGTGACTTTCTTTTCAAGGCCAGGCAAATAACAGAGTATAGAGAACCCTGTGTCCTTTGGAAAGAAATTGATTAATGTTTTTTAGGCCAAAGTAATTTATAAACATAAAGGAAAATTGTCACTTTTCTTCCTACCCATCCTTTTGACAAACTACTGTTTAGTTTAGAAGGGAAGAGAAGGAATATGTTTTATTTTGGTCACAGCTGCCTTATAAATGGGCAGGGGTAGTAGCCTCTCTCATCTGTCTTTCATTTTGAGGCTGGGTAGAGAAGAGGAGATCCCCCTCAACTTCCTACTTGGCTAACCCACACCATATTCAACAACCTCTTCAAAGAGGGATTAAAACGCCAGCTTGAGAGAATTCAAGCAAACTTTTAGCAGAGGGTTGTTTGCAGATTCTAGGGAATGACTGCCTGCCTTGGGTTTGATATCAAGATAGAACACCAATGACTTTTCCAACCAACCCCCCCCTTCTCTCCCTACCTTCCCACTCTTATATCTTCTCCATCCACAGGAAGTGCTGGGTGCTTAGTTTACAGTGAACTCTGACTCACAGTGGTGGGGGGTGAGGCGTGGGTAGCAGATAGTGGTCAAGAAATTGTTACAATACAGGACTCAGGCCCAGAACCATTGAGATAGTTTGGCGCTTTCAAAGTCAGTAAGGTTAGTTCTCTGAAGATACATGGAATGCCTGACTCCTGTTCAGGGCTGCCCAGTTCACTGTCTGGGGAGTCTTAGAGCCATTCCCAGACAAGAGGTCTGTGCATGGTGCCACTTTGCATTTAGAAAGTGAGATGTGTGTAAACCAAGAATGCAAGCAAGCTTGAAGTTTTCCCTCTTGAGGGCACCTCACTAATCTAGCTGATAGATCAATGCTTCAGCCATCGTGCTTGGTGGAAAGCTGGAGAATGTTTTTCTAGGTAATCGGAAGTAGCAAGAGGCCTAAGTCATGGCTTGCCTGGAAGAACTAGTGAGAAGCAAAGAGTAGATAAATGTGTAAATGCATAAAGCAAACAAGAGTCAGATTCTGGATATAGCATCTTGGCTGGCCAAAGGAAGTTGGGTGAGACACAAGAAGAAAAAAGTTTAGATAGAAATAATATAAAGCTCTTACTTTTATATAGCACTTTCAAACTGCAAACACACCAGGTCTGCATTTTCATTTTATCTTCATGATAGCTCAGGAATCTAGGAATGTTGTTTTCCCCGTGTGAGTTGGTGAAGGGAGTCACACCGTGAGTTACTATCAGAATCTCAGCTTTCTTTCCTGACCCCTAGTCCTCTCTCCTAAAAAGGGATCAGGTGTTTTAGCCCGTGGCCTAGCTGTTACCAGGATCTACTCTAAGAAGAAAATGATGTAACTAGAGAGTATAACTAGAAAACCCCAATCACAGAAAGCTAATCAAACTGATCACACCCTTGTCTAACTTAATGAAACTATGAGCCATGCCTTGTAGGGCCACCCAACACAGATGGGTCATGGTGGAGAGTTCTGACAAAACGTGGTCCACTAAAGAAGGGGATGGCAAACCACTTCAGAATTCTTGCCTTGAGAACTCCATGAACAGTTTGAAAAGGCAAAAAGATAGGACACTGAAAGGTGAACTCCCCAGGGCAGTAGGTTCAATATGCTACTGGAGATCAGTGGAGAAATAACTCCAGAAAGACTGAAGAGACAGAGCCAAAGTGAAAACAGCACCCAGCTGTGGAAGTGACTGGTGATGGAAGTAAAGTCCGATGCTGTAAAGAGCAATACTGCATAGGAACCTGGAATGTTAGGTCCATGAATCAAGGCAAATTGGAAGTCAAACAGGAGATGGCAAGACTGAACGTTGACATTTTAAGAATCAGTAAATTACAATGGACTGGAATGGGGGAATTTAACTCAGATGACCATTATATCTACTACTGTGGGCAAGAATCCCTTAGAAGAAATGGAGTAGCCATCATAGTCAACAAAAAAGTCCAAAATTCAGTACTTGGGTAAATCTGAAAAATGATAGAATGATCTCTGCTCATTTCCAAGGCAAACCATTCAATATCACAGTAATCCAAGTCTATGCCCCGACCAGTAATGCTGAAGAAGCTGAAGTTGAACAGTTCTATGAAGACCTACAAGACTTTCTAGAACTAACACCCCAAAAGATGTCCTTTTCATCAGAAGGGACTGGAATGCAAAAGTAGGAAGTCAAGAGATACCTGGAGTAAAGGCAAATTTGGCTTTGGAGTACAAAATGAAGCAGGGCAAAGGCTAACAGAGTTTTGCCCAGAGAATGCACTGGTCAGAGCAAACACCCTCTTCCAACAACACAAGAGAAGACTCTACACATGGACATCACTAGATGGTCAATACCAAAATCACATTGATTACATTCTTCGCAGCCAAAGATGGAGAAGCTCTATACAGTCAACAAAAACAAGACTGGCAACAGACTATGGCTCAGATCATGAACTCCTTATTGCCAAATTCAGACTTAAATTGAAAAAAGTAGGGAAAACCACTAGACCATTCAGGTATGACCTAAATCAAATCCCTTATGATTATACAGTGGAAGTGACAAATAGATTCAAGGGACTAGATCTGACAGACAGAGTGCCTGAAGAACTATGGATGGAGGTTTGTGACATTGTACAGGAGGCAGTGATCAAGACCATCTCCAAGAAAAAGAAATGCAAAAAGGCAAAATGGTTGTCTGGGGAGAGAAAANAGATGGTCAATACCAAAATCACATTGATTACATTCTTCGCAGCCAAAGATGGAGAAGCTCTATACAGTCAACAAAAACAAGACTGGCAACAGACTATGGCTCAGATCATGAACTCCTTATTGCCAAATTCAGACTTAAATTGAAAAAAGTAGGGAAAACCACTAGACCATTCAGGTATGACCTAAATCAAATCCCTTATGATTATACAGTGGAAGTGACAAATAGATTCAAGGGACTAGATCTGACAGACAGAGTGCCTGAAGAACTATGGATGGAGGTTTGTGACATTGTACAGGAGGCAGTGATCAAGACCATCTCCAAGAAAAAGAAATGCAAAAAGGCGAAATGGTTGTCTGGGGAGAGAAAAGAAGACAAGCTAAAGGCAAAGGAGAAGAGGAAAGATATAAGCATCTGAATGCAGAGTTCCAAAGAATAGCAAGGAGACATAAGAAAGCCTCCCTCAGTGATCAGTGCAGAGAAACAGAGGAAAACAATAGAATGGGAAAGACTAGAGAAGAAGGAAATGGCAACCCACTCCAGTGTTCATGCCTGGAGAATCCCAGGGACGGGGGAGCCTGGTAGGCTGCTGTCTATGGGGTCGCACAGAGTCGGACACAACTGAAGTGACTTAGCAGAGATCTCTTCAAGAAAATTAGAGATACCAAGGGAACATTTCATGCAAAGATGGACACATAAAGGACAGAAACGGTATGGACCTAATAGAAGCAGAAGATATTTAGAAGAGGTGGCAACAACATGCAGAAGAACTATACAGAAAAGATCTTCATGACCCAGATAATCACGATGGTGTGATCACTCACCTAGAGTCAGACATCCTGGAATGCAAGGTCACATGGGCCTTAGGAAGCATCACTGCGAACAAGGCTAGTGGAGGCAGTGGAATTCCAGTTGAGATATTTCAAATCCTAAAAGATGATGCTGTGAAAGGTCTACACTCAGTATGCCAGCAAATATGCAAAACTCAGCAGTGCCCACAGGACTGAAAAAGGTCAGTTTTCATTCCAGTTCCACAGAAGGGCAATGACAAAGAATGTTCAAACTACTGCACAATTGCACTCATCTCACACACTAGTAAAGTAATGCTCAAAATTCTCCAAGCCAGGCTTCAACAGTACGTGAATTGTGAACTTCCAGATGTTCAAGCTGGTTTTAGAAAAGGCAGAGGAACCAGAGATCAAATTGCCAACATCTCTTGGATCATAGAAAAAGCAAGAGAATTACAGTAAAACATCTACTTCACCTTTATTGATTATGCCAAGCCTTTGACTCTAGATTACAACAAACTGTGGAAAATTCTTCAAGAGATGGGAATTCCAAACCAGAATTTCCTGAGAAATCTGTATGCAGGTCTAGAAGCAACCGTTAGAACCTGACATGGAACAACAGACTGGTTCCAAATTGGGAAAGGAGTATGTCAAGGCTGTATATTGTCACCCTGCTTATTTAACTTATATGCAGAGTACATCATGTGAAATGCTGGATGAAGCACAAGCTAGAATCAAGATTTCCAGGAGAAATATCAATAACATCAGATATGCAGATGGTACCACCTTATGGCAGAAAGTGAAGGGGAACTAAAGAGCCTCTTGATGAAAGTAAAAGAGGAGAGTGAAAAAGCTGGCTTCAAACTCAACATTCAAAAAACAAAGATCATGGCATCTGGTCCCATCGCTTCATGGCAAATAAATGGGGAAACAATGGAAACAGCGAGAGACTTCATTTTGGGGGGCTCCAAAATCACTGCAGATGGTGACTGCAGCCATGAAATTAAAAGACACTTGCTCCTTGGAAGAAAAGCTATGACCAATCTAGACAGCATATTAAAAAGCAGAGATGTTAGTTTACCAACAAGGGCCCATCTAGTCAAAGCTATGGTTTTTCCAGTGGTCATGTATGGATGTGAGAGTTGTAGTATAATGAAAGCTGAGTGCTGAAGAATTGATGCTTTTGAATTGTGGTGTTGGAGAAGACTCTCAAGAGTCCCTTGGACTGCAAGGAGATCCAACCAGTCCATCCTAAAGGAAATCAATACTGAATATCTTTTGGAAGGACTGATGCTGAAGCTGAAACTCCAATACTTTGGCCACCTGATGCAAAGAACTGACTCATTGGAAAAGACCCTGATGCTGGGAAAGATTGAAGGCAGGAGGAGAAGGGGACAACAGAGGATGAGATGGTTGGATGGTATCACCAACTCAATGGACATGAGTTTGAGTAGGCTCCTGGAGTTGGTGATGGACAGGGAAGCCTGGTGTGTACAGTCCATGGGGTCACAAGGAGTCAGACACAGCTGAGCAACTGAACTGAACCTGGGTCATGTTAGGTGAGGACACATGGTAATTCAAATGAAGAAGAGGTTGGAGAAAAAGGAGAAGAAGGAGGACTATCTTTTATGGAATGAACTCTATTCCATACATCATACTACAAATTTAGTAATTCTCATGCCTCATGTGATTCTTACAGACCCATGAGATAAACATCTTCATGTTACAGATAAGGAAACTGAGGCAAGAGGAGGTTAAATATTCTGCCAATGGCATATACTAGTACGTGACAGAGCAAGGATTTGAGCCTAGGCAATCTGGCTCCAAAGCTTGTACACTAAGATACACAGCACTGAGAGAACAGTAGTATTCAGTATGTGTGAGATCCTGGTTACCAGATGAGTGTGGGATGGGATGGCGACCCCGGCCCAGTGCACCTAAATGACTTCACATCTCCCTATGGAACAAGACTCAGTGTGGGCTGGGCCACTGGAGGACCCTTCATGACCTGGGTGGCCAGCCCAGCCTGCCACAGCACCTCCCGATCGAAAGGGTGTCCCGACAAGGAGGCTGTGTACTCGGAGAAGACAGATACCCCAGGGAGGTTGCGTACTCAAGGTAGTATCTGGGCTCTGCATTGCTGGGTCCGATTGTAGGCTGCTGAGTTCTGCAGTGGCCCTTTGCTCATCCTTCTCAGCAGGTGGGTCTTGCTCCTTTATCCAGAGACATGGAGAAGGAAATGGCAACCCACTCCAGTGTTCTTGCCTGGAGAATCCCAGGGACGGCGGAGCCTGGTGGGCTGCCGTCTATGGGGTCGCACAGAGTCGGACACGACTGAAGCGACTTGGCAGCATGGTGGCGAACCATAAATCCAGACACTAAGCAAGTTGGCCGAGAAGCTAATGACCCGTGGCGTCTCCCTGAAGACAAAACCACTTGCCAGTCTCCCTCTACCCCTCCACCTCTGTTGGGGTGTTTCTGTGGCCCCTCTCACCACAGAACCCAGGTGCTCCATAGATTTATTGACCTCCTGCAGCTTTCTTTTTAAAAGAATTAGCTGTAAGAATCAGTGGGTTCAGCGAGGGTGGTTGGGTTCCTGTCCACTTGGATAAATCACACCACTTTGGAAGGTGTCTCTGTGGATGAATCACAGTCCGGGAAAGTAGAAACTTTAGTTAGCTTTTTTTTTTTTTTAATTTTCCCCAGCCTGGAAGGAATATTGTTTCTAAAGCTTCCTCCTAATGACCAGGGTGCTCATTATTTATAGGATACAATTTTAAGCTTCACAGATCACAGCCATTTCAAGCCAGCAAGCACGCCCCTTCTCCTTGGGCATCTGTGCTGACAAGTCCCCGGGGAATTGCAGGTTCTCTTCTTGGTGCATAAATAAGCAGGGCCACACTGCAGAAATCTCCCTGCTGATCACCATCTGTGGGAGAGGTCTGCACTCTGGGTGCTGTGGCTCTGTGTTGAGAATGTCTTCACAGTAATCCTCAGAAAGAGAAGGCCATCTCAGAGAACTGTAATACAAATATTCACTGATGGTGCAAGGTCAGAAGGTAAGAGGGGAAGGGATAGGAATGCCTTCTGAAAAAGGGACTGGTTTAAGCCCTAACTCTGGTGGATCCTGGACAAATCACATGGCCTGCCCAAGTCTCCATTTCCTCATCCATAAAATGGGAATCATAACCAGACCCATATTTAAGGGTTCTTGGGAGTCTGAAAAGTGATGATACATGTACACTGTTTAGTAAAATGCCTGGCACAGTGCCTGAATCAACAAATAGTAATGATTGTAGCTTTAACTTGACAGAGAAATAAAGATTGGGTCATTCTGCGGTCAACTGTGGCCCACACGCCAGCAGCCATCCATTTGTTATTCCTGTGAAATTCTCAGCATGCTTGATGTTATATTTATGGCATGTTTCAGCCTGTTTAGCTATTAATGCATTAAATAGGTTTCATTTTTATTGCAGACAAATTGCTGATGCTATAAATCCTCTTCCTTCCCCTTCTATTCGAGGGAAAAGAAGAAAGGGGTAAAACACCGAGAGAAATGGGAGCTAATGGCAAATGTCTGGGAGACCAAGCTGTCAAGGCTCAGAGAAGTTTCCACAACATCCCTCAAACTTTATGCCTGTTTTCAAAAGAGACAGCTTGAGCTGTGTTTGGTGGCAGTTGTTTGAAGGGTGCTGTAAAATGTTGCCATTAACATTCTTGTTTCTGCATTTGAACTGAACACTGATCAGTCCATATTGCAATGACATGAGAGCAGCAAAGGCATCTGTGATTACTAGAAGGAACACACATTACTATGCTGTGTGCTTTGTAATTACTTTTCACTGCAGACTTCACTGCTGGCCAGACAGAGAACTGTGGCTGGAAGACAAGGCTCTCACAGTTCCCCTAGCTCCATGCTGGGAGAGCATCTTAAATTCACAGACCTAGGTGTATTGCATTTCTAGTGAAATGCCATTTTCTCTGGTTAGGTGATAGCTTTAAGTGGCAGGCAAAGGCCAAGGCCCAGTGGCCAAACTACTTAACCATCGAAGGAAACTCAAGAAGGTTCTCGGCACCTCTGACTGCATGACCCCAGGTGACTCATGTAGCCCTACGGAGCCTCTTTCCTTAGTTGGATGAAGGTTTGGCTGGCCTTTCTCCTACAGGGCACACAGCTGTATGGCTTTGCCCTGTGTTCCAGAGAGACTCCTTATGATAACTTCTGAATGTCAAAGCAGTGAGGGGGCGCAAGAACTGGGATGCTGGTCGCCAGGGACAAAGGGAGGTGCTGGCGGCAAATCTCCTTTTGTATCTCCCTAACTTCTTCTGCCTAGCTTGGAGGATCATAGCAGTGGAGGGATCAGTAATGATTAAAAAAAAAAAAAACAGCCTATGGTCTGTAGAGTTTGAGGAAATGAGAGGATGCTTCACGCACATGCCCTGGGTCAGGAGCCTGCATGACTCTCCCTCCCTGAAGTGGGGCGGGTGGCGCGGGATGGCACTCTGCATGCCCACCCTGGCCGGCGTTTGTAATTGCTCCTCCAGGACACCCCAGAGGGCAGTTCCTAGCATCTGGGCTCCTGGCCTGGGAGCAGAATTGGGCTCTAATTGGTCTGCACCTTAATTGGAGCAGGAAAGTAATCAGGGATTACCATTCTGTTCCTGCTCTCAGATGAGGTCTGAGGAGCTCGGAGGTGTGGGAAGAAGGAGAGACTACAAATGAACCCCCTAAATAATGCAAGATGAGAGCCTGGCCCCGACGTGGGCCGGCAGAAGCTTGTTTTCTCTTCTCACTGCAAATAGGAGGCATCATAAGACACGCTTCCTCTGTGAACAAGCCCCTCTCCTTTCCCTTTCCTTTTTCCTCCACCCTCACCTGTGCCCTTTAGTTAGGTCTGTCCATGACCACTAACCCTGTAACTGAAGCCAAGCAGAAAGGTAAAGCATCTCTCCAATGATGCATTTAAAACAAAAGCTAGTTTCTGGGCTAGTTTATCAGCAAGAGCTTTCTATGTCACAAATGTTTCTAGTAAATCAACTGCCACCACCTCCTTTCAAGACTTTGACTTTACCTAGTTGACTGTTTCTTGAACTTCTTCGGGATCAGACTTCCCCGGGAGGCTGACTGTACCTACAGATTCCCATCCTCCTCTGAGCCAGCAGGATTGGGGCTTGAAGGCCAGCAACAAGTATTCACTGATACTTGAGACTGCTGCAGATGGCCTGCTATCCTCTTTGAGAACACCATTTATGTCTTGTATCATAAACACAAACCCTAACTATGCCCTTGGCCAAGAACTCAGCCATACAACATTCCACTGAGCCCTGATAACCCTCAAGCAGGCCTGCCCTCTGAAGGCAGCATGCCATGGAATCTGACCGATAGGCAGAAAGGACTAAGTTCCAATCTTGACATTGCCATTTATTAGTTTCAGAATAATTGTTCAAGTGCCTCTCTCACTCTCAGTCTCCATTGTCTAACATGAATAACGTGCAACTCCCTGAACCTCAGTTGCCTCACCTGTAAAATGGGAGTATTTTTATCTGTCTCATCTGGTGGTTGGGATCAGATATGAAAACAAAAGCATTTACAATGACCAGTAATTGGTGCCTGTGTGCATGCTAAGTCACTTCAGTCGT
Source organism: Redunca redunca (assembly GCA_006410935.1). Lineage (NCBI taxonomy): Eukaryota > Metazoa > Chordata > Mammalia > Artiodactyla > Bovidae > Redunca > Redunca redunca. The sequence continues at coordinate 484,511 of SJYQ01012895.1, read as the reverse complement.
GTCTGACATTTGGCAACTCTATGGACGGTAGCCCACCAGGCTCCTCTGTCCTTGGGATTATCCAGGCAAGAATACTGGAGTGGGTTACCATGCCCTCCTTCAGGAAATCTTCCTGATCAATCAAACCCACATGTCTTATGTCTTCTGCTTTGGCAGGCAGATTCTTTACCACTAGTGCCACTGGCAAGCCCTAGTAAATGGCAGCTCTCATTTCTTTTCCCTAATTTTCATCCCATCAGATCCTTATCTTCCCTTAGCTGTCAGAGTTGTAAAAATCATCAAAGTCAAATAAACCAACCTCCAATTAGATGTGAGTAGTTTATGAATTAGGAGGATTTAATCCAGGTGCATTAGTTCCCTACTGCTGCTGAAATGAGTTACCACAAGTTTAGTGGGTTTCAGTTCAGTTCACTCAGGCGTGTCCAGCTCTTTGCGACCCCATGAATTGCAGCATGCTAGGCTTCCCTGTCCATCACCAACTCCCAGAGTTCACCCAAACTCATGTGCATTGACTCGGTGAGGCCATCCAGCCATCTCACCCTCTGTTGTCCCCTTCTCCTCCTGCCCTGAATCCCTCCCAGCATCAGGGTCTTATCCAATGAGTCAACTCTTCACATGAGGTGGCCAAAGTATTAAAAAAAAAAAAAAAACACGAATTTTACTCTTAGAGAGCCAGAGGTCAGAAGTCCTCCAGAACTGTAAACAAAGGTGTCACCAGAACTGTGTTCCTTCTGGCATTTCCAGGAGAGAATGCGTCCCTTGCCTTTCCCAGCCTGTGGAGGCTGCCCACCTTCTTTAACTTGTGACCACGTCCCTGCTACCTCTGCTTCTGTTGTCCCATTTCCTTCTCTGACTCTCCCTCTCCTGCCCTCATCTCTCCCTTGTAAGGGTCCATATGATTACATTAGGCTCGGCTGGACCCTCCAGGCTACTCATCCTGTCCTCTGAGATGCTTAATCACACCTGCACTGTCCCTTTTACCAGGTGAGGGGATATATTCGCAGGGTCCAGGAATTAGAATGTGGACATCTCACGTGGACATCATGCTATCTACTACACTGGGTTTTGATGTTTTACTAAGAGAACCTGCAGACCTAGTGCCTTAGCTCCCTCTTCCGAAGAGGTCACTGGCACGGTTCAGACACTGTAGAAGGGAGACGGGATGGCCGGGATGGAGTGTTCAGTTTTCCACAAATCAGACTTTGCTTTCCTACCATAGTCGGTACAGAAGTACTGGGCAAGAGTGTTGGAAGTCCGTGATCAACAAAGATCTCAGTGTCTTGTGAATTGCCACAAGTTCTCTGAGCCATCACAGGAAGACTTGATTAGGTTCCATCTTGTACTGGTCCAGGTTTTTGAAAATTGGAAATCCATGTACTACATTCAGTCATTGTTTGATTCAGTTCCAAGAGGTCTACTGAAGACCTGCTGCACAGAAGCCTTCCTTCCCTAATAAAATTATTTGATTAATTAAGGCCTTCTGTTTCCCCACCCAAGGGTAGGGACACACAAAAGTTGTCACACTGATTTGACTTTGGTTGTTGTTTAGTCACTCAGTCGTGTCCAACTCTTTGTGACCCCATGGACAGTGGCCCTCCAAGCTCCTCTGTCCATGGGATTCTCCGGGCAAGAGTACTAGAGGGGGTTGCCGTGCCCTCCCTGCAGGGGATCTTCCTGACCTAGGGATTGAACCTGAGTCTCTCACATCTCCTGCATTGGCAGGCAGATTCTTTACCACTAGTGCCACCTGGGAAGCCCACCTTGACTTTAGGACCCTCTAAATAGCTGTCTCAAGCCTGCCACTGCTTTTCATCCTCCACCCCACCCCAGTCAGTATAGCTATTCCCTTCTTTGAGGGTTCTACTGGTCACTAACTGTGTATTAGACACTGGCCATGACTTTGAGATCCTGGTCTTCTGCTGAAGGACAGAAACTCATAAACACTGTGTTGCAGTGTCGTAAGAGAAATGGTATAGCAGAGGAATGTGGTTGCCAAGGGGCTCCTTCTTGGGAAGGAGTGGAATGTATATGGTGAACTTGATAATTTGAGGTACATTTGAGATATCAAGATGGAAAGATTCATAGGTAGTTTATACATATATATGTATGTATACAAATATATATATATATATAAAGAGAGAGCACTCATGAAAAAGGTAGGGGAAGGTGACATCACTGATACTAAAATCCATGAGTGCCGCTGGGGCCATGCACAGAGGCTGAGGGTGAGAAGAGCAGACAGCCTGTCCAGGAAGACCCCTGAACAGACAAGAGCTCTTCGGTCACCTTCTCCTCTCTAGCACCTTTCACATCTTAGGTGGCCACTCCCTTCGTCCATTCAGAATGGTGTAGTTTGCTGCCTGCTCTTTATTTCCATTTCCTAAGAAACACACCTGGATGATAGGAGAAATTTTTTTCTTTCTGAGCAAAACTTCCAATTCTTTTCCCTTAAAACATTTGAGGCATTTTAACTTAAACCAGGTAGACATTTTCCTGGGAGCTTCATCCATAAAATAAATGCATGATCGGTGTAGTCGAAGACCTCCAAAGAGGCTCCGTGATTATTTTTTGAGTGACTATGAAGATGAAGTGCAGGGAGATATGGCTGGAGGAGAAAAAAATGGGCTGAGAGCAGGAGGAGGGATGTGGTTTGGACAGAGCTCATGACCTTGAGAAGAGGAAAGGAAGAGGATTCCTTAGGGCACTGTTTTCCCAATTGTAATTGCTGTTTATCACCTGCAAGGTTTTGGTGAAACTCCCCACACTACTTGCACAATTATGTACTTAATTTTTTCTCTTTAAATTCACTTTTTATACTAAAAAACATGTATACAAAGCAGGCAGTATATCTTTTGAAAATGGAGACCTGCATAACAGTGAATATATAGGAGGATTAGTTTTGAAAGTTAAAAGCTTCCATAAAGAATTAGAAATGATTACATTTTGGTTGGGAACTGTTGCTTGCCCATGGCGATGAACTTGAAACATGCTCACTGTTAGCAAAGAACTGTGATAAGTAAGCGTTAGAAAGGTTTTGAAGACATTCTAGCACCAAACTCAGATTTTTCCCTCTAGGTAAATCAGAAGAATTGAAATCAATTTGAAAAGAGAACAACCTTCTCACTAAGTAATTCCATGCTATTTAATTTTGAGGAGTACCACAGGAGGTATTCAGAAACCCTCTCAGTAACTTGTCCTAGGAGTAGTGCTAAGGAGAGGTGAGGAGAGTGGGAACTAAACAGCCTGGAACCAGCTTGAGTCATAGAGCCAATTCCCGCCCCCTGCCCCTGGGTCCCAGAGCAGTCAGCGCTCCAGGGAGTTTATTCTTCCTGGTGTACGGAAGGTCCCAAGGGTCATGCATGGCATCTCTGGGCATCCGTTTGGTGCTGTTCTCCTTGGGAAGGGAGGATCTACCACAGTGCACCTTAGAAGGAACAAAGCCAATGAGGCTTTGAGGAGCAGTGGGCAGAAGACGCCTTTCGAAGCTGGGAGAATGATTCGGACGGAACCCTTGACCCCACTTGTCTTGATGGAAGCAAGTAGCATAGCCATAGCCTTCAGCTGATGAAGCCACTTAGAAAACCTTATGGATTGCTAACTTAGTTACAACATCTCCAGGGAAGAAGACCCTGCAGGCAGTCCGTGACGCGGCCGTGTGCTTTATGTGCAGTGACAGGCACTGGGCGTCCATCCATCATCAGAGAGACAGCCTACAGCTGCGCAGGGCCTGAGGATGACTGCTTCACATCACTTATTCACTAGTTGGCAAGATCTGACTGTCCAGGACACAACACAGGGTTTGAAGTCATTTGAAATGTTAAAAAAGAAAAAAGATGACAACTCTCATCTTCCCTCTGTTACTATGATGGGGATGTTGTGCTGATCTCTTTGCTTTCATCAGACTAATTGCCTGTTCCTTCACAATGGCTTAGACACAACGATATAGAAACTGTCTGGGAGAGCAGTCTGGCTTAGAATGGTAATGAGGGGTAGATACATGCAGTGGCTGCTCTTCTTGGAAAACTGGAAAGGGATGTGTAGATGAAGGTTTGCCAACCCATTCAGGGGTGAATTTAGACTGTTTGCTTGGGACATTTGAAGTACGTACTAGAAAAATGTAAATATTCTCATACTGGTTGGAAGGTTATAGTTCAGGCAAATATTACCACTTTTAATTCAACCTAGAATACCAGAATGTCAGAACTGAAAGGGACCATCAGGACCATCTAATCAAAGGCCTTCATTTTTCAGATAAGGAAACTCAGAGGTCAGAAAGGTTTTGCCCAAGGCCAGGGCATGAAATTCACAGAAGATGGGGAAATGATTGTTTGTCCCTTTACTTACAGAAGCTAAATAGAAAGTCATCTTAATATAATAGGAAATATATATTTGGCAGCTGGGAAAAAGAGACTTTTCAAACGTTAAATGAGAATAGCATTGAAACATGTACAATATCATATATGAAATGAATCGCCAGTCCAGGTTCGATGCATGATACTAGATGCTTGGGGCTGGTGCACTGAGACGACTCAGAGGGATGGTACAGGGAGGGAGGAGGGAGGGGGGTTCAGGATGGGGAACACATGTATACCTGTGGCGGATTCATGTTGATGTGTGGCAAAACCAATACAATATTGTAAAGTTATTAACCTCCAATTAAAATAAATAAATTTATATTAAAAAAGAAAATTATTTTTAAAAATATCTCTATATATTTTTTGTTTAGGAGGAAAAGATTTTGTCTTCCCTGAATCTAGACATTTAATGAGTTTTATCCTCCTGGTGATAGGAAATTTGCTTAAAATAGGGGATATTTTAAAAAAAGGAAGGAACAAAGTTAAGCAATTGATGAGACTCCTTAATTATTCTTTCCAATGCCCAAGTCTTTTCCAGAGCTCCCTTTTAAGAGGAGATATGTCACACTAAGGTAAAGGGCATATTTTTGTGAGCGATCCTGAAGCTCCTGGTATTTGATGAAAACACTTTGTGGTCCTGTGACTTCTGGGTCACAGGACCTTCACTGGGTCCTGTGAATTGCCAGTTCAGTGAGAAAATGTCCAAGACCTCACCTGAGGTAGGAGCCCCTGACTTCCTGGTGCCCATCCCTTGCAAGGGTGAAATCTCAGGATTCTACTGGAGAGAGTGAGATATTGAAAACAAACAAACAAACACAGGCAGCCAGTCGGGCTTCAGTTTGCTCAGACACTAGCTGCCTTTCTCATCAAGAGAGAAAAGCAATAGAGAAAATCACACTATATCCTTTTGTCAAACAGAATTAGAAGCCATCACCTGAAATGACTGCTTTTGACCACTTTTCCACTGTGCCACTGAAAGTAGACCACCAGCTAAATGGGCATTGATCGATCCAGTAATAACAGGGATAAGCGCCTAGATTTGTACAGAAGTTACTGTTATAACCTGGAGAAGGAAACGGCACCCCACTCCAGTATTCTGCTTGGAAAATCCCATGGACAGAGGAGCCTGGTAGGCTACAGTCCATGGGGTCGCAAAGAGTCGGACACAACTGAGCGACTTCACTTTCACTTTACTGTTATAAAAGGCATTCACATATATTTTCTCATTTATTCCTTAATGGCAGCTCTCAAGAGGAATAATTGTTTCCACTCTGCAGATGAGGAAACTGAACCATACATGTTAGCAGATGTAGTTTTGGGGATTCTGACTGCTAGTTTAGGGCTCCTACCACTGTATGGTGTTTCCCTTCCATTTCTTCTAAAAGTTCACTCTAATGCAGCAACCTTACCTCTTGCTGGAAAGAAGCAATGTACTTAGAACTGAATATATGGTGCTTGTCACAGTTCTTGACATATTGTAATTGCTTGGCATGTGGTAGTTACTGTGGAGGGGTAGGATGTGCGGTAGATCAGTTAGGATCATAAATAGGGCTTGGTATCAGAAAGATACGGATCTGAGTCCTGAGTCCCTGAATACTTGATCTGAGATCCCCTTCAGCTCTCTGAAAATGCTATATGTGAGTGGGGCCAAATGACTAAACTCCCCTGAGGACATGAACACCTACTTTAAGAGGTGTACTGTGAAATGAGATACAAAGGGGCGTACAGAGCTTAGCAAGGTGCCTGTGCTTAGTATTCAGGAAGGGGGAGGGTGATGATCTCAAAAGGATTTGCTCATACACCTTATTGTAAGGAAACAAAACAATGCCCCGTTTGAAACCAGATGTTAACATTTCATAGTCAAACAACCTTGTTTTCTTTTTTTTGTCTTATGTATCCAAAGGCCTTCTGTCTTTGCCCCTCTCTTGATTTCCTGCATCTAAGAGAGATTTCAAGAGTGTTCCGTGGACCCTGCAACTTCTGTGCTCTACAGAGCAGGTCTCAGTTGTGGCCAGGTACCTGTATATGATGCATGCCGTGTTCTGGCAGGTGCTGCAATTGTTGAGATCTTGGCCAGTTCGATAAAAGTTGCGCCTGCAAAATAGAGCATTTGCTAGATAAATCTATGGGCAAACGCCCCCTGGGATGTACACACTCTACAGACTCATTTCCTGCAGCACAGCATTGTCCTTCTCATGATTTCCAAAGTCTGAAGTTTCACGATCATTGCAAACAAAGAAACAAGAAATCCATGTTAATAGGATCTCACGTTTCTAGAATGCTTTATAGATGTTTAAACACTTGGAGATCTGGATTTTCTTCATGCTGACAATAATCCTCTGAGCTGGGTCAGTTATTCTTACCCCTACATGGTAAATGGGGAAACTGAGGGACTTTGCAAATGAGTAGAGGAAGATGGTTAAAACTCCTGATCCCTTTAGGTCAGTACATTTCTCCCTGTCTCGTCACAGTGCTTCTCTTGTAAGGCAATGTTGACTCTGATTCATAGCAGCAAATGCCAGTTAATTAATTCTTCTTTTTCCTACCCTTTTATTGATTAGCTTTCACCATTCCTTTTTCTCAGTCTTTAGGGAGCACTGTTTCAAGGAAGGAGCATCCCACACCTAAACAAATAACTGCCTTCCTGTCCTCAGACGGATGCTGAGTCACCCAGGAAAGCATTTTGAAGCTTCTTTCTCTATGGAATTATGATCTCATTTCAGTTCCTACTTAGCTGGTCCATGAGGGACTGGCTCAAGCCTTCAAAGTGTTCAGTGGAGGGGAAGGTCAACAGTAAGCTCAGTGGCTACGTCAAGTCCTCTGTGACAAACACACAAATAGCTAAAATACTGTGCAAATGTAGTAACTCCCTACAGGGATAGGGTTGGGGCAGAACCTGTAGATTATCGTTCTCCCCTCTCGTTTATTGACTGGACCCACATCTTAATAAAAAGTAACTTTTGACCCTGCTGCTTCATTGTCCCCTCTCTCCAATCTGTTGTCATTTGGAAATAAAAGCCAGTCATCGTGGAAATCCACCGAAGCCTACAACCCAGTGAAACTTGGTCCAAACAAAGGGAGACCATTGCGTATACTTTGGGGAAACGATAGAATTTCAAACATTTTGGAGACATTTTACTAATGGAAGGCAAGGGTCTCTCTCTGCCCCTATCCACCCAAATGACTTTACCCTGCCCCCGCTCCCCCAAATCCACCTTACCCTTCTGTGAGAGCTCGAGCTTTCTCCAAGTCTTGAATTACATTCAAAAGGACTTTAATTTTCTCTTGGTTTGAGTGCAGAGACTCCTCCACAGATTGCAGCCTGCCCTGGAGGTCGCAGAGCTCGCCCTGTGCCAGGTGAATTGGGTTAATCCCGCCAGTCACTCTCTGCTGCTGGGTCTCCCTGTTGGGGAGAGAGGAGGGGAGGTGACCGCTTCCTGGACAGTTCTGAAGCTCTGGGATGTCTGACTTGATGGGGTTCTTTGCCGTCTGCTCCTGGCACACAGGGAAGGATCCTGACTCACTGTTAGTTTGAAGTGACCGCAGATCCTGGTAATTGTTGCTCAGTGAAGAACAGTCTGAAGCGCCCCCTGGTTGGGCTGGCTGACTCTGGGAGCCAGGTGGAGGGGAGCTGGGAGTCCGTGGATACGAGGGAGCACACCTTTCCTTTGACCTGGATGACAGAGGGCCAAGATCTTTGTCATCGGAGTTATCTTTGGGCAAAAGCAATTCAGGTTGCGGGTTCCCTGTGCCAGGCGTGTGATTGGCTCTACTGGGGGCATTTAAGCAGGAGGGGATTCTTTCTGAATCTGGTGGCAGCTCTCTTCTTCCATCACCTGGCCGCCTGTCAACCAAAGGGGGTGTGGAGTTGCTAATCTCAGCAGACTGGTCTGGGCTCAAAGTGGACGCCCTTCCTGCCCAGGTAGGACTGTGGTGAATATCTTCTGGGACCTGAATGGCTGCTGTTACTTTCTCCAAGGCTCTCCATGTCCCAGCTTCGAAGCAGAGGCTCACAGGCCCATTGCTTTGCACCTTGGACATTCTAGGGAGAAACGGGTGGGACACCTGGACCCTTCGAGGCCCATCCTCAAGATGCTGAGCCAGCCGTAAGTAGGCAAGTTCAGAGGACACAATGTCCTGCTCAGAGAGATTGCCGTTCACCTGGATGGCACTTGGGGATGCTGTCGGCATTTCCACCAGGGACTTGCTAGCTGTGAGTCTCTTCCTTTTGAAAACCGGGAAATGCTTCCTGAGACTAGGGGACGTTTGGATTGCGATGTTCCGAAAGCCCCCTGCCTTCTGAGACCTGGGAAAGGAGAGCGAGTAGGCGGGGAGGTGATGGTGCCTGGAGGCCTGAGTCTTGCCCATTACAGCCGGGTCCTCGGACGTCTGGACATCCACCTCAGCTAGACCAGGCGGAGTCTTACTGGTGCCCTCCTCCTTGAATCGGACCTGCTGGGATTTGCTCCTGCGGTGGTGAGGTTGCTTCACCAGCTCCACAGACTCCAGGCTGTTACGTTTCAGAAGCACAGGCCTCACTTTCATACTTTGCTGGGCCATTGAGCCTCAGTTGGAAGGATTAGGACCATACACTTCTCCCAGGCACATTCCCTTAGGTCTTTGGAGCAGCATCTAATGACAGCGTCTCAGACCCAGAGATCTGCCTCTGAGTATGCGCAGCTCTGTTGGCCATTCCCAGCCAGTAGGTGTTACTTAGAGGGGAGAGGGCTCTCCATAAGGCTTCCCCTGCAGTTAAAATGTTATTCCATCTCAGTGGTAATTACCGCTTAGATAAACAAGGAGTTAGGCTAATTGTTAAACCTCTGATCTACCATGAGTGCTGGTGGGCTGTTTATCAGAGGAGGTTGGCTGGCAGTTCTGATCCTGGAAGAAGCTTGCGGTCTTGAACAAAAAGACAACGAAAGTCCCATTTAGAGGAGAGCGCCAGACTCCCAATGCGAATTCCAAAAGAAACCTGCTACGTCTGGAACATACGGCTTCCTTTCCAGGAGCATCAATTCCCAGTGTAAAACTACAGGAACCTTAAACACATCTTCTTTCCATCACATGTAAACAGGTGGAGAAATAAAGGACCCGGGGCTTGGCTTCTTTCCTGGTACATGATGCTCCTAATGGAACATCCCCATTTATGTCAATCAGAGGTTCCTCCTTTGAGGCCATTGTTTTCTTTCATGCTGTCCCTTCTCTTCGGTGAGTGAAACTTATCTTCCTAAATAGCCTCACAGAACCCAGTGGGGTGTGACGTGGACATCCAGGGGGCATTCAGAGGGCAGAGTCCCTGTTGTGGCGTCTTGGCTGAAGTTCACATGTGGGAAAAGTGGGCCACATTAGCAGCCTCTGGGTATTTGAGCCCAAAACTTTGTTTACTTGTGGTTGGGATCAGGGGCTTGGCACTCTTTATCAGCACACAAGAGGGTCTGAAAAGGAAGAGACAACAGATGCAGCTGAGAACACAGTTCCTGTGGGCCTGGGTTTCTCTCCAAACTCCAGTCTCCCAGCTGAGGGCTCCTGAGTGGGTGGTCTAGAGTAAGTCAACTTGCTGCCTTTGTGTCTGTTCCCCTAGTAAGCCAGGCACCTGTGGCTGCCAGGCCTTGCAGCAAAATGCCTGTCTGCCTGGATTATCTCCTCCTTTCATTCCCAGGCACTCACCCAGCCAACCCCTATTCATCCATGAAACCCCAGCCTAAATGTCCTTCAAATGACTCCTCCCTCACACATACCTCTGGTGCTAGATCATATCAGGACCTCCCTTAGATTCAATATCTTTGTATCACATTCTTTAAAACACAAATTTTATTATCCCCAAATAATCATTTGTCTATGTATTTATTTAATGTTCATCTCCCCCACTACCCTGTAAGCTCCAGGGTGTCAGGAGCTGAAGCCTTTGTTTTTTTTTTTTTTAACCGCTAGATGTTTCTAGCCCTCCTTCAGGCTCACTGTGAGTGCTTAACGAGTATTTACTAAGAGAGGATGACTGAATACAGCTGAGAAGAGCCTGGGAATGGGGATGGGGATCCTAGGGAATTCTGCTAGGCAATCAGATAGTGACTTCTCTCTGCTAGGACTGAAACACTTGCGAGAGAACAAGATTTTCACCTAGGTTTTTCATTTTTAATTGCTTTCTAGGAGATAAATGTGCATAAAATTCTCCATGGAAAGTGTTCCTTGTAATAATAACAGTTGCCACTTATTTTTACTGTGCTGTGGGTTTTACTTGCATTTCATTAAAACCCTTGTTTACCAGGTACTCACTAAGGCACCAGGTGCTGCTCTAAGCACTCTCACAGCCATAGCTCACTCGTTCCCTACCCTACAGAGGTGGGTGTTCTTATAACCCCCATTTCACAGTCTGAATACGCCGGGGCCTGAGGACACACAGCCTGTGACAGAGCCAAAGTCTGAACTTAAATAGTCTGGCACCAGAGTCTGCGCCCTTCAACCCTGACTCTACTGCTTTCCCAATACTGCATGGCCTCATTAATCCTTAGAACAAACCTATGAGGCTTCATGACCCGCTGTGGACTGATGAGGAAACTGAGGCTCAGAGATACTCAGTTCCCAGTGGAGGAGCTGAGGGATGAACCCAGGGGTCTGTGATTCCAAAGCCCGGGTTCTTACCCATAAAGTGATGATTTTGTCCTCTTGGGATCTTCCTGGTATTCAGGGTAGTGATTTGAATACAGAGTTTGAAGACCTGTGCAGGTCTTCGAGATGCAGGGGACTGTGCCCTGGCCTGTCCAGGGCAAGTGACTCTGTTTGCTTCAAGTATGAGGTGAAATGAGGCAAGTGTGAAGCCTTTGTGTGTTGAACAAAGGATTTGAAAAGACTGTGAGAGTGATAAAATAGTCTATCCATATTTGGGTGTCATTGAGGGAATATTCCGTCTGTGGCACTCAGCCTTATCATAAAAATCAAAACCTCTGGCTTCTCTAAGCATGGGTGCTTTGCTCCCAAGATGTTCTCCACTTGCTGCTGGGGGCACCCATTTTGTGGGTGCAGCTTAAGCCTTGATTCTCAGTGTTCTGCTCTTCCCAGGAATTACCAGATGATGCCGATAGCGGTTTTGGCTTTCCCAGATCCCAGCTACCTTAAGAGGGCCAGCCAACCTAGTGAGGCTGGCGCAGGTGGTGGCAGGTCCTTAAAGAGGAAAGGGTTCATCTAATGCTAACAAACTGTCAACCTGTAACGAGGTTCTGGAATTACTCCTCACATTCTGGTCTCAAATCCTCGTCCCTTCCTGGCCGCAGGATTTGGGACAGTATTTATCCCTCCTAACCTCATGGTTTTCATAGACACTGCCTTTATGTGGGTCTGATGGGAGAAGTAAGGAGACCGTGCGTGCAAAGTCCTCATTACAGAGCTCACAGATCACTTAGGCTACGATTTTCTGAAGCTGGTTTTCGTAAGAGCGATTATCTACTGAACTTTGGCTATGTGCCAGGCATTGTCATAGGTGTCCATTTATTTTTGTCCTTAATAATTTTCATGACAGTCTTAGAGGCAGGCACTGTCAGTCATGCCTTTTGTAAATGAGGAAACTGAGGCACGGAAGGTTAAGTAATTTGTCCCAAGTCGTTTACCCTGTGAACCCAAGGACTGACCCTGGAGCGTCAGCTCCTCACCACTGGGATTTCCTGCCTTCTCCAGAACTAGGAAAGCACTAATCTTGTTAGGCTGTCAGGCAGGTCTCAAAGTCCTTTCACGTTTTCCTTCTGAAAGTCAGCCACTATTCTGGTTTTCACCTTGCTTTTCCTCTAGGAAATGTATACATCCCTGACATGTTTTATTTTAATCTTTAAAAACAGTTTTCTATTTTTAAAGCATTACAGGTTCGTTGCAAAAAAATCAAATGGTGTAGATAAAAAAAGGAAGGAAAAAAATCACCTGACATCTCACTATCAGAAAGAGCCACTCTGCACCAATGGTTTAGTGAAGTGCATTCTAGGCACTTTGCTGTGCAATGTTTGCAGTCATAGCAGGCACATTGTATACATGCAGATTTATAGGAAGCCTTTTTTTTTTCCAGTAAACAACATGGAGATATTTCCACATTATGGCACATAGATTCGCACCGTCATTTAAGTAGGCTAATAGCACTCTGTTGTCTAGTTATAGCATGATCTATTCAAATAATATCCTTTTGTGGATATTTAGGTTGTTTCTAAATATTTGATATTATTAATAATCCTATAAATAACATTTTTCTCTCTGTGAACTTTGGAGCACTTGTCTAATTATTTTCTTGGAATAAATTTGTGAAAGAAGAGTTCATGGATTAAAGGCATTTTGCATTTCATTGATATTACCTCTTTTCTTTCCAGAAAGTTCTACCAACGGGCAGCCCTAGTATTGGCTGCATGAGAAAGCCTTTTCACCAGAGCCTCTTTGTCACTGTTTGGTCAGTTTCTGATGATGTTTTTCATCATTACTAATAAAATGGGAGAGAAACTGTATCTCATTCTCACTATGGTACTTACTCAAGATTGGGTGTTTTCCATGTGCCTATTTATTTTATACATTTCGTACAGGTAAACAGTGAAAAACTGAAAGGGACAATGTGAACAATTGAGCTTTCACGAGAGTGAAAACTCTTGTCTCCTAGACATGACCTAGGAAGCTTAGCAAATACAAACATTTCCACCTTTAAAAAACTGCATATTTACATTGGAGAAGGAAATGGCAACCACTCCAATATTCTTGCCTGGGAAATCCCATGGACAGAGAGGCCTGGCAGACTACAGTCCATAGGGTTGCTCAGAGTTGGACACGACTAAGCGACTTAGCATCTTTTGTCCGCCATGCGCACCGTGACCTCTGCACAGGCGTGTCCCAAGGAGGAGAGCTGGCTAAAGGGAAGGGCCTTCCGTAGCCCTCAAGTCTCAGGCTCCTAGCTTGCCCTTAATTGATAGGGAGTTGCCTGGGCCTTGGCAGTTAGGGCTTACTGGATATCCTGGCCAAGGTCCAGAGTTGTTCCCTAAGGTGTCTGGGGGTCATTGCAGATCTTTTCAATGCTTCATTCTCTCTTCTCTTGATTATTGACTTACTGACACAAACCACGTCAGATGTTCCTCATGAAATCGGTGTCAGTAAGTACACTTCGTCCTGTCTCCGTAGACCTTCAGTTTTAGACTTTGTCTGAAATAGACTCCCAGGTCTCTTCTCTGGTGTGTACTTAGGCTATACAGTGAAGGCTCAGGTACATACGTTTCATTCTGATTGATTTTGACTAGAATCTTCTGCTTTCTGACTGTTGATCTGAAATAGGTGATCGGCCTTCATGGCACCGCATAGAGTGGTTGTGAGGATTACCTGAGATAATCCATATAAAAGGATCAGCTGTTAGCTTTTAACACAGAAACCAGCTGGAGACTCTGATCTCATATAAGTAATGTGGGCCCATGCACTTTCTTGTGGGAGAGTAAACTGTAGGTGAATTTATAAGAGAGAATACACAAGGATGGCATTCCTAGGAATTCTGTCCATCTCTCTGTACCAAGTTTATATTTCATATGTCTCCCTGTACAGTTATTATCTCATGACATTCAGTCTCCTCAATTACACTACAAGGGAAAGTGGTCACAGTCCACTTGAACTCCTACCTCCAGCTTGACAGAGAAAAGTGCTAAGTAAATTCTTGTCAAAGGAATAAATATAACCCCATATTGCTTTCATTTGCCTTAGCTTCTATGGCAGATGATAGTTCTGTAGTTAGTACAGGTGGTGCTAGTGGTAAAGAACCCGCCTGCCAATGCAGAAGACGTAAGAACCGCGGGTCTGCTCCCTGGGTGGGGAAGATCTCCTGGAGGAGAGCACGGCAACCCACTTCAGTTTTCTTGCTTGGAGAATCCCATGGACAGAGGAGCCTGGAGGGCTACAGTCCATAGTGTTGCACAGAGTCAGACATGGCTGAAGTGACTTAGCATGCACATGTGGAATAAATGCTTGTGTAATGAATTAAGAGCAAATAAATTAACCTGCTTCCTTTTTCTTTTCAATGATATATTATCAATGATATATTTTCAATAGTTTTCTGTGATGAATAAACTGTGTCCCTTAGTAGATTATGCTGGCTCTGTTTATGACTCACATTCAATTCGGTTAAACTTTATTGAGAATCTGTTACGATCTTGACACTGTGATAAACACTGTGGAGATTATAAAGAAGAATAAGACCTAAGCTCTATCATAGCACTAAGAAGGGACCTGGTAATGCCGTGTTACATGGGATCAGTCCCTGGGAGGTGGTACAGACGGGGTTGACTCAGAGGAGGACGCTTGATTCATTTCGTGTACTCAGATGCTGCTGTATCAGGGTGCTCCAGAGGTGCTTTATGTTTCAGATGGGGTTTGGACTTTGTCAAAGTCCTGCTCCAGGAGTCAGCAGGGTTTTTTTTTTTTTTCCAGTAAAAGGCCAGATAGATAGTACATATTTTTAGCTTCACCAGCCGTAAGCTTCCTGCTGCAACTATTCAAACTCTGCTATTGTGGCAAGAAAGCAGTTGTAGGCAATATGTCAACAATGGCTGTGTCTGTATTTCCTATAAAACTTAAATGTACAAGATAGGCAATGGAACAGATTTGGCCTAAGGAGTAGGGTACAGTTGGCCACCCCTGGCTTTAGGCAGTGTGGAGTCATTGGTGAGTTTGAGCAAGGGCACTTGATTATGTTTCTGTTTTTCAGAGAAAGCTCCCGTTTGCCTACATGCTGCCATTTCCTTTCTCCTTCTGTATTCAGAATCAGTAATAATAATTCTTACTATTTATACCACACTTTACAACTCACAAAGCATTTTAAAATCCCATGTAATCCCTCCTTACAGCGTTCACAAGCGTTGCCCCTGTTTCTAAGAGGAGGAATCAGACCCAGAAGAGTTAAATGGCTTGTCCTAAGTCACAGGGGTGGGGCTGGAACCCACTCTAATGGACACCTCATGAACCCACCACCACTGCCACACACACACACACACACACACACACACACACACACTCCATTTAGCCAGCCGGCTGTCTAACCATTTTATGTATTGGTCATGTTTCCTCAGCTGGAGGATGCATCCTTAAAGGGTCTTACACTCCCTTTACATCCTCCAGTGTAGGAGACACAGTGCTGAGTTTGTGGGATCTGATCTCTCTCCTCTGGGTCTTGTGGTTCTTCCCATCAAAGTTTCCATTCCCTTCCATCTGTATTCAGTTAGTTGCTTGGCAAATCTGTCTGCAAGCATTACTGCATACCTATCTGAAATAAGAGTTAATGTGTGTGATCCAAGCCTTTGCTTGTCTTCCCGATTTGAAAATTGCCCCACCAACTTTCTCCATAAGGAAAAGAAGGCAGTAAATACTTTGGGTCTGTCTTAATCTACACTTGCCCCCAAATGGTTAAGAAGTTGACCGTAACTGTCTTTTACCATCTGGAATGACTAAGCATAGGTGTACTTGGAGGCAGAATTAGGCACTGTAGGGCCAGTTTGAGGCCTCATATATCTGGAATCTAAAGAGATAGTAGATCTGTAGTGATCATGAAATCCTTTTCTCATTTCTCATTGTGCCCTGTCTGACCTTTTCTCACAATTTCTGCTATTTATGCCAGGTCTCCATCATCTCCCATCTGTGCCACCAAAAGAGAGGTCTCCATACGTGCCTCCTTTACCATCCATTTTCTGCACAGCAGCCAGAGCCATTTTTATACAATTTAATCAGGTCACATCAGGCCCTTCTTTGAATGCTCGAAAGGTAGCCTACCGAATTTAAATTAAATCTCGAATCTTTACAGAATCTGCCAGAACCTGCATTGTCTGGCCACGTCTGCCTTCCTGACCTCACCTCGTCTCAGACCACTTTTCTCCTTGCTGGCCCTGGACATGCCACATTCATTCTTATTATCTGACCTTTGCACTGGCCGTCTTCTTTGTCTGGGCACCTCTTCCCCCAAGTCTGTCTGAGGCTGGTCCTCTGCCCATCAAGCCTCAGGTCCAAAGGTGTCTTCTCCTGGAGGCCTCCCCTCACCTCCTCTCCATCCTCCGTGTCCCTCTGTGCAGCTGTGCCCTATTCTATTAATGTGATTATTTGTTGAGTGTCTTTGTCCCTTTTATTGAGGGACCTCAATAAACATTTTTTGAATGAATGAGTGAATGAATTCTTAGAGTCATACAACCTTAGATACAGCACAGAAAACTTTAAAATTTGACACCTTGAGGAGCATTTCATTCAGTGGTTTTCAAATCTCTAGCCCTGGAATCAGATTTCCAAATCCAAGCTGGAACCCAATTCCAACATGTAAAACAGAATAAAGTCATACTATTCTAGACAAATGTGGGATGCAGTGCTCCCCCGGTTACTCTGAGCCATGCCCTGGAACCCTAGGGTTCCAAGTAAACCCAGTTTGAAAACCACTGAGATAAACTCTTTCATTGAACAGATGGGGAAACTTAGGCTCTGAGGAATTCTTGTCTCCCTGTAAAGTCCTTGAGAATGCAGAGTCACTGGTTTGTATCCTGGGCCCTAGAAAGGTCCCTGGCACAGAGCAGGAGCCCAGGGAAGGTCTGTTGAGCTGTTCAGGCACCACTGAACAGCTGAAGGCAGTTGTGGAACTGATGCCACGCTGAAGGCAGAAGCGGACCAGGATGCCAGGGCTTCGGCCTCTGTTCTCCAGGGCAGTAGTGAGATGGAGGGATCACGGCTTCCGTCTGGTTCAGGATCTGGCACCTCGTTTAGAGCAGACCTAGTGGAAGAGATCAGCTTCCTGCTCCCCTTCTGCTGCTCCAGCCCACAGACTGCATTTGTCAGAGGAGGCAGGGAAGTAAGTTAGGGTTGCCGTCTTTGTTGTTGTTGTTTAGTCCCTAAGTCGTGTCTGACTCTTTTGTGGCCCCATGGACTGTAGCCCACCAGGCTCCTCTGTCCATGGGATATTCCCAAGAATACTGGAGTGGGTTGCCATTTCCTTCTGCAGTGGCTCTTCCTGACCCAGGGATCAAGCCCAGGTCTCTTGCATGAGCAGGTGGATTCTTTACCACTGAACCATCAGTGAAGCCCAGAGTTGCCATCTACCACTCCTTTATTCTTATTCTCTTTCTTCTCACTTCTCTTCCTTTTTTAAATTATAAAATGTTGCAGGCATGCAAAACAGCACAGAGGAGAATATAGTCAACACAGCAATCACTGTTAACCCCCAGCCTAGCTTCAGAAAGAAAATGCTACAAATCCAGCGAAGCCTTCCTCCTTGGTTCCCTCTCCTCTCTCCTTTCAGTTCCCTCTCTGTCTTCACCCTTCTCCTTCGTTTCTGTTTTCTCCTGCACTTCTCCTCCACCAGCTCCCTCTCCATCCCTTCCCCAGCTCTCTTGCACTGTCTTTATTACACTCTTCTTCCTCATCCTTGTCCCCTTCTCCTTTTCTTTCCTTTCTCTCCAGTCCCTTCTCATTCTCCCTTGCATCTTTAAGAAGAGCTTGTGGGTCAGTGATTCATTCCTTTGGCTCTTTAGTGTCAAGGATGGTAACTCAGTATCTCTTGGAGTTGCTTCTCCTGCAAACTTTAGGGTACCTGCCCTGCAGGTCAACAGATCTCTGGTCCACACATTCTCCAGCTAGGGGCACTGGCTGCTTCTGCTGGTACATCTGGAAGGTCGCCTCCAGGTTGCTCTCTCCAGGGTAGAAGTTTTACTAGCTTCAGATGCAATTGCCAGTCACTTTGTCCAGCTTCTTCTCATAAAGGAAAGAGTGATACACATATCTATAGTTTCATCAGCATTTTGAATTTTTTCCAGAAAGCTTTCCAGATCTCGCTCACTGCATTTCTATTTCACTACATCAATGGGGACATCTTACAGGTTATACTCTTTGGACTTTTAAAGAATTTGATGTATTCTTCCTGGGGCTGGACACTGGGGAGCTGCCTGCACAGACATGCAGAAGAATCTTTAGCGTTTTGTATTTGTCATCAGAGGAGTAACTTCGTGTCAGATGGAACTGCAGGCACAGGGTTGAGTGGTTACGTCTCAATCCTCTTCTCCATCTGCTCAGGTCCAGGAAAGCCAGCAAGAAGCTGGGCAACGATGATTTGCATTCTTTAAATAGATTCGTTTGTGGAGTAAGGGGTTGGCTTAGGCCGTATCTAGGTTCTTTTTCACTGTGGAGGTGTCTCTACTTCCTGTTTCAGATGGGGTTGGGTGGGGATCAGTTACAGCCAGAGAAGGCAGGAAGTGCCTTTCCTGTGTCAGCAACACCTTCTTTGGTTTTGTGGCACCTGCCTCCTTCTTAATTAGTCTGAGCTTGCATTTGGTAATCTCATTCTGTCAGTTGTCTGATGCTATTATGAATAAAACAGTCAGTCTTCCCATTTGAAAGAGACCTATACTCCCGTGTAAACCAGCCAAATGCATTTGGCTGATTAAAATTCTAGTATTAATACTAGAAATAAGAATGATGCCAACAACCCTTTGGCCTTGAATAGAAATGCTAAAGTTTTCAGAGTTTCCAGATGTACTGGTCCATTTTGGCCTCACACCAAGTACTGCCAAGACCAGGCAGTATCCCTCCCATTCTGCAAATGAGGAAACTGTGGAAGAGAGGGGAGAGGTTTACCAAGAGTGTGGTCTGGTATGGCCAAAGGGACCTCAAACTTTTTGGATCAGGGAGCGTCCAGTGGGGCTAGAGGAAGTCCAGCGCCCACCAGAGGCACCTTGGGCGAAGGCCAGCCGATGTGGCTCACAGCATGGACTTGTTGAGGATGCCCACTCCCTGACACACACACACACAACAGACAGTTGTCAGGCCCCAGACTCCACAGCGCTCCACCCTCCTCCGTACCGCAAAGCCTTGGCAGGCAGCTGCAGTGAAGGCTTTCTGGCTTCTGGATCCCTGCCTGCACTGCAGAATTTTCACAAGGAGAAGGGAAGGGGGGAAGTTTATGGTCTGATCTAATCGCAGATGAACCGAGAACTCAGGGGCAGCCGACAGTGTGCCGAGGCGCAAGATTCCTGTGCTGTTAAAGAGTCCAGCCCTCAATTCCCAGCCGAGCAAAAGGTGCTCAAATCAGCAGCTGCCACTGCTCTCATTGTTACCATGACTACCATGATGCATTGGGTCCCTGCCTGCACAGACAGAGGTCAGAGGACAAAATCCCAGGGTGTGAGAGTCCCTGCTGGGAGCTGCGGCAAATTTCAAGTAACACTAAGGAATACAGTAAAGTAAAAACAGTAAACTTGAAGAGAATATGCTATCAGACCTCTCCTCTGGTTTGGGTATTCTCTGTGAGGCTGGGGATGTCTCCGTGGCTTTTTGTTGTTCACTTCCTCCTCGCTGACTGCCTCAGACCATTGCTGGTATCAGCGTCCCCGTCTGACCCACCATACCGTCCCTGCCAGTGCTAGTTGATACCCCATCCATCTCCTGTGCACATCACAGGCCAGTGAGGACGCCTTTTATTGCTTCTCACTTGGTGGACCCACGATGTTGGCCTGATGACAAGGATGCTCTGTAGCTTACTGATAATTGGTCAAATCACAAGGGATAAAATGTTGCATTTAAATATCTTCCCTTCTCCTCTTTCTTTCTCCTTTCCTTTTCTGCCTTCCTCTTCCTCCTCCTTCTCTCCCTTCCTTCTTGCAAGAGGAAGGGCATGTGAGCAGAGAGAGCCAGGCAGCACCCAGTCAGCACCAGCCCAGGCCTCCTCCCTACTCCTAAGGGCAGGAGACGGAGAAAAGTACTGAGCTGGGCAGACCACTTTCCCCGGGCCCGGGGGTGCTCACTCTTAGTCACCTGCACTCCCCGGAATCTCCACGCCTGCCCCACCCAGAGAGAAGTAGCTTGGATTCAGTTATCCCATCCTGCCTGCCCCACATGTGCCCCAGACTCCAGCCACTAGGGCTCCCGCCCTCTCCCCATGCCCCCAAGTATAACACAGGCCGCAGGAGTGAGGTGGCATTCCATCTCCTGGGACTGAATACAGATAGTTATTTAGTGAGATCTTCTGCATAATAAAGAGTTATTCGCAGCCTATTCACGAATAACCTATAGTTATTCGCAACAACCTATACTTGTCGAATGACCTAGAGTAAGTCACATGATCTCCTTGAGCCCAGTTTCCTCATTTTAGAATGAAAAGAATATTTGGCTTACATAATGAAGTGTCTGGCACATAATAGGGATAGAAAGGATCAGCCAGCAGACCTCTTGGCTCCCTTCCTGCCTCCTTTCCTATTTTCTGGGCTGAACATTGTCCAGCAATGGCCCCACTCCCATCCCCTGCCCTTGTCTTGCTTGAACAGAGACCTTTATACAAATGACATGATCTGAAGCCAGGCCCAGGCCACCCTGCACCATCCATGCTGGTCCTGTGTTGAGCCTGGCTTGCTGGAGAAGCACCCAGAGCACGGGGATGGGAAGCGGGACCCAGAAACACGGCTGTGCCCAGAGCAGATGATGACGGCGGCTCCCCAGAGCTCACCTTGAGAGGCTGGGGTGAGGTCCACAGCCTCACAGGGCTGAGCTGCTGTGGATGACTCTCCTCATCTGAAACACCAGCTGTGAATCTGTTAGAGTGGTCTGATCATTTAGGTAGTATAGCATGGTGGACAGGGGCACGCATTTTGAAAACGGATTGCCTCGGTTTCAATGCTGGCTCTGCCATTTTCCGAATCTATGACTTGGGGTAAATTATTTAACCTCCCTGTGCTTTGGTTTCTCCATCTGTAATACATGGCTAATAACATTACTTCATAAGTTTGCTGTAAGGTTTAAATGAAATCATGCTTGTAAAGCATTCAGGAAAGTTACCCATCAGGCCATAAGCACTTAATCCATGTTGGCTCCTGTTATCATTCCTAGTATTAGTACCCTTAGCCTCATCACCACCATCATTATTATCAAAGTGTGAGAAACGACAAAGGTTTCCATCACTCACCAGTCATGCTGCTCAAATGCCCATCTGTCAAAACAGGTGTATTTATTCTATCAAACGCATGTATTCCTCTCCTGCCTACTGTACCTAGTGGTTGTGAGAACCGACTGATATAGAAATGAATGCTTGTGACAGTTTACCATAAAAAGCAGGTATTATAAAACCGAAAGCAATAGTACCTAACAGAAGATAGGAGGCCAAAGATAGGAAAGAGGAGAAAATCTGAGCACAAACTTCAGTGTGAGTTTCCCAGTAAACCATGGCCAAAAGGGAAACTCAGTGCAACATGTTGTTACCATTACTTAGCACATAAAGTATGTCATCTCATTACAAGTCGTGGCCTTTTTCATAGTCTTGAGCTCTAAGAAAAATCTACCATAAGAATATTCACTATAAATATTTTTCAAATCTAAAGTTTCAGGTCTAACCTCTAGGAGAAAAGATAATTCTGATGTGATTTGGGAAATATCACAATAAAATTGGTTGAAGAGATGTGAGTTCTTTAACCCAGATAAGAGAAATGGTGTGTGTGGAGGTGGCGAGGACAGAAAATGGGGGACATGATATTCCATTGAAGACCACTACCACATCAAGTAGGGGGATAACATATTTCTGTGATGTTTCTGAAAAAAGAATCAGAACTCCTTGGTGGCGTGCCTCAAGGATGCAGACTGAGTTTCCGGTAAAGACAGAAATCCCTCCAAGCTCAGGCGATGCCTCCATGCGGTGAACCAGTGGTGAGGTCACGAGTCCCCTGCCCTGCAAATGTTTGTCTGGGACCAACTTTCAGGCCCGTGTGCAGGAACTCATGACTCTGTCAGGGGGCATAGCGATGACTCCTACATTCCAGGCCACTTTGATATTTTCCAGGTCTACATAATACAGGGGCAGATACTCCAAAGACGAGCCTTTTCTCCTTTGCATATAGATAAATAGCTAAAACAAAACCCATTTCCTACAACGCTGCTATCTTGGAAATCCAGGAGCAGGCTGGCTAGAGCAGCCAAATCACGTTTGAAATTATTACTTAAGATAAAGACGATCAGGAAATCGCTTGGCCAAGCAAATGTCAGCAGATTTGGGGGAACAGTCCCCTTGTCAGAAAGGACAGTGCCACTTGCCACCAACCTCCTCTGTGTGTCCCATCTGCCATCAACAAGAGCAAATGCTCATCGCTGGGGTTCCCATAGCCCCAGCCCTGCTCTCCTCCACCCAGGCCTTCATCAGCGGGGCTGCCGCCGTCTCCTTCCTCACTGGGGCTCCTTTGGGCCCATATCCTGCTTAACGTGCACGCCGGTGCCTCTGCAGTGCCCGGCGCACAGTCGGTAGCTGAAGCATATGGTTAGGTGCATGCTCTGGAGCCTGACAGCCGGGGCTTGAATCCCACCCTATCACTGGTTAGTTATGAGCTTTCTGAGCCTCAGTTTCCTTATCTGTAGCATGTAGAGTACCCTCTGTGTGCTTGCGTGCACATGTGCACACAACTGTGTGTGTTGAATGAGATAACAAAAGTCCAGCTTTTGGCAGAGTGTTGGCCTTATCTATTGCACCGGAAGTCAGCAAACTGTTTCCATCAAGGCTCAGATAGCAAATATCTGCATCTCTGGAGGTCTCTGTTACAACTACTTAACTCTGCCATTGCAGCATGATAGTGCCTGTAGATAATACATAAATGAATGAGCCTGGTATTCCAGTGACACCCTATTTACACAAACAGGGAGTGGGTGAGATGTAGACCATGGCTTGCCAATCCCCGTGATTATAGGAAGCAATAAGTGAGGTGATCAGATGGAAAACTTAAGCAAGCACAGGGGCTATAGGAGAGAAACCCAGTGGTATTATAGTGATTTCAACAATAGTGCCCAGTGGTTAAGAACTCAAGCTGTAGACTCGGAAAGATCTGAGTTTAAACTCTCGTTTGGGTGAATGGTGTATGATCTATGTGCCTTGGTTTCCAGTTATATAAATTGCAAAATTGTAAGTAAAAGGGACCTACCCGAAATGACTAATGTGTAGATGAAAAGAGATGATAAGACATGGTGCCAGGCATTTAATAAGATGTCAGTAAGTGTTAGTAATGAGGATGATGATGCCAAAATGACTGCCAAACTGAACTAAAGGAAGCTGAACACCTTCCCCAGCACTGAGGATGCCCTCACAG
The DNA here is from genome assembly GCA_006410935.1 of Redunca redunca. Lineage (NCBI taxonomy): Eukaryota > Metazoa > Chordata > Mammalia > Artiodactyla > Bovidae > Redunca > Redunca redunca. The sequence goes on along the minus strand of SJYQ01012895.1, from coordinate 461,080 downwards.
AATGGCTCATTAGGTAGAACAAGGGCTTCTGATGCGGAGAGTGACTGATACCCTGCCTTGAGGCTTCTATTTTATTATCCATGAATGGAGCCAGTATTCCTGGCTTTCTCCCTGCAGAGACAGGTAGAATAAGACCATGGTGGGAGAGCCTACGTATGATGCTAAGAAATATGATGCTAAGTCAGCACCAAAATTAATGGCCACAATCCCAGTGCATGTCAGAAATGAGCCAGTCTTGCCCTCCTCGAGTGGGTCTGTGGCTAGCTGGAGGGGCCAAAAGATCAGTAATGGAGAATATGAATTTTTGTCTTGGGCTGTGCATAGCTATTTGGAGACTTGAGTTTGGAGCAGGTCTGAGAGGCCTTTGACTTTAAATTGCTTTTGTTTGAGATTAGCGTCCTGGGAAAGCATCTCTCCGCATGTCACATTTTGTTCAGGGAAGATGTTGCTGTCAAAGGGGAGGCCCTCTCTATTCTTATTGACACATAAAGACTTTCTAAGCAGTGAATCTCCCCTATGTTCATGCTGTGTTTTTTAAAAAAAACTTCAGAAGTTTGTCTAACTTTCTTTGCCTCAGATTTCCCAGAAAAAATATTCTGGACTGCTACAACCCTAATTAATGTTATCAGGTCTTTGCCTTAATCATATACTAATTGGTTTTGATTTTCAGTTATGTCATTTCTTTCCACTAAAATGATGGAATTTTCCCCAAAGATCTTATCTTTTCCCCCCAAGACTAGAAGCCACAAACTCTCTTTTCCTTTTCTTTCTTCCTTCCTTATTCCCTTCTCTCCTTTTATCAAACATCTGCTATGTGCCAAATACTGTGTGGAACATTAGGAGTACCTTAATGTTCTCAGGTCGAAAGGAGGAGATGGGCAAGTTACAGACAGTATGATAAGAGGCCAGCTCTAAGCAGGGTCGGGGTACTGTGGAAATGAGGGGCTTCCCTGGTGGCTCAGACAGTAGAGAATCTGCTTGCAATGTGGGAGAGCCAGGCTTGATCCCTGGGTGGGGGAAGATCCCCTGGAGAAGGAAATGGGCACACACTTCAGTATTCTTGCCTAGAGAATTCCATGGACAGAGAACCCTGGCAGGCTGCAGTCCATGGGGTCGCAAAGACACACCTGAGCGACTTTTACTTTCCACTGTGGAAATGTACCTTTGGAGTGCCTACCTGTTACTGGAGTGGGGAAATGCTTCATGGTGGAGCGGACCTGGTGGAGGGAGCTTTTTAGGATGAATAGGATTTCAAGCAGGTGGAGAAGAAGGAAGCAGCAGACTAAAGCTTATGTCTCGTCTAGACAGGGAGATAAATGTTCCCTCGACCTGAACTAGTTACCTGGCAGGACAAGGGCCTGTGGCAATTGTCAGGAAGACTGACTTGCAGGAGGCAGGGCATGAAGCACTTTGTAGGCCAAACAGATCTTCTGGAGCTACTGTTTCTCTGATTTGGCTGTAATTATGTCAAGAATGCCGTCTTCTTTGTCCACTGCTACTAATTAGAAGCTTTAATTAACAGTTACGCACTCCTTTGATGAGTATAGTGATAAAGTAAGTTAATTATGACTTAATATGTAGAGTTTGTTACCCGCTATCTTTCAATACATGAAGTCTATTGGGAGAGAGGAAGCAACACAAAGGATCTTGATGGTGAAAAAACTGAAAAAAATTATCTCCGATTATCAAGATGCACATAAAACCTGCTCTGGAATTTAATGTAAGGAAGTTGATAAAGACGAGAAAATAGGAGATTAGGAGTTCACCATGTGTCTGGCACTGGGGGACCACCCTGGAATCAACCTGCGACAGCAAACAGTCATGGTCCTGCCCATTTCAGAACTTAGCTTTAGGTAGGAAAGGTCAATGTTAAGCAAACGAACACACAAATAATTATAAGATGTGCTAGGTATTGTGAGAAAAGATGGAGTCCTCAGAGAAAATAATAGGGAGACCAAACTTACATTTGGGTTAGGGAAGTACTTTCTGAGACAGTGATGTCTGAGCTCAGGAGGGATGCGGGGAGTTGTCGAGTGAGCAGATGGGTATGGAAGGGCGGTGTTTCAGGCAGAAGAATACTGTGTATACTGGCCTAGAGGCAAGGAGGTACTTGGCCTGTGTAATAGCTACAGAATGTCCTTCTTGGCCAGAGCCCAGGGAGCAGGCCAAGGTTAGCCCTGAGGAGGTAGGCAGGAGCAGCAGTGCTGAGGCTGTGGGTCATGTCAAGCCTTTCAGTTGATTCTGAAAACAGGAGTTTTAAATAGTGTGTGTGTGAGAGAGAGACAGAGAGAAAGGGAGAAAGAAACATGAGAACATTTGTGTTTTAAAACAAATTTTCTGGTGGTTCTAAGGAAAAAATGTTTATACAAGGACAAACTGACAGTTTCAAATCAGGATTTTTGAAAGACATTTGTAGGATTTTCTGAATCGTTTCAGCCATGGGCTATGATGTAACCACTGTGTGTGCTTACATCGTTTGATAAGAAGCGTCACCCCCTTGTGTGCAGTGGCAGCTTGCTGGGGGCAGTGCCGTCTTCTCCTGCCCTCCTGTTTAGGGCATGTGTGCTGGGCGGCATACCATCCATCTAAGGCATCAGCCTTCAGGAGGCAAGGATCACCCAGATGTGCAATCAGTCAAGCCGTGTGGCTCTCCAGCTCTCATGCAGGGTTACTACAGCAGCCGTGGTACAAATGGGAGTGGTTCTTGACTTTTGGGGATTGTGCAATCCATCAGGGCAAACACCACAAAAACACTAAAACGACCAAGGGAAGTATAGGAGAGTCATGACAAGTTAGTCCAAGCAAGTGTTAGCTCCCCCGGAATGGAGCTGATGAAGTGTCAAGACCAGCTCTCACAGGAGTGAAGAGGCATGCTAATAAACAGCATCACTGAGCGCCCACTGTGTACCAGGTATTCTGTTAAAGGCTGTGAATGATATTTCACTTAATCCTCAAACTATACAGCAAACCCCATTTTAGGAAGCTGAGACACAGAGAAGCTGAGTGACTGCTAAGCTCCCACGGCAGGAAGTAGCACAAAGGGGTTAGAACCCAGAGACTTAACTCTCCAGACCTCATGCTCTTAGCTTCTATGTGATGGAGCAGGTAGAGTGGCTCCCTAGAGGGAGAGGCCAAGGCCTGGGTTGAGAAAAGTAGGAAATACTGAGTCTCTATAGGTTGCATGCTACTGAGGTTCTGTGGGGTGGGTTCATTTGGGAACTAAGATTCTCGGTTGATGCTGATTGTTTTAGAGAGTGGAGAACCTTCCTCCTGTTCACGGATTCCTTCCTCAGATGCTTCTCAAGCATCTTTGATCTGCCGGAACTGTGATGCGTACTGGGATGCAGCAGTGAGTTGAAATGTTCCCCCAGAGTTCACGGTATAGTGGGAGAGTCATAAAAGAAAATGGAGGTACTACCCTGGTGGTCCAGTGGTTAAAACTTTACCTTCCAACGCAGGGGGTGCGGGTTATCTCACATGCCTCGTAGCCAAAATGCCAAAACATAAAACAGAAATGATATTGTATCAGATTCAATGAAGACTTTAAAAATCGTCCACATCAAGAAAAATCTTTAAAAAAAAGAGAAAGTGTGGTGTGGTAAGTACCCAGCATGAAGAAGCCACGAGCTGCAGGGGTCCACGGGGCTGGCAGGCTTCCCCGGTGTGCTTTGGTTGCGGCCTGAGTGTGAGGTACTGAGGGTAGGGAAGTCTCTTCAAAGGACCGGACATTGAGTATGAATCTGGAAAATGAGTAGCACTTGGCCAGGTGAAGGGTTGTGGGTGGCAGCAGTGGGGCAACGAGGAAGGAAGTCACTTCAGGAAATACTAGACAGGACGCCGTCCAACTGAAGACATGAGACAGCAGGTTCTTCAGAGGAACTGGAGGGTAGAACGTACTTAGGGAAGGCATGAGCACAGAGATAAGGCTATCAGGAGTTCAGATCTCATTCTGAGGACTACAAGAGCCTCCTGGGTTTGAGAGGAAGAGAAGGTGTTAATAAGGAGCTCTCTGGGGCAGTCTGATCCTTTGTATGCATCTTGGGTGACTGTGATTTGCTGATAGAATCTTCAGCAAGAGGCGTGGTGATCTGGCTCCCAGGAAGTGGTTTGACTCTGAGGAGGGTTTTCCCTTGCGTCTTCATAGAACCTGTCTCTCCTTTTCACTCTGAGTTTGCCAAGTAGTTGAGGTGTGTTTTGTTTTTTAAAGAACTCCTTGCTCCTGTCTGCCCATCTATGAGGTTTCTAGCAGTGTGTACAAACACACCTTAGAGTCTCACTTCTGGGCAGCCTCTCCTCAGTGGGAGTGGTAGGGCAGGGAGGCAGGTGGGCAGGAGGAGGGTCTGTAGGAGGGGACGGGGAGAGGTCAGCAGGGGTCACGGGCCTTTAGGGTGCTGGTGACCCCAGAAACCCCCTTGCCTCACCCTTTTTAGTCACTTGGGGGCCTCCCAACTGATTCTTCCCCTTGTGAGGGCTCTTCAGTCAATTAAGAAAGCTCCCCATCATTCAAGTCTGCAGCAGTATTCTGATACAGAGGCTTCGGTAGCCTCAGCTCACCAAGCATTAAGTATATTAACCACATTGGAATTTCCATCAGCAACATGTTATGGAGCTAATTTGTGGGTTTATTAACCCCCAAACCGCTTCTAATGAGGATCTATCTTCATGGGAGAATGCCCACACAGAGGACTGGGGCACCTTTGCAGTTGTTTCCCAACCAAAGCAGTTCAATGTTAGGGAAGGAAGTGGCTTCTGGAACCAGAGAGACACAGTTTCATTCCAGCTGTGTCCCCCTGAGCAAGTGACCAAACCTCTCTGAGCCTTGGTTACTTCTTTACAAAGCAGAGATGCTAGTCACAGCCCTCTCACAGTGCTGTGGTCAGAATCAAGTGAGGCTGTGCAGAGTGTTTGGTAGATGTGAGGAACCATTATTGTTATTATTCCCTGTGGTGGCTTTAGGAAGGACTACAAATTCAGATGTCTTCAGGGTAAACGAATGAAGCAGGCTGAGAGAAAGATTGGAAGAGAGAAAAATGACACCCAGGACACAGCTGCTGTTCAGCGTCAGCCTTCATTGTTAAGTGGTATCCTGGTCCTGCATTATTAGAGCCAAGGATTTTTTCGGAAGAAGCCAGAATTTAATGCTAAATATTCCAGTTTTTAATGGGTGGTTACTAATTTTAAAATTTTAAATAATTTGAGGGGCAAACCAAATCGTCTGAAAGTTGCCCCTTTGTAGTCTCTGGGCTCTCCTTTCTGCAAGTTCTGACTTGAGACTGAGTGCTAAATATAAGCAGCTCCAGGCTGCCAGGCACCAAGTGTACTGAGAGCTCCATTCTGGCTCTGGCAGGTTCAGTCCAGTTTAGTTCAGTTCAGTTCAGTCGCTCAGTCGGGTCCGACTCTTTGCGACCCCATGAATCGCAGCACGCCAGGCCTCCCTGTCCATCACCATCTCCCGGAGTTCACTCAGACTCTGGCAGGTTGGAAGTAATGAATTGCCCTGCTCCTTCCAGAATCATATGACTCACTGCTCAGGTCCTGTGTTTGGGCTTATGTGATGTCTAGAATCAAACTGAAGTGGTGAGGTGCAGGCAGGGACTGGACAAATGCGCTATATCCTGTGCTATGGCAGAGGGTCCCTCAGGAGATGGCCAGCACAATGGGGCATCTACACCCAGGAGGGCCAGATCACTCACGGGGGCCGTGCCCACCTCTGCTGTAACTTGGCTCTTCTGTCCTTTTCAGACTTGAATGAAATGAGAACACTTTGGGGAAACTGCAGCAGTCAGGGAGTGCTTACTTTCTGACAAGAGGATGGCTAAACATTCATTTGCAGAGTCAAACTGATTTCCTAAAAGCAACTCCCTTGAACCTGACTAGATCTAAAATGTCTATTGTCTTCAGAAAGCCTCTCTTCCATTTTACCCATAAGCATTTTCTTTTCTACTAGGTTTAACATCTCAGCAGGTGCTGGGTCGTTGGAAGTAGATGGGATACTAATTGCTAGTGAATATGAAGATGTTTTTCTCACACACAGAGTTACTAAGCAGGCTTGAGTTTGACCTTCTTTTCCTTAAATAATTAATCCCTTCATTCATTCATGCAAAAAATACCGAGTGTTTCCCACATACTAGGCCTTGTGGAAAGGGTGTTGGATAGTCAGAAAGTTCTGAGATCAGATAAAAGCTTTGTGGCTTGCTAAGAGAGCACCTCAGTTTTATCGTATGTAAAATGGGGATGATAACAGTGCTAACTCATATGGTAGTCAAAGGACTACACCAGGCAGTGAATACTTACGGCCAGCATTCAGTAAATATTAGCCACCAAGTGATCATTCATCTCAATTATTGCCACAACCTTTGGGGCTGCTCCTGTCATCCTCAGTTTTAACAGAAGAGGAAATCAAGTGTTTTTTTGTTTTGTGTTGTTTTTTAAATGGCACCCCACTCCAGTGTTCTTGCCTGGAAAATCCCATGAACAGAGGAGCCTGGTGGGCTGCAGTCCATGGGGTCGCTAGGGGTCAGACACGACTGAGTGACTTCACTTTCACTTTTCACTTTCATGCTTTGGAGAAGGAAATGGCGACCCACTCCAGTACTCTTGCCTGGAAAATCCCGTGAACGGAGGAGCCTGGTGGGCTGCAGTCCATGGGGTCGCTCGGGGTTGGACATGACTGAGCGACTTCACTCTCACTTTTGCCATGCCATGTGGCATATGTGGATTTAGTTCCCTGAGAGTGATGGAACCTGCACCCCTCACATGGGAAGCATGGAGTCTTAACCACTGGACCACCAGGAAGTCCCAGAAAGCAAGTTTTAACGTGATGAATTAACTTGTCCGAGGTCACATACCCAATAAATGTTGGGGCTGGGATCAGTCAGTCACCAAAACACTTTGTCTTTCTACCAGATCAGCCTTCCAGAGGCAAACCATTCTTACCTTCCTTGCTTTAATGTCTGAAAGAATTAGGAGCAGTGCTAAGTTTAAGCTCTGTAAAGATTCTAGGCGATTTAGGGGCTGAGGATAAAAGACTCCCAGCCAACTCTCTCCTGCTGGAGTGTGTGAAAGGGCAGTGCTCAGGTTGCTGAGAACATAAATGCTGGTTGGAGGGAAATACCTTCGTTCAGTAGGTATTTCTTGGATCCTTCTCTGAGATGGGCACTGTCCTTGTCACTGGAAACACAGCAGTGAGCAGAGCCCCTTCCCTCATGGAGTCTGCCGTCTGTCACAGTCCTGCAGAGGTGAAGATGTGCACATGTAAATGTGAGGTTTTAGAAACTCCAGTCAAAATGAAGCAAGACTTCCCTGGGGGTCCGGTGGTTGAGAATCTGTCTCCTGATGCATGCCGGTGACTCGGGTTCGCTGAGACCCCACGTGTGCAGGAGCAGCTAGGCCATGTGCCACAGCTACTGAACCCCGCATACCTAGGACCTGTGCTGTGTAACAAGAGAAGCCACTCCAGTGAGAGACTCATGCGCCTTAAGGCAGAGGCGCCCCACTCACCGCAGCTAGGGAAAGCCATGCACGCAGTGCAGACCCAGCACAGCCAAAAACAGAACAAATAGGGAAATAGAACATTTCTAAATGACGCAAAGGATGTGGCTGGAAATGCTTTAGGGGGCCACATCTGATGGCCATTGAGGCACTTTGGTCACTAATGAAATCACTTTTTGCTTTATTGACAGGCAACTTGATTTTGCATTTGGTTTGCATCCATTCTAAGGAATCCTGATGATAAATCACGTTTGTCCAGGTCTTATCAACAAGCCTGATCATAGAAGAGGCTGCTTTTATCTGGGAGCAGTAACAGTGCATTTCCTGGAGGGAGATTCTTTTGGCCGTTCTGCTTGTTTACTCTGTTTGGACCAAGTGCCTGATAATTGGGCTCAAGCAGAGAAGGAACTAGAGTCTGGCCTGTTTGCTTGAAACATTTTTGAAAGTCAAAGTAGTTAATGATAACGTAACTACCAAACTACCACTTAGTGGAGAGTATTTACCAGACGTTATAGTAAATGCTTTGCATGCATTATCTAATTTAATCCTCACAAACAACCCAATACAATTGAAAGTGCAGTTATCTCTATATTATACATGAAAGAATTAAGGCTCAGAGAGGTCAAATCCTTGCTCAAGGTCACACAGTTGGAAAATGGCAGAGGGGGAATTGAACCAGGCTTGACTGCCTCTAGAACAGTGGTTCTCATCCAGGGGCAATTTTTGAACCCCAGGGGACATTTTGGAAAGTCTGAAGGCATCTTTGGTCGCGGCAACTGGGAGGAGATTGCTATTGGCATCTGGCCAGAGTATTCTAAACACCCTACAATATACAGGACAGCCTTCTACAGTGAAGAATTATCTGGCCCCGAATGCCAATAGGCTTGAGTTGAGCAAGCCTGCTGCAGAGCATCAGTGATGCCGTTGCCCTGTCTCCATCACTAAGCATCTCTTGTGTAGCTTCTGTCTGAAGCATTTTGCTTCTATAAAACATTCCAAGTCTTTTATGAAGTGTTGTATTTGCATCCTGCTTACTCTGTCATCATCTAAGAACCTGTGATGGAACAGTTTAGATCAAGCCATCTCCAGGAAAACTTTTAATGAACAACAGGACAGGGGAAGCCCCAGTGGGTTTGCAGCCCCATTTCAGTTAAGGTTTAAGTTCACTAATGCTGGAAAGGAACTCATTAGAGTCTTATAGGCTGCAGGACAAATGTTAATAGCTTCATCTTTAGTTTAAGCTGGGCTTTATTTTTAGAACTGGTCCTTTGGTAGCAACTAGATTTATTAAGATATTTTTAACAGCTGAGGAAAATTAATAAAATACATAGGCACATGTGGTTCTTGTGCCATTTGCAAATGTAATTGGGATTTTGACATATGGACATATTCATACAAACTTTAAGACATATGCTGCTGCTGCTAAGTCACATCAGTTGTGTCCGACTCTGTGCGACCCCATAGACAGCAGCCCACCAGGCTCCCCCGTCCCTGGGATTCTCCAGGCAAGAATACTGGAGTGGGTTGCCATTTTCTTTTCCACTTCATGAAAGTGAGAAATGAAAGTGAGGTCACTCAGTCATGTCCGACTCTTCGCGACCCCATGGACTGTAGCTTACCAGGCTCCTCTGTCCATGGGATTTCCCAGGCAAGAGTACTGGAGTGGGTTGCCATTGCCTTCTCCATTAAGACATATAGATATATTCATAAAAACTTTAAGAATATGCTTCCTTCTGTTCTGTGCTTTAAAATTGACTCCCAAATCAGAATATTTGGTCTTCTGAATATGGTCCCCAAGTTATGAAATAAGGTTGAAAGTAATAGAGAAAGGAACACAAATAAACTCCCATATGCTAAGAGGAAAAAATTCCTCAAAGTGTATAGGTCCTAGATAGCGCTTTTGCTTCCTCTTAAGAAAAGTAACTTATTGAAAGCTGAAATTATGATTGGACTTGAAATACATATACCAGATGGACCTAACAGACATATACAGAAACATTCCATCCAATACTAGCTGAATGCATATTCTTCTCAAGCACCCATGGAACATTCTCCAGGATAGATGATATGCTAGGCTACAAAACAAGCCAATACATTTAAGATTGAAATCATATCAAGCATCTTTTCCAGCCACCAGTGGTAAGATTGAAATCATATCAAGCATTTTTTCCAGCCACCAGTGGTATGAAGCTAGAAATCAACCTCAAGAAGAAAACTGGAAAATTTACAAATATGTAGAGATTAAACAATATTGCTTCTGAACAACCAATGAGTCAAAGAAGAAATTAAAGGATATCTTGAGACAAATGAAAGTGGAAACACAGCATAACAAAATTTATGTGATTTTTTTTTTTTGGTTTTGTTTTCCACTTCCAATGCATTTTATTGAGTCAGTACCGAAGACATTTTAAGAGTACAGATTTAGGAGTAAGACATCCTTGAGGTTGTATCTTGACTCCACTGATTATTAACTGTGTGACCATGAGCAAGTTGCTAAACCTCTCTGAAACCTAGTCTTCTCATCTATAAAATAATAATAATAAATAAAAGTAATATCTTCCTCAAAGTACTGTGAAGAATAATAAGTGAAATGGGTGGGAAGTAGCTAGGACAATGTCTGATCCAGTGCTTGCTGGGATTCAACAAAAGAAATTCTAAAGGGAATTTTATAATGATAAATGGCTACATTAAGAAAAAAGGAAGGTCTCAAATAAATAACAGCTTTATACCTCAAGGAAGTAGAATAAGAACAAACTAAGCCCAAAGTTGTTGTTGTTGTGTTGTTCAATCAGTAAGTTGTGTCCAACTCTTTGCAACCCCCCGAGCCTGCACAGCAGGCTCCTCTGTCCTCTGCTACTCACAGAATTTGCTCAAATTCATGTCCATTGAATTGGTGATGCTACCTAACCATCTCATCTCTGCCGCCCCCTTCTCCTTGATTTTTGGGTATGATGTAAGGTGTGTATATTGAAAACCATAAGACATTGATGAGAGAAGTTGAACAGGACATAAATAAACAGGAAAGATATTTTCTGGTCATGGTTTGAAAGAATTAATATTGTAAAAATGTACATGCTACCCAAAGCAATCTACAGGTTCGATGCAACAGCAAAATTCTGTAAAGCAATTATCCTTCAATAAAAAATAAATAAAATTTTTAGAAAAGACTTCTAAAGTTTATATGGAACTGCAAAATTTCCCAAATAGCCAAAGAAATTTTTACAAAGAACAAAGCAGGAGGCATCACAATCCCCGACTTCAAGGTTTATTAAAGGCCACAGGAAGCAGAGCAGTGTCTGAGCAAAAACAGACACATAGACCAACGGCACAGACTAGAGCCAAAAGTAAACTGGTGCACATGTGTTCCATTAATGTGACAGAAGAGCTAAGAAAATACTAGGGAAAAGGATAGTCTCTTCAATAAATAGTGTTGGGGAAACTGGACAGCCACTCTCAAAGCAATGAAATTGGACCCGTATTAGAATCTGCCTGGACTTCCCTCCCTGGTGGCTCAGACAGTAAAGCGTCTGCATACAATGTGGGAGACCTGGGTTCAATCCCTGGGTCGGGAAGATCTCCTGAAGAAGGAAATGGCAACCCACTCCAGTATTCTTGCCTGGAAATTCCCATGGACGGAGGAGCCTGGTAGGTCTCAAAGAGTCAGACACAACTGAGTGACATCACTTTCTTTTTCTAGAATCTGCCTACAATGCAGGAGAGCCCAGTCTGACTCCTGGTTTAGGGAGATCCCTTGGAGAAGGGATAGGCTACCCACTCTAGTTTTCTTGGGCTTCCCCTGTGGCTCAGTTGGTAAAGAATCTGCCTGTAATGGGGGAGATCTGGGTTCAACCCCTGGGTTAGGAAGTTCCCCTGGAGAGGGGCATGGCAACCCACTCCCATTCTTGCCCGGAGAATCCCCATGGACAGAGGAGCCTGGTATGCTACAATCCATTGGGTCGCAAAGAATCAGACAAGGCTGAGCAACTAAGCACACATCTTATATCAGACCCCAAAATCAATTGAAAACAGATTAAAGATCTGAACATTAGACCTGAAACTATGAAACTCCTGGGAGAAACCATAAGAGATAAACTCCTTGACGTTGATCTTGGCAATACTTTTTTTGAATTTGAAAAATTGAAAAAGCAAAGGCAACAAAAATAAAAATAACAAGTGCTACTACATCAAACTAAAAGGTTTCTGAAAAGCAAAGAAAACCATCAACAAAATGAAAAGGAAACCTATGAAATAGGAGAGAATATTTGCAAGCCACATATTTGATAAGGGATTACTGTCCAAAATGCATATGGAACTTATGCAACTCAAGAGCCAAATGATAAATAGCCCAATTAAAAAATGGACAGAGAATCTGAATAGGCATTTTTCCAAAGAAGGCATACTGATGGCCAGCAGGTACATGAAAAGGTACTCATCATGACAAGTATTAAGGAAATGCAAATCAAAACCAAATGAGATATCGTCTCACACTTGTTAGAATGGCTGTTATCAAAAAGATGAGGACTAACAAGTATTGGTGAAGATATGGAGTGAAGGGAAACTATGAACTGTTGGTGGGAATGTAACCTGGTTCAACCAGTAGGGAAAACGTGAAGTTTCCTTAAGAAATTAAAAATGGAACAACCATATGATCCAGCAATTCCACTTCTGGATATATATACAAATTAAACAAAACCATTGTCTCAAAGAGGTATCTGTACTCCCACATTCACAGCAGCATCATTCATAATAGCCAAGGTAAGGGAATAATCTGCATCCGTGGAGAAATGAATGGATAAAGAAAATGTGGTATATCTGTAATATGAAATATTATTCAGCCTCAAAAAGGAGAAAATATTGTCATTTGCAACAACATGGGTGAATCTGAAGGGCATAATATTAAATGAAATAGGAAATAGAGAAAGATAAATACTGCATAATATCACTTATATGTGGAGTCTAAAAGCTTGAATTCACAAAAACAAAGAGTAGAAAAGTGGTTTCTAGGATCTAGGAGATGGGAGAGGTTGGTACAAAGGGTAGAAATTTTCAGCTATATGATGAATAAGGTTGAGGATCTAATATATAACATAGTGATTATAGTTGATAACATCATATTATAAGATGCAAAAGAACTGACTCTTCTGAAAAGACCCTGATGCTGGGAAAGATTGAAGGTGGGAGGAGAAGGGGATGACAGAGGATAAGATGTTTGGATGGCATCACCGACTCGATGGACATGAGTTTGAATAAGTTCCTGTTTCCTTGTTCAAATCTTTATGATGGTCTTACAGGGTAGGTATTATTATCTCCATTTTATGGATGAAGAAACTGACACTTGGTTACTTAACCAACATATGCATCTTCTAACTAGCAGAGCAATAATTCAAAATTCAAATCTGCTCTTCAAACCCATACATTGATTCTATTCTATGTCATGAGTCCTCGATAAAAGTAAGGACTTTGAGTCTACCCCAAAGTCAATGAATAAGACACACTGAATAAGATACACTGCAGAATCATCACTTACAAGGATTACTATCATTAACATTTGGAGCTTTGGAAGGATCTGAGTGGATAAACAATAGCGGAATCTCACAAGACATATTTTAGGCTAAATATCACCAATCTCTTTCCTTGGCCTAATCCTCTATGCTTTTCTTTCCTATCACACAATTGCCCCTTGTACAGCTTGAGTTAACAACTTCTGCACCAGCATTGTTTCTTTATGACTGTACAAGCCAACAGTGTGGCTTTCTCTCAGCGTTTGGATCAAGTTTGCTGTGGAGTATCAGTAATGACACTTAAAGGTACTCTGAATGGCACTAGAGCCATGCTTATCTCCATGTCTGCAGCTTGGTGTTAGTTGAACCATATTCTCTAATGACACATCTTCCTGGCCCAGGTGGCTTTCTCAGTTTCAGATAATGACAATAAAAAATCCACATCCCAAGTCTGTCTATTTACAAGATACAAGAATGTCTCCATACAGGCATCTGATTGTTAGAAGTAGCCAGCTGAGGAAAGTGGGACACTCTTCCAAGAGAGTTGCTGCTTGGAAGATCTGAGGAAAATGTCTTTTGAGCCCTGAAATTATGTAGACAAGGTCACTATGAAGTCATTTAAAATTGCTTCTCAAGAGAATTTGATGGTGAAGTACTTAGCCCTCACTGTTGATTTATTGCTTACTCTTTTAACTTTTTAAGAAAGATCAGCAGATTGATTGTGCTGCCTATAGTTGGAGACATGCTTACTTTTTCTCAGGCCTAATTCATAAGACACCACTGACCTGTTTTCAGCATCATCCCCCTCTGTGCTGGGGAACATCTCTGAGGTTTGCAGCCTAAATGTTTAACCCTGAGTAAAAACTATATGCCACATTCACAGCAGATAGCCTAGCATGATAACTACGTCCCCAGGATGAACCATCACACCTCCAGCTACGACACTAAGGGGAGAAAGAGGCAGTTTCAAGCAGGATATGGGGATTTGGACTGATGGCTGTGGCCTTTTCGGGTCTCAGCTTTCTAGAGCACTTGCCAGGTGCCCCTCTGTCTCTGGTCTCTTTCTCGGGCCATAGGCCCTGTCCAACATACTCACAGTGTTGATCATCCAGAGTGGTTTAGCCATCTGTCCCCTGGGCAAAATCTTGGACAAGGCACAGTCTCTGAACCCTTCATATATCGGGGGTGATTGTGAGTCACCTGGAGTTGAGAGTGAAAGCAAAACCCTCGGGTCCCTCGCCCTCAAGAAGTATTTCTACTCTTGTTGATCAGTTCAGTTCAGTCGCTTAGTCATGTCTGACTCTTTGCAACCCCACGGACTGCAGCACACTAGGCTTCCCTGTCCATCACCAACTCCCAGAGCCTACTCAAACTCATGTCCAGTGATGCTACCCAACCATCTCATCCTCTGTTGTCCCCTTCTCCTCCTGCCTTCAATCTTTCCCAGCATCAAGGTTTTTTTCCAGTGAGTTGGTTCTTCACATCAGGTGGCCAAAGTATTGGAGTTGCAGCTTCAGCATCGGTCCTTCCAGTGAATATTCAGGACTGATTTCCTTTAGGATGGACTGGTTGAATCTCCTTGCAGTCCAAGGGACTCTCAAGAGTCTTCTCCAACACCACAGTTCAAAAGCATCAATTCTTCGGGGCTCAGCTTTCTTTATAGTCCAACTCTCACATCCATACACGACTACTGAAAAATCTAAACCTTTGTTGATACTCTCTGGCAAACTTTCATGCAAGTGTGGTTCTGACTACTAGTATCTCAGTAAATTCATTTCTTGTCTGGATTTATTCCTTCCTTAGTATTCTTATTTCATTTTATTTTACACTGACAAAATGTCTCCTCTTTGGTTAATTTATGTAACAGGTCAGGCATGTGCTATGCTTAGAAGTGAAGGATTAGAAAAGAAAGATTATTATTGATTTAAAAGCTGTATGCCTTTCTCAGATCCTTATTAAGCTATGTTGCATCCTGCACACACACAGACCTCATACAAACTGTTGATCAGAGAACCCCCTCTTCTCTTCTCCCTTCATGTTGTGGTGCTTACAAGCTGTCAGGACCGTGGAGCCTTGAGAACCAAGAGCTGGTCTCACCCTGCTTGGTTGTGCATAAATTGCCCTCCCTGTCCAGACTAGGGGATATTTAATATGGCCAGTGACATTTTTCCAAGTCTGTTTATGACCTGCTGGTGAAAGTTCCTCTGAGACAGTTTGAGATAAAACTTTAGGAGTAATTATGCTTTATGAGAATTATGCTTTATGAGGACATAATGTCCTTCAGGCTTAATTTCACATGATGTGAAATCAGTGCTGATATTCAATCCTTCTCTGTGTCCAAGTTAAAGGGCACAATGTGAAATGTTCCCATAATTAGCCAAGAAGTGGGTGCTACACAAGTGGTAAGAATGGGCTTCACACCCTTTGCCTGAATGCGAAACCAACACAAGATAGGGGGTGTCTGGAGTCACCGATTCCATCCATAGGTGCCCTGGGAAGCACGGCCACCAGCAAAGGAAACAGAGGGCTGTGTGTTCTCATCAACTGGCAGGGAAATCATGTCCCATTGTCTTTACTTCCAGGGAGCAACGGGGCTATTAAAGGGCTTTTTGCTTTCTTTCCCATGCTGTTTTCTGGCTCAGAATTGGTGTCTTCTCTAGTCCGGTGTGGTCATCCAAGGTCCCTGAGATCACAAGGCCTGACCAACTGGGTACCCATGTGCACCAAGCTGAGGAAAAACTAAATGAAACACCCCACTCTGTTAGAAAACAGCATCTACTGAAAGACTTGATATGAGGGACCCTGGACACGAGAAAAGTGATTATGCTTTCCTCTGCTTCCCTGCCTTTTTGTTTTAGCTGCAGGCCAGGCCACTCTTTATTTTTGGTTACAAAACCTACTGGTTTCCTTGGCTGAAGGGGACATCTTATTTCCATGCCCCTTCTTAATCTTGTTTTCTGCTGGCTTTCCGGATTGTTCCTCTGTTTGGCAAGGGTCTTACTCTCAGCCCCACACAAATTTGTCTTACATTGTATGATGAGTATGTGTTTTTATATTGGATGTGTTTCAGATGTCTCCATTCTCTTCTACCTTTTTAACTATGGACTATGCTACATAACTGTCTCTGTCTACCTAAATTCTTACATCAGAAACAGAATTGTTTGTGTGCCACCGTGTGTGGTGGAGACTGTGTGCGTGTGTTTGTGTGTATAGTCATTCACATTACGTTACATCCATAGTGTGTGAAGGTGATAGGGAAATGGCGTGGTCCATTATCCTGCCCAGTGTCTCTTAGTTTTTCATAAAGAAAGGAAGACCAAAAGCAGCAGCAGCAACAACAATATAGCTGGGGTGTTGAGATTTTTCTGCAGGAGGTAATTCCATTTTTCTTTCAATCAACTCACTTGATGAATAGATTACTTAATTAGCATTTATTGTTTGTAAAATTCCTTGTCCAGAAGTAACATTTTAGGGCCTGCAGTTTTGAAGAAAGACAATTTAATGGGTAATAATCTTGTACGGAATTTTAAAATTGATTTCTTTGTAGTAAATTGTTCCTCAATTGTACTGCCTGCTCAACTCTCATTAGACACTGAGGCTTCTTTCTGAATGCATTCATACCCATTAAAATGTTGTCTTCCTTTTCCTGTCATTTGAAACAGGTCATCACTGCAGACACAAACATTTAAAGGACAGCTATACTTTTACAGTTTCATTAGTGTGCTCGGGGAGTTGGAATGTGCTATTGAAGTTTATAGAGCTTTGCGGCTCCTGATAGAAACTATTTGGCTGTACTCATCATAAGAGTAGGGATAACCTTTCTCTTTGTATACAAAGTCAGTTCATTTAAATTACATGCCTTCTGAGTCTTAGCGATCAGTCTGATGTGTGGTCAAGACAGTACAGAGCCTCGGGAGAACCTGGTTATGATTCCTCTGCCCTCTTATTTTCCTCAGAATACCTTGGGAATAGAGCAACCTCTTTGCCAAGGAAACCCCCTGACGGTAGAGTACAGTTTGGTCCTCTTTTCAACCAGTTTCTTTGAATGTTTAGAAGATGGCACCTAAATGTATTACCTAAAAGGAGCTCTAGAAAATTTTAAATAAAACAAAAACCAGCAAGCATATTGAAATTCCCTATGATTTTGTGGCTTTTTCTGGGAGTGGTTAATTTATGAGCAGAGATATTTCTAAGTTTGGTTTTGAGTTCAGTGCAGATGGTGTGGTCTTATCATGGCCTCTGCTTAGACATTTTCTAGCCCCAACATAGGTCTAGGAATGATGTCACTGCTTTTACCCTGTCATTTTAACATTGAGGGATTTGATGCTTAGATATTATAATAACCACAATGTTGCTCCCTTTTAAGGACTTTCTGTGTACTGAGCAAGAGGCTCTGAGAACATCATCTTTTAATCCTCAGTTTGGACCGCCAAATGATGAAGTAGGAAGGATTGTGTCCATTTCTACAGAGGAGGAAATAGTTTCAGGAAGCTTACATCTATCATACAACCAGCCTACCACACAACAGGTTGCTTGACATCTTGGGTTTTCTGAGGATACCCTTTCAAATGAAGCTTTTGAGTGAAAAAACCAATCGCGTGCCCTCAGTTCTCAGAAGCCCTGGGTTGGGGTGTCTTCTGGATCTCACACACTGAGGGCAGTCCTCTGAAGCTAGAGCTGCCTCCAGCCAAGCTCCTTGTGCTCTCTCGCCTGCTTTCCTCCAATGTCCATGCTTTGTTGATTTCAACCTGATGCTTCCCTCATGCTAATGCTGCTCTAAAGCTCAAGTAACCTTATGCCGTCCTTTTGTATAAACTGTATCAATGGCTTTTTCTTCCCCACCTTCCTTCGATTAATCTCAGTGATTCCTTCCTTCTGAAAGGAGATGATCTCGAGTACCCATTCTTGAGTTAGGAACTGCTCCTGAGGGACAGCAGTGAACCAGACTGACAGAATCCTGCTTTGTGAAGCTTACACTCTTGGGGAGGCCTTACTGGAAAGCACTACATTTAAATTCAAAAGACCAAGGCTAAATTAGAATGTGAAAACTCGCAGATGTGTCAACTGGTTATTTTTGCTTTGGCCTATACAGTGTCTGAAAAATTAAATGAATTGGTAACATTTTCAAACCAAGAGATTCTACATAGAAAACCATCTGGATTTCTGGCATCTCAGGGAGTGACCTGGGCCCACATCCCCATAAGGCATCAATCCACAGTCCCTGGGACATGAACATTTCTGCACCCTTTGGATGGGGTGGGGCCTTTCACCACCTCTGCCTCCACCACGCCTTCCTATGCCCAGTCAGGCTAGACTCATTCACATGAGCCGCTGATCCCCGTAGACATCTTAGATTATATAGTCCTTGGAGTAAATGATCTAAAAGCGCCTTTGTATCCGGGCACTGCTGTGACTGTCTGGCTTGCCTTGGCACCACTGTGGCCTCTCCTGAACTAGAGCCAGCAGCCAGACAAAGAAACTCTATGGACCCAGAGGAGGCTGGACCATCACGGGCAAACACAGAGCACATTCAGTTTCCAGACGGCAGCCAGCTGTCCGCACCCCGGCGCTGTGTACTATCTCTTCCAGGCCTTGGTGTTGAGGCCCCACTATTTGAACTTTTCAGGAGATTTAGTGCAAATTAAAAAACCAACAAAACTATAAAATTAGAAATTGCTCAGGTAAGAGCCAAATGAATCAGAAGTGAATAAAGAGAGACCTGTTGAGCAAAAGCAAATAAAGCCTGCATAATATTTGAGAGAAATAATATTGACTATTATATTCTTAAAGCTGGCTTTGGCACTTGGAAAACCTTGACTCAAAATCAGTAGCAAAAGCAACAGGAACAATAGCTAATATCAATTTCAGTTCTATTGTGTGTTGTCTCTATCCTTTAATTTAACCCACTGCTCTCATTTTATAGACAGGAACCTGAGACCCAAGGAATTAAATCACTTGTCCAAGGTCATCTAACTAATGTATTGAGCCACTCGAATGTTTTAATGATTTTGGTTCATTTCTTAATTTGCCTGACCATATGGAGAAGTGACTTGGGGGACTGACAGAGGTCCAACACATGGATATACACATGTCCACAACTAGTGTCAAACTTCTGCAGACAGAGCTAGAACTTCCATTGTCAGGAGTTGAGCAGATTCTTTCCCTACTTGCATTCATTGAATAGATATATTTTCAATATTTAATAAAAGTTTTTATTCTGATCAATTCAGCTGTATTAAACCACCAAGGGAGAGTGATCAAGGTGTTTTACTTAAGAATTCACACAGGGAACTAGATGATACACCAAAAGTGAGCTGGTAAATACAAGAAATGGCAAGTTTAGTGATTTGAGATTTTATCCTGATAGTAAACTGATTAAAGAATATAATCTGGTTTAAAAAAACAATCTATTGGGGCAAATCTTACTTTTCAAAAAAAATTTTATTTTTTTTGCTGAATTCTGCAAGATTATAAGAAACATGTCACACTAGATCAGAAATATTTAAAAATGTCTTTGATTCTCCCTTATTTTCTCCTGTTTATACTCAGATATACCAAGGGGAATTCTTCAGGCAGAACAGAGGGCTGTCCAGGGAGTAAATGAAAATTCAAATTGGATTTGAGGTCTTCCTGACTCTCATGTTATACTCTGCCAGGCTGAGACATAAGCTGCTGAAATTTTGAGAGTGTCCTCTAAGAGGGGGAGTCACAAAGACTCCATTGTAAACAAGCTATCTTATGCCCAGGTGTGGAGTGAAGTAATTTTGTCACAATGGAACCCTTTATTTATGATCCATGTCTGCACACTTGTGGATCTAAGGGACCAGTCTCTTGGGAGAGAGCCTTTGGTCAATGTCTCTGTGGCCACACTGTGTTCCTGACCCTCCCAGTTATCCCTGTTCTAGAACTGGGAGGACACCTCTTTGAGTGGTAAGAGCAGGGTAGTGCAGAGGTGAAGAGCCTGAGATTTGAACCATGGCTCTGCCCCTGGCTAGCCACTGGGCAATCTTTCTGTGCCTTGGTTCTTTCATCTATGAAATGAGGAAAATGTTGGTACCTCACTTTTAGGATTGTTAGTGGATCAAACAAATCAATACATTTAAAAGGCTTCGAATAGTACCCAGCACCATATGGGCTAAATTAGGTCAGAATTTGTTAAACAGCATTCCGAAGTGTGAAATACTGGTTTTAATAATAACAGCTAGGCTGTTGAGACTTTATATGTGCCTGAATCAGTTCAACAATTTAGCCTCCATTAGGTTATTTAATCTTCAGAAAATACAAGAAGTATACAGAGAAGATAGAGGATAATACTATTTTATCTTTATTTTCAGTTGAGAAAAGTAAAAGGTAGAAATGTTATTAATATGCCCAAATTACAGAATCACTTTCACTTTCCATGGAGTATTAAGTGTGTGTGTAAATTGCTTCGCTTGTGTTCTCTTTGCGACCCTATGGACTCTAGCCCTCCAGGGTCCTCTGTCCATGGGATTCTCCAGGCAAGAATACTGGAATGGATTGCCATGCCTCCTCCAGGGGATCTTCCCTAGCCAGGGGTCGAGCCCACGTCCGTTATGTTTCCTGTATTGGCAGGTGTATTCTTTACCACTAGTGCTACCTGGGAGCCAGAATAGTAAGGAATGGAAACCAAACTTGAAACCAAGTCTTGAAAGCAGACGTCAGTCTGTGGAACCATGCTCTTAACCACTTTCCTCAGAAGCTATGCAAACCATCTTTGTTTTTACTCTTCCAGCTCCAAGATTAAATTTATCCATTGCAGGAATGCCAGATTCTGGGAGTTGGGGCATAAGATGAGTGCATGTATTGTTCCCTTATTACCCAAGGTTTAAAGCAAGTGATGCTGATATAGTCAAGCATCAAAGCACAGCTCTTTCTTGGACAGAAGACTGAGCCTTACTGATGAAGGGAAATCCACAGCAACCAGTTTGGCTATGGATTCCGGGTGCTGCTTTTCTTTTTTAACTGAAAGTTTATGCTTTTATTTTACTTCTACTGCCATTGGCTTCTTAGATAGGTTTGTTTTCTTTTATACAACTAGGAAATAATGTATTTTCCCTCAATTTTTCATAATTTGCTTACTGATTGGAGGATAATGCCTGGTGTGCTATGACAACCTTGAGGGGTGGGATGGGGTGGAAGGTGGATGGGAGTCTCAAGAGGGAGTGGACATATGTATACCTTTGGCTGATTCATGTTAATGTATGGCAGAAGCCTACACAGTATTGTAAAGCAATTATCTGGGTGCTCCGTAATACTTTGTTTTCAGCTGTTCTCACCAGTGTTGTCTTCCCAGCTGTGTTATAAACCCCTGGTAGACTAGGCCGTGTTTGTACGACTGTTAATCTCCCGTGACAGTCATGAGCGCTGGACACCGAAGTTCAGTGAGTAGCAGTAAATGAATTGGTTCCACTCGTTTTGCCCCCTGATATTAACAATCTGTGTTGCTTATAGATTTTTCCAGTAGTCAAGGAAGGCATTCTAGAGTTCCCTTTAATGCAAAGTTGGAGCTCTAGTGTTAATTGCTGTGAATATCAATGAAGCAAATTACTTGATAATGAAACCATCATGTCTCTTTTATATCTGCAAAGAAAGCTCTTTACTTAAGTGTGAGGCTCTGCTGATAATCTTTGATTTCCCATCAAGGTAATTGTAGGATAAGGTGAAAATTGAGCATTGTTTGCTGGTTACTTAATTGATTGTTTGCTGGATTTTAGTGGCCATGAAAGATTAGAAAGTACCAAAGAAACCAGACATGCTTAAATAAGAGTAGAAAAGAGAATGTGTTCATGGAGTAGGCCACAGGAAAAATCATTGAAGATGACAGGCACCATAATGCCAGACTCAGAAAGGGCCTTATCCTGGCCAACAATGTAGAAAATGATGAGTTTGAGGTGAAGATAAGATAAGAGTGATAATTTTAAGGAAGAATTGTATAAAGCCAATTTTTCCCTTTCACTGGTACTTTCATTCTGGAAACTGTGATGAGACATTAAATGAAAAATGGTACTGTATTCCAGGGCAGAGGGCTTGCAGACGATCAAACCTAGGATTGGCAGGAACTCTGCCCTAATGCATGTCCTCTCTTAATGAATTCTGCCTTTCAGCAAGGAAATGTGTTTAGCTGGCATCTGAGGATTAGCATAAGCTTTTGATATTCTATCCTTCATTTTGGAGAAGAAAAGTCAAACCTTAGGTAGAATTTGAAAGCTTAAAAACATCTCATTCAATTTGCTTTTGATGGCATTTGTCACTGTTTATTAAAATTTTAATAAATAAACAAGTATTTTAATAAATAAACAAGCTCCTTGCCTAGGGAGATCATACATGTCTGTTTGCTGGGGGTAGTCCCAGCTTCTGCCTGTTTTACTGGTATAATTATGAATATCTTTAAAAAAAATTTTTGGCCATGCTACATGGCTTGCGGAATCTTAGATTCCCAATTAGGGATTGAACCCACATCCTCGGCAATGAAATATCAGAGTCCTAACCACTGGACTGCCAAGGAATTCCCAATTAAAATCTTTTTAAAATATCAATATTTGAATTATAAATAATATTCCGAGTACACCCCAGTGATTCCCAATATCAAATCTAGAAAGTTACTCACATATATATGCACAAGGTCTTTGCAGCTCTGTTGGTGATATTACAACACAGAAAGTTACATGAATGCCCTCTCGGAGGGAAATGACATTCATCCTAGGGAACACCATCCTGCAGTTAAAGGAATGTGCTAGATCTGTATGTACTGAGACGGATAGGTCTCCTTAATATGTCTCCAGGAGGAAGGGGGAACCAATTTTCAGAATATAGTCCAATATGATAATTTTTTTAATGCAAACTATAATTTAAAATATATTGTAGAGGCCACACACACGATAATGTAAAGACAGAAAATGAAAAGGACATTCATCAAACTGGTAACGGGTTAAGCTGGATAGGAGCATAGGTTGGCATTTGAAATGGGGGTTAAGGCTGACATTGATGGTCACATTTCAGTTTTTTCACAAGGACACTATAATTTCATATCACTTGTGGCACTGATCATTGATTTTAAATATAATTTTAAACTTAAAGCAATATTCTTGAGGTGATGTCACTCAACCCATTGTTTGAGATTGAGATACCTGGGGCCCAGAGAAGCCACACACATCTTTCAGGGTCACAAATTATAAATATGGTGCAGAGCTTAGGCCCAAACGAGTCTCCGGACACCCTATTTTGTATTCTCTGACTGGACTATGCTTTCCTCCAAGTTTTATGAAGATTTATTAAGTTAACTTAACTCCATGGAAGTGAATGGCTGGACACAAGCTTAACCATGCTCATTAGATTTTACTTCCTCTTAGCAATGGCACCCCACTCCAGTACTCTTGCCTGGAAAATCCCATGGGCGGAGGAGCCTGGTGGGCTGCAGTCCACGGGGTCGCGAAGAGCCGGGTACAACTGAGCGACTTGACTTTCACTTTTCACTTTCATGCATTGGAGAAGGAAATGGCAACCCACTCCAGGGTTCTTGCCTGGAGAATCCCAGGGACGGGGGAGCCTTGTGAGCCGCCATCTATGGGGTTGCACAGAGTCGGACATGATTGAAGCAACTTAGCAGCAGCAGCAAACCCAGACTACAAAGTAACAGCTGTGCTGCTAAGCCCTTCAGCATCAGCCCAGACTGGCAGCTGCCTGACTTCTTCTGTGGAGTCTGCCCTCTGGCTTTGTTTTGACCCTCATTCTCCAACATGTGATGATTTGATATGAACATTAACATGGTCTTTAATGGCTCAAGGAAGTGGCAAATGTATGGCAAATAGGATTTTTCTGATGTGTTTTTATTACAACAAATAAAAACACATAGCCTAGCTGTGTTTCTACAGCTACCAGGATTGGACAGCTTGGTGTAATGGCACAGATTATCCAAAATTAGCCAGATCTTACTACTGGGGAAGAATTAGAGCAGCACCAAGAGGCCAAGAAGTGGAGCTGACAAGTTGGGCTATTTTTCCCTGGGTTTTGAAGAAAAAGACTGCTCAGAGGCCTGGCCCTGTACTGTAACAAGCCTTGGTCCTTAAAATGAAGTTAACTTCCTTCTCAATTAGGCATTCTGCTAGGGACACAGCTGTTCAATGCACACGTGGAACAGAAATATTCCCTTTGCAAACTGAGGTGTGGCTCTAGTGACAAGAGAGTAAATTCTCACCCAGATTAGAGAACATTATGGGGTCACCCGCCTTGGCTCGCGTCACCATCTTTCCCCAGTGTGCTTAGTGGTCTTTTCCTCCCCAGCAATTCTTTGAGCCCCAGTGAAACCTGCTAACATGTAGGCAACTGAAAGCAGCTGAAATATGATTCTTCCCTGAAGCGTTTGCATGTGAACTGAGATCAGGACCTGAAGTTAAATTTGATGGTGCTTTAAAGGCAGAAGCTTAAACATTAACCAGCAGATTACTATTAATAGAAAGGATTAGTGAAAAGGATTTTATTGAACTTTTTTTTTTTTTTTTTGCCTTCTTAATTTTCCTGAAATTACACCAAATGACTATACTTTCTGTTAATCATGAATATGCATCCTGGTAGTAATGGTCATCCATGTTCTTGAATTTAGAACCCAGCACTTTATGTGACTTGTGTTATTTAATCCACAAAACAGCTTTATGAGATAGAGGCCATTTTTATCTCCATTGATTAGAACACTGAGAAAAAGATTGTTTTCTCAAAGTTTAACAACCTGGAGGAGATCACAGAGTAGCAGACAGAGTTAGGTTCAAATCCCACTGCCTGATTTCAGCTCTTCACCATCATACCGTATTGCAGCACCGTGGTAACAATTAGGTAATTATCATGATTGTACAAAAGATATAATGTAATACAATAAAATGTAATACTGTGTAAGAGATAAGTATATGGAATTAGCTGTGTGGGGATTCATTTGCAAACTTTGGTATCAGACATGCCAAGGTGGGGACAACCAGCTTCTCTGAGAGTTGTTAGTAGAATTCCAGAAACTGGGTGGGTTTGGGCAAAGTTGGAAAGGTGCCCCCCATGCCCTTTCTTTCTTGCTGCCACAGTTTGCTGGCTGGAACTCATATTTTAACTTAAGACCTCACTGTCCACACCACTCAGGAAGTGCATACATCACTTTGAGTAACTGACAGTAACTGAGTCTGCTCAGAGGACACGGCTGTAACTCCACTGAAGAATTCACAAAAGGAGATAGCCCAGCCCCAGTGGCAGGTGATAGACAGTGTGGCCCTTGAGAGAGCATCAGCTCTGTTCTTGCTCCTGTTTCCGCAGATTTAATATATAGCTGGGACTAGTCCTTCCTTTGGGCTTATGAGAAGCCTAAGAGCTGAAAGGCATAGCTCACCGTGATCTGCGTAGAAGGCTCTTCTCAGCTTTCTGACACCCGAGGACTCCTGGAGCTTCTCCGAGCCCAGGAGCAGAAAGCTGTTGTCCCTAGAGACTGGCAGCTCTTGTCAAAATCTGTAAACAATTTGCTAAGTGAACTAAGACTCATTTTGTTAGGTCTTCACTCAGACCATAGAAACACTTTCTCAGTTACTTGCAAGCATCTTATTTATCCCTCTTGGTTATTTATTTTCCGATTCCTTCCACAAATATTTTAAAAAGAGTCCCAGTGCCAGTGTTTCACTGCCACAAAGGAAAAGCATGGCAGATCATGGTCAACAGAAATGAATGCAATATAAGTCAAAAAACTGTCTGAAATGGGGAAAGCATTAGGGAAACCATCTTTGAGATTTGAACTAAATCCACGTTGCTTCTGGTGGGAGGTTTTGGATTGTGACATTTGGGAGAATCATTTCCTAACAAGGAACCCTGCCTAAACTTGGTAAGCATGCTGTTCTAGTGAACCAAACTAACCACCTGCCTTAACACCACATAGTCTTTATTTCCTCTGTGTTCTTAAAATCATTTCAAGAGGCTGTCGAGGAAAATCAGTGAGCCTGGAGTTTTGAGTCATTGAGGACCATTACAGTATCTTTTCAAAATGAGGTTAATGTACAAGCCAGATTTTCCATATTCATTTCATGGAAACCCAGGCCCACGGATCAACAGTTCTGTGATCATGTTCACATGGAAAACTCTTTATCCCTCTCTTAGAAATTTGACATATACATTAAATGCTCTGAGAATTCCGATACCCAGAGTGTGGGGACATATGTATACGTATGGCTGATTCATACTGATGTATGGCAGAAACCAACACAATATTGTAAATCAATTACCCTCCAATTAAAAATAAATATATTATTTTTAAAATGTCACCTCCTCAAAAAGTAAAAAGAGCAACAAGAATTCTGACATCCAGTAAAGACGTCTGTTTAACCCGGCATGTTCCTAACTCATTTTATCACAGCCATTACGTAGCCCCACATAGAGAAGTCTTCAGGAGAAGCTGCCTTCAGAGACAGGATTACATCTCCTTACCCACAGGGTACATTGAGATGACCGCCTTTGCTGACAGTTAGAGCTCACGGTTCAGAACAGGTTGTAAACAATATTAATGATAGTGTTTACCCAAGATCTTTAAACTTTTACGTTCCTCAATTGGACTGTGCACAACCACAGTATTTTGCCCCTTTGCTGCAAGGAGCTTAATAATACTGTGATATTAAATACTTCCTTGTGGATGGAAAGATAATCTTCCAAAAAAAAGCCCCAAAGGAGTTGGAAGAATTTTTCTGGGTCTAATCAGAATTCCATGTACATCCTGGGACCAGGCAACTGTGATCTGAGAGCTTTGGCATAACCCAAACGACCTTTTTGTTCACTTCACTCATTTCTTTAGCTTTAATGTCATTCTGCTTTTGAGAGAAAGCATTAGCACAAGTTGCAGTAATATCACTCTTCAGTATTTTCTTAGCTGGGGTGCAACTTTTGGAGGTAACTTTCGAAAAAGAAAATTCCAGTAAAGTATCTGTATTGCCTACACTATTTGTTGCTTCCAAAGAGTGAATCCTATCATTTTATGGATTAGGAGGTAGAGCTTCAGAGAAGATGAGGCTTATTTATGCAGGTAGAACCTTAATATTTTTCAACTAGAAGACCTAGAAATAATGCTAACAAGTAAAAATAATATCAATAATGTCCACAAACTACATCTGTTAGCTGGATGACCTGAACTAGTTCACCTGGTCAGGTTAGAGCTTTCTTAATGCCCTTAGTATTATATCTGCAGCCAGGCCTGATAGGTTGAATCATCTCAACAAGGTTGATATTGGCCATTACGTTTGTAATAATAACAGGATTGAGAAAATCAACCCCTCACAATTAAGGGATTTTATACTTTGTAGTGTCACCTACATTAATTTCCTAGGATGGCAGAGTTATTTCAGTTTACAAATTTACATACTCAGAGAGGCTAAGTGATTTGTGTATGTATCACTGCTGATACATAGCAGAACTGCAAACAACCTAACCTACTGTGTCATCCTTAAATTGTATTGTTTCATTGCACAGAGCTTCTTAGGCAGAGCTGTTTGATGGCACATAATCTATCTTTTAAGTATCTGACACATTCCTGAGATTTTTTCAGAGAATCATTTGGAAAGGATCTTGGAATTTGTATGTTGAAGTTGGGTAATCCTTTTATTTAGGGCTTCCCTGGCGGCTCAGATGGTAAAGAATCTGCCTGTAATGCAGGAAACCTGGGTTCGATCCCTGGTTGGGAAGATCCCCTGGAAAAGGGAGTGGCTACCCACTCCAGCATTCTTTTCTGGAGAATCCCATGGACAGAGGAGCCAGGCGGGCTACAGTCCATGGTGTTGCAAAGAGGTGGATATGAATGAAGTGACTTAGCACGAACACATAGACATGGAAACTACGATCAGAGAGGCTAAGTCACTGGCCCGAGGACAGAGCCACTGTCTATCAGAGCTAGGATCTGCTCACAGGCTCTCTGACCCCAGAGTCTGTGCTTTTCATCACTATACCTTCTCTTGTCACCCTCCTTGTTTGTGCAAGTGTAGGGCTGAGTGATTGATAGATGCTTTGTTCTAAACATGTTGTGCCTAGGTGGTAAGCTTAAACAGAATTTTTTAGTTTGTCATGCATACTTTCATGTCTTTGCCAAATTTCAATAGTATTGGTTTGTTCCTTTCATAATAATAAAAAGCATATATAAGCAACATTACTCTAGCATAAGGCTGCAACTTTATCTTAGGTGCTGAAAAATGTATTGGCAAACACACATGAGCAGACACATGTATCACACACACAGGCGTGAACACACATTCATACAAGGGGATTTTGAGCCAAGAAATTTATCTTTAAGCACTTTTTCATTCCTTTTACACATTCCTTTGGTGACCTTGGGCATATCTCTTCATCTTTGAGCTGCTGTTTTCTCATCTGATAAACGAAGGATAACACTACTTCCTGTAAGAATAGAAACACTAAGTGAGACATTGGATGTGCACACAATTTGTAAGTTTCAAAGTGCTATAAAAATGTAAATGACTCTGTTCAGGTAGATATTTATGAGGTGTTTTCAAAAGTTTCCATCCTCCATTATTTGCATAGATGTTATGCAACGTGTGTTTTGGAGTTTGCCAGAAAGCATTTTACCCTGTAGCCGTAGCCAGTCAGGATGTGAGCTAGGGTGGAAGTTTTGTGGGGTAAGCAATCTGCTGCTCCCTTGGAGAATTCTCTAAATTTGCAAGTAGAAACATTGCGGTTGGCATAATGGAGCTGCAGTAATAACATTTATCATTCAGGTGGAGCCTTTGTGTTTGCAGAGGGCTTGGTAATGGGTAATTAGATGACCTCCCCTTGTCTCCTCCAGCCACTTCCCCCCTTTCTCCCTTCTTTCTGTGCCCCTTGAATTCAGAAGCAGAGGCACCTGCATATTCTTCCTGTGTTGGTCCTTGCATGGTGTCCATAAAGTCCCGGAGGGCTGCAGCCATCTAATAAGTAAGCACCGGTGGTGAGAGTTAAACCATCTATCCAAATGAGCTCTGGCCCCACACCCCTGGGCTAGGAGGATATGAGGTCAGGCCTATAAGACATCAGGCTTTGGGCAGGGAATCGTTTTAATACAAATAGGAACTCTCTCCCCCCATCTTCTTTCTCTCTCGCCTCTTTTCCCCAAAAACCCAACCTCTGTTTTGTCATTCATTGGCACCCAGTGACCTGTTTTTGCTTCCTTCAACCATCTTGTTGGCAAGTGCAGATTTCCCTGTGTGCTCTCTCAAGTAGGGGCAGACTTTTCTCATTCATTTGTTCCCAAGAAGAATTAGGACATGAGAATCTTGCTGATTTCTCAGCTACCTCTTGAATAGCAGTTTGGATTCTCATCGAACACCTGTTTCATCTCTTCAGCTCCTTTCAATCACACTGAAGTTCGTTAGAAGGGACTGAGGCTTCTTATCAGCAACTCCATCCTGCCCAACAAATGGAGAGCCTCCTCTCTGCCCTTACAGCAGACTGGAGATACTTCTCCAGAAGAGGGCCGAAAACTGAATAATTAAGAAAACCATCTTTTCTGAACTCTTTTTCTTTTCATCAGTTGGAGGATTCTGATCTTCTCTTTGGCCTGGCATATGGGTAGGTAGACATATTATTGAAGGCCAAGTTGAATGCCTCAGTTTTGGACTTTGCAAGTAACTGCTTCCTCTAGGAATCCCTGGAACTGAAAATGAGAGTCGACGTGCAGGCACTTCACTCCCTCCCAAGCCTCCTGGAAAGGCTTCAGTCTTAACAAGTCACTCTTAATTCTATCTCAGACTGCTTTTTTACTTTAGTAATTTACTGACCTATAACACTAGACTTCCCTCTTTTCAATTTTTAGAACATTTTCCCTCTGTGATAACTTTTTTCTTACTACTCTCCCCTGCCCCTCATCCATCTGTTCTTTTTACGGAAGGCCAAAAAGCTGAACATACGGCAAAGAAGGGAAAAGCCTGAACCTTATAGAAGGAGATGAGGCCCCGGTGCAGCGGACGGTCTTGGCAGAGCCTCGGCTTCCTTTCCTATAACCTGGACAAGTGCAGATCCACCTCATGAGAGGGAGTGGGAATGCTGCAAGGGTGGGTCGTGGTTAAGGCCTCTGTAGGTAGAATCCCAGCCCTGCCACTGACTGCCTGTATGACCTGTGGGGACCTCAGTCTCTCAGCTTCTTCATCTACAGAGCAAGGCAGTAGTAACACCTGTTTTATAGGGTTGTGTTGGAAGGATTAAAACAGATCATTCATGTAAAGTGCAAACTGATAAAGTAAGTCCTCCAAAGATGTTTTCTGTGGTTGTTATTGTTATTCTTCGTGGATTTAGCAAGTTCTGTTTCCCTGAGAAGGAGGTGTCCCCTGCCAGCAGGCCTGGTTTAGGTCTTACATTTCCCCAAAGACAAACGATGAAGTTCCTGAAGGAGCTTTGTAAGCATAACCATGTGCCAACACCATGGTCTTCATGCCTTGGCAGAGTATCCTCATCTCTGGTCTCTGGGTCCATTGCTTAGAGCCATTGCCTTGACCTTGGCAAAGGGAATCTCTATCTGAGAGCCACATGGGATGTGCTGGAAATCCATGGGGGCCAAGGGGATCTTGGACAATGCTATGGACTCAGGCCCTGATTTGGAACCTCAGGGAGGTCACACATCTCATAGTCCCACACATGCCGCATGCAGATCTCGTCCTAGCACCCTGCTCCATTCTTGATAGTGAAAGGACACTGTCTCTTCACATACAAGGGCACTTTTCTTACTTATGATGAGTGTCTGCAAAATGAACCATTCATCTTCTACTTTTTTTGAACTGCCATGTAAGCATTGGCATTCAGTTCAGTTCAGTTCAGTTCAGTCTCTCAGTCGTGTCTGACTCTTTGCGACCCCATGAATCGCAGCACGCCAGGCCTCCCTGTCCATCACCATCTCCCAGAGTTCACTCAGATTCACGTCCATCAAGTCAGTGATGCCATCCAGCCATCTCATCCTCTGTCGTCCCCTTCTCCTCCTGCCCCCAATCCCTCCCAGCATCAGAGTCTTTTCTAATGAGCCAACTGTTTGCATGAGGTGGCCAAAGTACTGGAGTTTCAGCTTTAGCATCATTCCTTCCAAAGAAATCCCAGGGCTGATCTTCTTCAGAATGGATTGATTGGATCTCCTTGCAGTCCAAGGGACTCTCAAGAGTCTTCTCCAACACCACAGTTCAAAAGCATCAATTCTTTGGCGCTCAGCCTTCTTCACAGTCCAACTCTCACATCCATACATGACCACTGGAAAAACCATAGCCTTGATTAGACGGACCTTTGTTGGCAAAGTAATGTCTCTGCTTTTGAATATGCTGTCTAGGTTGGTCATAACCTTTCTTCCAAGGAGCAAGCGTCTTTTAATTTCATTACTGTTAACAAATACACATTTTTTCCTAATCACATGAGCCTTAGAATGGGAATGGTCTACATTAATCTTCTGTGAGTTCTCATGGCAAAGTCCAAAGAGGGCATGGTAAAAATGATGACTGAGGAAGATGAATCTAGCTGCTGCATGAGGCTGACTGTTGGGAGCAGTGACCTGGCTCAAGGGCTGACCAAAGCAGGAGGAACTAGGATTTAATCAGAGCAAATAATGCTTGGTGCATCACGTTATATCATATTTCACCAATCATTCTGTAATGGAGAGCCAGAGGGGCTCATGAAGATTATTGAAGATAAGCAAACCAAGGCCTCCAAGGCTTGTAGCTCTGTAAACAGATAATGTCAGGTTGGGTGCATTCATTCTACAACTGGTTAGTTATTGAGCTTTTATTGTGTTTCAGACTCTATGCTGAAAATACTGGGTGAACAAAAGCAGAAGCACAAGGATGAATGTTCCTAGCTCTAAGTTAAAAAAAAAAAAAAAAAAGACCAGTAAACACAAAAACAATTGTAAACTGTGATATAAAACAACCAACCAAGGAGCAGAGGTAGGGAGGTAGTAAAGGAGAGTGCGCAGGCAAAGTAGGCGCTTTAGGTGGGGAGACCAGTGTCAAATCCCTATGACATTTATCCTGAGAATGAAAAGACTAATAGGAGATTCCGCGTGAAAAGTAGAAAGAAGGGCACAGCATAAGAACACTGGAGGCAGAGGAACTTGCAAATGTTTGGGGTAGGGGACCCTGGGGCTTTCTAGACTTGAAGGAAGGCTGCTGTGGCTGGAGAGTCAGGAGGGGCAGAGTGGCTTCAGATGAGTTTGGAGAAGCAGGGAGGGACCACACCATCTAAAGCCTTGGAAGTCGCAGTCAGGAGGTTGAACTGTGAGCGACGTGGTAATTCTCAAACTCGAGCTTAGATCAGTTGTGGAAGGCACCTTAGACAGGTTTGGGACTGTCCGTAGAGTTGCTGATTCTCATGGTGTTACCTGAGGATTTGCATTTCAGAGGCATTCCCAGGTGGTACTGATGCTTCTGGTCCAGGCAAGACTTTGAGGACCACTGCTCTGAGGCAGTGAGAAGCATCTCAGAAACACATTTAATAGAACTGGAAGAAGTTGGTTGGCAACCAGCTGAGTGTGGGGTTCAAGAGGCAAAGGAATCAATCAAAAATAATTATAGAAGTACAATCCTATACGATCAGA
Organism: Redunca redunca; assembly: GCA_006410935.1. Classification (NCBI taxonomy): domain Eukaryota; kingdom Metazoa; phylum Chordata; class Mammalia; order Artiodactyla; family Bovidae; genus Redunca; species Redunca redunca. The sequence goes on along the minus strand of SJYQ01012895.1, from coordinate 428,509 downwards.
GATAGAATATGTAGGAAAAATTCTTTAGTCAGGGTTGGACAATGAGATGGTGTGTCCAGCAGAACTCAGTGGATGCAGAATTCAGAGATTCATAAGACTTTTACCAGTGGGTGTGGTGGAGAGGGTGTAAGTGTAGGGGAAGAAGCAAAGAGGCAGGAATATGATACTGTCGACTTGGGGTTTCCCCAGGTCTTCCCAGCCAAACTTTCCCTGTTGCAGACTCGGGGCCACCTTGCTGACTGGCCTATCCCAAGGTCAAACGAGTACTAGCAGCAACTTCAGTTCACCAGCAAATAGGCCAGCTGATTTGGCCATCCCCTCTCTGTGTCATCTTGTAGAGGACTGGAGTCCACTTTCTGCATCCTATGTTGGAAAAAAAAAAAACTAATTCTTGCAACCAGTGACCCTGAGCAGGGACACCCACCGTGCACCTACGTGAAGCAGGTCTGCCTTTGCTCTGCCCCTCACCCCTGCCCGAATGCTTTCCTGTGTGCATGGAGTCAGTCAGGCCCCCAGCCTTCCTTCCACCAGAGCACAGCTTCCTCTGCCCATCAGTGGATGCTGCTGACAGCACATTCAACTTAGAGCAGCTTTGCTGGGCTGCAGACAAAGCCAGTGAGTGACTGAAGCATGGCCCGGCCTACAAGGGAGGCCAAGAAATCAGGGAAAGGACAGTGTTGAGGAAGCCACAGGAGAGAAAGTTTTAAAAGAAGCAGAGAGTCCCAGATACATCCGAACTATTGAAAAGTGTAAGAAATTAGGAAAAAAGAACCCAATGCAATTTGTCAACAAACCATGACAACTTCACAGAGAATAGCTATACAAGAGTGGGCGGATAGAAGAAAGCAGCAATCAGAGCCCAACAATGCGCATCTAGTGTTATCAGGTTAAATACTACACAAGTAATTGAGGCTGAAAGTTATTAATCGTGCACAGGATGCTCACTCTACGCCCCCAGTACTTCTAGTCCTGCTTGAATAGAGCAATAATTGGCAGATAACTGCACTATTAATTATGCCAAGGCTTGCCTGGAGATAGGCTAAAGGCCACATATGTAGGATGAGGTGGCTCTATGTATTCCTTTTATCTTTGTGCCCAGGGAAGAGCAGATGGAGTGCTCAAAATCAACCTGAGCCCAAAGCTGGCCCCCGTAGATGGAGGTTCCTCTGTGCTCTGCCCTGAAAAGGAGACCAGCTGGGTGCCTATGCAGAGACACGCCACGGGCTCAGAAGCCCCTGCAGCGTGTGGGCAAATGGCACTGAGGCCCAGTGGGGGTGAAAGATGCTCCCAAGCTCTGTGCAGGAGACGTTCATAAGCCAAGGCCCCATATCTCCCTCGCTCTGCTTCATCCATCCGTGGCCACATGATAAACATACCCCATTCCTCGCCGCTTGACACCAACTACATCATCCCACATGAGTGAAAACAGAAGCAGAGCCCCTAACTTTTCACATCCAGATTTTCCACAAAGTGGATTGTGGTCAATTGGAGTTGGACACGACTGAGCAACTTCACTTCACTTTCATAGGCAGAACAGCTGTTAATAGCTTATCTGATTGTGGGATGAAATAAGACAGTACGAGACCTATCAGAATCTGAAAGCTTTGAGCCTGCCTTGTCCAGTAAATCCTTCTGAGATAACAGAAATCCTGCTTTGTGCTACCAATATGGTGGCTGCTGGGCTTCCCAGGTGGTGCTAGTGGTAAAGAACCCACTTGCCAATACAGGAGACATAAGAGACACGGGTTTGATCCCTGGGTTGTGAAGATACCTTGGAGGAGGGCATGGCAACCCACAGCAGTATTCTCACTTGGAAAATTCCATGGACAGAGGACCTTGGCAGGCTACAGTTCATAGGGTTGCAAAGAGTCAGCCACGACTGAAGCAGCTCAGCACTGATGCATGCCTGGTAGCCACTAGCCACATGCGTATATCAAGCATGTGGAGCTAATGTGACTGCCCCCCAAAAAAGTTTCGTCTCTCTGAAATTTAATTAATAGACATTTACACAGCCCACATGGGTGGTAGAGAAAGCCCAGGTTCAGAAGACTCTTGGGCCGTCCTCCACTCCTTATGCACTTCCGTCTGGGGCTCTGCCTGGGCTTGAGGGGACCTTGGAGCCTCTCAGGGTGATGTGTCTCCTCTGGGATGACATTTCAGCTTGGACGATTTCCATCCTCCTGTCAAAAGGGAGCTTCATTCACTCCAAATGAGGAAAAATCTGCCCGGAATTACTTAAGGGGTTGAAGGATGAACATATTAACAGGCTATAGATAACAAGAAAGTCCTTTAAAAAATGAATGTGGTGACTGTTTAATGCTGCCAAATCAATTTGTGCAAAATAACGGAAGACAGGGATGAGCTGTGGCTGACAGGGAGCAATTAAGTTTTGTGATTTTTGCCTTGAATTATTAATTTCGAGAAGTGTTGTTCCTCTCTCTTAAATCTACATCTTCCTCGCCCTCCCAGTGTCAGTGGGAAGCACTGAACGGGTGAGCTTCTCTTCCTAATTTGTTGAACAACCACTTCTCTTGCTCTCTTTTCTTCTGCTCTCAGTTCTTCATCAAAGTTTGCATGTCTGTTTGGCTTCGCACACTTGCAACAAATTAGCTATATATATAAATAAGGGCTAGTACAACAAGGGAGAAAGTATCATTTAATTTCAGGTCTCTTTCATAAGCATCCCTGAGCAGCCATGGCATAGGGAGGAAGTATGCAAGCTTGGAAAAGTGGATTCACGGAGGTCATTTCTCTCCTGAGCAAGATAAAGCAGCTTTGGCTGGTTGGCCTATTTGGGGGTCACTGTGCTACTGATGTCCTTGATCTCAGGATTAAGCCTTGCGTGGGGCTTCCCCAGTAGCTCAGAGGTAAAGAATCTGCCTGCAATGCAGGAGCCACAGGTTCAATTCCTGGGTCAAGAAGATTCCCTGAAGGCAGGCACAGCAGTCCACTCCAGTATTCTTGCCTCGAGACTCCCGTAGACAGAGGAGCCTAGTGGGCTATAGTCCATGGGGTCGCAAAGAGTCGGACACCACTGAACGACTGAGCAGGCACAGATGCTTTCAGCCATGACTCCCCAGAGCAGAGCCCTGTCCTGGAAAGCCATCTTCCAGATACATGTGCATCCCAAAGGAGATCTGGGGAGAGTGGGGATGGCTTGGCTCAACTCAGCCCTATTGCTAGCCAAAGCCCCGTGCCACCTACAGTGGGGCAGCAAAAACATCACAGACACCAGAGCTGCCCCACCGGCCTGGCTTGATACTGCCATCTCCCAACAGTAAAAGAACTCCCAACTCGGTGTCTTGAGGCTTCAAGCTTCCCTTCTCACCTACCCAAGTGTAGTAAGACCATGGCATATGAAGTGAGATTCGGTTATTTTATGAGATGGTGTGGTTTTGTGGAAAGTGCTTTGGGGTCAGACTGACTAGAGTTTTCATCCCATTTCTGTCGCTTACTGGCTATTGGACTAGTGAAGTGACAAAACATTTCTGAGCCTGTTTCCTGATTTGTGAAGCAGCTAATACCACCTCATAGGGTGGTGGCAAGGGTTATAAATGAAAACCGTGAAGTTTTTAGTGCAATGGCTTGTAAGTGGTAAGGTGGCCAGAGTTTGGTTCCAGTAGATGCAGCTGAGAAATCTAGAAGACAGTTCCCAGCTAGCCCCAGAAACAGCTCCAGAAAGCTTCCTCCAGGGAACCTATCTTTCCATCATTTCCTTCCTGCCTTGCCTTTTCTTTCTCTTTCTTTATTGTGGATCAGAGCAATATCATTCGTTCACTCATTCTTCATTCACTCATATATTCAATAAATACCTTCGACAGCATTCTGCATGCCAGGAATTGCTCCTGGGGCTAGGGATACAGCAGTGAACAAGAGCCCTGACCTCAGGATACTTCAGTGGGGAGGTAGGCACGGATGCAATAGACGAATTAAGACACAACTTTAGGTGGCGATCAGTGCTTTGTGGACAGAAACTGTAGGCTGAAGGGGTCTGATGGAGGTGGTGGAAGCTGCACCACTAGTATGTGACCTTTCAGATCACACTTGCACGCACAGCCACACACATGCACACAGCAAGGACAGAGGAGGACAGAGGACGTGGAGAGGTGAGACTGGGGGTGGGAGCAGGTGTGGGAGCTGGAAACGGTTGGGATGAGCTGGACTGGAGAGGGGGAGGAGAAAGAATGGGTGCAGGGTGGCTACTGCATGGGCAGATGTGCAGAGAACCAGAGAGGGAAGGTGACAGAAATTTCCCAGTTGATGTGACCTGATCCTGGGCCTCCTTATGAAGTCCTTACCAAAAATGTGCATAACTCGCTGACGCTCTTGCAGTTAGAGGTTGGGGTTTTTAGATCTGGTGTGGAACTGACTTGTTTGGCTCAAAGAGCCAGTATTTATATGCTCTTTGTTTTAAATAACCCAAACCTTATAGACAAATGTAAAGTAAAAAGCTCTCGTCCCTTTCACTGTTTCCCAAAATCCGGTCTCCAGAAGTGAAAAACATTAAAAGTAAATTGTGTACCCTTTCTGATCGTTTCTTATAAACGTACAAACATTGCACATGCCTAGTGTTTAAACATAGACAGCAGTTTCCTTCTCTTGTTTTAAATAAGAGCTCTGATGTCATGGTTCTCCAGGGACCAAACCCAAGAAAGATAACCAGAACATTCTAGGGTCACTGCTGCCTCCTCAGACTAACTACAGATGGCAGTTCTTACAGCAACCTCCCCCCTGCCCCCGGCATCGTGTCCTAACCACTCCTCCACACACTCCACGTGAGCCCACACTCTTCACAAAGAAATGGTTTCTCCAGCAGGTTTTACTGGCAAGATTATATCATGGCCCCCACCCAATGCTCAAGTCACTAAATAAGAAAGATGCCCTGCTGCTTGAGGCCCTGTCACCTGAAACAGGGTAGGGATAGGGAGGGAGAGGAGCTGAGTTGCACGTTGCCATGGAAACCAGGTTCCATCTAGTAGCGGCTTCCTCTATTGAAGTGTGGAGTGTTAGCCAGCAGGATGGTTCTCAGCCTTGGCTACATGTTGGAGTCACCTGGAGCTGCACATGTGCTGACAGCTGGGCCCCACCCCAGCAATAATGATTTCGTCACTGTGTGTGTCAGCGGGGCCTCCCCAGGTGATTCTGATGTGCAGGCAAAGCTTGACAGCCAGTGCTGTAGGTCACTTACCCCTGTTCTGGTAGATTTGTCATTATCCTGAGACTGAAGAGTCAGCACAAAGGAATTCAGCACTGCATTATATTTTAATATTGATGTCACATTCAGCTGGAGAGGCAATCTGCTCATTTGTCCACCTTCAGAGACAAGGCCTCTGTAGTCTAATCCATTCCCTTTTTATTTGACCTTCTTGATGAGCAATGCACGTGGACAAGAAGGGGCCCTGCTGGCCTCTGTTCTGGAGATAGGCCGCACTGGAGCAGCAGCTGTGTGCACTGGTCTTCCAGCCGTGCTGGGGTCAGCCCTCTGCTTGTCCAGCTTCCAGGCAGTCGCCAACCTTTGCAGTCCCTTCTTGGATTTTCTTCAGCGTGCAGATTTACGAGGCAGGAACGAAGTGGGGCGGTTGGGGTGCAGACTTGGTGTGGTCGCGGAGGAGAATGCACAAGTGTGCTTCAGTGGGCGGCGCACTTCCGGGCGTCTTTCTGGTGTCACCTTTGAGGATGCTGACTCACGGACCTCACTGCCCTGCAGCCTTCTCCTCATCAGTGTGACCGAAGTCTGTGGATGACATTAGGCTTCCGTGGTCTTCCTGTTGTTCCTTTGCGTGTTGATCGGTGATCACACTTGCCGCGTGTCTCACCTCGGTGTGGGGTGTCTCTGAGGTTGAGAGACGCCCAGGAAGGGGGCCAGTGGGTGCCAGCTGTAGGGTGGCAATAGCCATGAACTGGGGCAGGGGCTAGGTTACATGCTTTACTTTCCACTTAGTAGAAATGGGATAGAACCTGGGAATCCCTTAGAATGATTCCCAACTCCCCTCCCCACACCCCCCCTCACCATCCTTCCCCAGGAAGACCTCTTAGATCAGGGCTGATTCACCCTGCTCCTAGATGCTCTGGGAGTTGCCCTTGAAGCAGGTCACAGCCAGTATCCCCTGGGCTGCCCCCACTGGTTCACCAGTCCTCAGGCTGAACCAAACCCTTAGGGGCAGGGCCCCCAGCCTGTCACAGCCCTTATCATATAGTGAGTGAATGCTTACACGCGTGTCAGGACTCGGTGCTTGGCAGCATCTGCAGTTCTCCTGACCTAAGCGTGCGCACTGGACTCACAGTGAAAGAAAGTGAAGTCGCTCAGTCGTGTCCAGCTGTTTGAGACCCCATGGACTGTAGCCTCCCAGGCTCCTCTGTCCATGGCATTGTCCAGGTGAGAATACTGGAGTGGGTTGCCGTTTCCTTCTCCAGGGGATCTTCCCCACCCGGTGATTGAAACCACGTCTCCTGCATTGAGATGCTCTACTGTCTGAGCCACCAGGGAAGTCCTGGATCTGAATGTTGCTTTTGACTTCCAAGCTGTCTGACCCTGTGCTAAGCATTCTTTCTCATTTCTAGAGTGGCACTAGTGATATCAGGGGTTTCCTGGTGGCTTAGATGGTAAAGAATCCACCTGCAATGCAGGAGTCCTGGGTTTGATCCCTGAGTAAGAAAGATCCCCTGGAGGAGGGAATGGCTGCCCACTCGAGTATTCTTGCCTGGAGAATTCCTACACATTCAGATACAAATGAGTATTAACGGTGGTAGTGGATGTGAAGTGTCTGCTCAGCACTACTCACAAGCATCAGGACTCGATAAATGTTAGTTATCCTGCCATTGTTTTTATTCTTAGTTTCATTATTGTATGTGTGATAAGTTAATTTTAACATCATCTGCAAATAGGCAAATAAAGTGTGATGCTTTGCCAAAACAGCTTTAACCGTCTGGCTCTGATATTAATTCTGACTTAAACAAACAGAAAGTGGCTTGTGGAGTGAAAGTGCTGTGCAGGACTAAGCCAGCCCACTGTTGGCCGGATGTGGACCTAGCTGCCGGCACACTGGCCTTCTGAGATGGGGAGCTGAATCTCGTGGAGCTCCAAAACTTAATGGAAAGAGCACTGGAGCAGGTGTGCACTGTCGGGCGGACGGCTGAGCAGCAGTCAAGACAAGCCAGCAGAGTTGCTGTGCAGGGACCGTGCTACGGCGCGAGGGGCCCTCGGATTGGAGGGAGCAGCCGTGTGCTCGGGCGGCGGCGGCTCCTTGTGCCGTTGCCACTTCTGATGAGTTTGTTTGCCGCTTGCAAGAGCCAGGATTTGCAAGTTGCAGCCAAGGTCTCTTCTCCCATGCATTATGGATCAAAATTTAAAACCAGCAGAGGAGATGGTCTTGACTCTGATGCCAGGAGGGAAACTGCGTGTCTGTTGGGCGTGTCCTGATCCTGCTGAGCCGTCACAGAAGACTGGGCCACACCTGCTCTCTCTCTCTTCTTTCACACTCAGTCACCAAGGTCTGACGTGTGCCCAGAGGGCAACTGCGTGGATAAGTTTAGGTTGAGAACCAGTTTCTAAAGGCACTTGCACCTTTGGATGGCAGCCATTTGAATATCAGGTCAAGGTTTGGGAGACTGTATTAAGGAGTGGAAGCTAATGTATGCTGGTTGAGAAGTCAGCGCTTTATCATGTCCTACCTACTTGGCAGTGAAATGAAGGTCTTCATAGTGAGGCAGTGATGGACATTGCGGTTGGGGGAAGTCATCCTTCATCACCAAATCATTTTGTTTAGAGCTCCAGTGGCTACATTATGTCTTAAAACTTGTCAAATTATGCACAGCATACTAACTTCATGGGAGAAAAACGGTTTCTCTAAAAAATGTCGAAAATCAGATTTTCTGGTAGAACGAGACATTGTAACTCAAAAGTCCTGCAGATAAATAATAATTAGGAATGACATTTACTCAGCAGAGCATGCAGAAAACAGCATTCTCTATCAGCTACATCCTTAAATGGTGATAGCGTCACACCTCTAAATAAAACTAATAAAAGGCCAAGCAGACAGCCTTTAGAAGGTTAGCAGGAATTTTTCCTCAAAGGGGGGGGGGGGAAGCAACTTTAAGGAAGCATTTTTCTGTTTCCTAAGTATTTTTGCAAATAAGAGCTAAACAGTTCCCCAACTGTCTGAAAATGTTACAAAGCCGCTGATCTGTCCTTCCAGAGGTAGAGAACAATCAACGAAATCTGCATCTTGACTCAACACACAGAATTAATCCACAGAAGCACAGAATTTTTTTTTTTTAAGAGACCAAAGAATGATAAGGCTGTGGGCCACCATTTTACAGAAAACAGAATGCCTGTGCCTCCGAGGCAGAGCTGGGGCTAGGGCACAGCCAGGGAGGGTTCCGGAGTGCAGCTTTGAAGACAGCTACAAGAAAGAGGGTGGGGCAAGCTCAGGGCACCTCCACTGCCCACTGCAGCCAACTCTGAGCTTGTCTGGCAGGTGCAGGGGAGGAAACTGAGGCCGAGAGGTGCAGTGACCCATCAGAGGCTTCATGGCTACTCAGGAACAGACGCAGGACAGAGGGAGAGAAACCCAGCCAGCGGTGACACCTGTTCCATGCTCTGTGTGTTGTTGTTAGTGGGTAGGGAGAATTGGCAGATCTTCATCGCGACAATTTTGGGACTCCTTATTTTTATGAGTAAGCAGATATTTGGGCAACCACTGGAGGAGCGAGTCTGGCTACCCATCCACGACAGGAAGGAACATCCTCCAGGGTGCTTAAAGCTCTGACGGGGGTGCACTCGAGGATATAGACTTGATGCATCGTCCCCATGAATAATCTGTGATCTGAGGATAATAATTAAGACAGGGCAATGCCCACTTAGTAAATTAGCTAAATTGGCGAAACTCAATTTAAATAGCAGTTTTGTCTCCAGCAATAGAATTATAACAGCACCCTTCACTTAATGAGCCTGACACTTAATAATTCAAACATACTTAGAAATCAAACAAAGCTTCTGCATCACTGGTTGGATCTCCTACCACCTCACCCACTGCTGCTTTGCATACACAACAACGTGCACGCTCTGGGAGGAGAGGTGTGGTATCTGACCATGAAGTAGGGGCTGCCAAGTGGGCAGAAGAATTGGTTTGCTAAGGCTATGCCTTACCCCACATTCTGTGCCCTATGTCAGTCTTAACAGCTCTGGCTGTGAGGTTCGGCTGGAAGTGTCTTTTGAGAGACTGTAAATGGCGGTGGTTTAGAGGGGCTGGCAAACTACTGACCGGCTGCCTGGTTTTGAAAATAAAGTTTTACTGGAACACAGCCATGCCCATTTGTTTACATGTTGCCTATGAAGGCTTTCCCACTGCAGTGGAAGAGTTGAATAGTTGCAGCAAAGACTTTCTGGTCTGCAGAGCCCCCAAATTTGTTATTGGGCCCTTTAAGAAAAATCTGACCCTTTAAAAAATGTGTGCTGGGACCTCCCTATGGGGGTCCAGTGGCTAAGATTCTGCCTGCCAATGCAGGGGACAGAGGTTTGATCCCTGGTCCGGGAAGATCCCACATGCCAAGGAGCAAATAAGCCTGTGCGCCACAACCACTGAGCCCACGTTCTAGAACCCGTGAGCTACGGCTGCTGAGCCCCTCTGCCCAGCCTGTGCTGGGCAACAAGAGGAGATGCCTGGAGACTAGAAAAGCCTGCAACTAGAGAGAAGCCCCTGCTCACCACAACGAGAGAAATCAAGCACACAGCACCAGAGACCTAGCAGCCAAAAGTAAATAATATTAATTTTTTTTAAAAAAAAAGCTGAAAAGAAATGTTTGCTAAGCCCTCAACTTTGTTTAGCGTCCTGGGTCCGTGTCCCCTGAGGCTGTGACCTCAGAAAGGTCTGGATCTATAGTTTCCTTAAATGCGAAGTGGAGATAATATAAACTCTGTCTCTTGAGGCTGTGAGAATGAAGAAGGATGACACGTTTACCTGTGCTTGGCACATAGTAGGTGTTCAATAAAAAGCTAAAGATAATAGTAGCAATAGTAATAACAGTAACTTGTGTTGAGTGCTTACTATGTGGCAGATCCTATTCTAAGTTCTTTAAACACATCAACTCCCTTCATTCCTGCAACTCTAGGAGGTAGCTATTATAAGTATTTTAATTTTGCAGATGAAAACACTACTTTCTTATTTTTCTTCTGAACTTTCTTCTTTTTTACCTCCCGTATGCACTCCATTTGCCCAGCAGCAGCTCCTCAACCCATGGTAAACTGCTCAAGGGCAAGATTCGAATGCTTTTCGTTATCCCTGGACCTTTGGGGCTTGGAACCGGCAGGCACTGGGGTGTCAGTCATTCTACTCTCTGTCACTCATGACCATGAAATCAAATGTTTCTTCTTTCACATGGTGGAGGGTCCCTTCTCCACTTTGCCAGTCTAGTCTCCCTTCTTCATCTTTCACACCAGCTTCTCTTGTCCTTTGCAGTGGGGTGTGAAGGGGGGGTATCACCATGGACTTCGAGTAGTAAAAACTCAGGCTGACTAAAATTCTGAGATCCCACGAACCACTAGATTTTTATAGCCAGATGTTTATTTATTCAACTGACAGTATTATGTGCCTATAGTTCACCAACCATGGAGGCCATACCTGCAGGGGCAAACCTACCCCCCTAAAGCTGTCTCTTCTAGAAATATTTACAGAGCTACCCAGAATGACTGCCATTTTAAACAAATTCTTTGTTTTTCTTTTTGGGGGATTTTTTTTTTTTTTGCCTAAAAATAAATGGTTCTTTCTGGGATCCCCATGTCCAAGCATTTGTTTTCATACAAAATTAGGAAGATACTTAAGGTTCTTGTAAGGAACTCAGCTCTCTGGTAAGATCCCTAAAGGACAGAAGAAAGGGGAAAAAAGTAAACCTATAGTTATCTCCTCTTGTGTGTCAGACACTGAGTGAAATGCTTTGCTGACCTCAAACTTGCTAGGTGCTCACTGTCATTTCTCAGTTTACAGATGGAAAAACGGAGGTCCTGAGCATTTGACTTGCTCGACATTACCTGGCAGAGTTGATTTTATGTCTGCCCCCAAACCTACACCCTTACATTCTCCAGGGTTCCCTGTGTTCTCCAGTCCTGGCTGGCTTTGCTTGGTGGGGGGTGCGGGGGTTGAGAGGTGAGGAGATGGATCCCAGGACCTCATTTCTCCCGTGGAGCAGTGTCTGTTCCACGGGTCTCTGTATCAGTTATGTTACTGATGTTTAGGTGGAGGTCTGCTGCTTTAAAAAGGACAGTACAGGAGAGGGTGGGACGAATTAAGAGAGTGGCATTGACGTATATACACTACCATGTGTAAATGCTGGAGCAGGAAACGGTGCCCCACTCCAGTATTGTTGCCTAGAAAATTCTCTGGGCAGAAGAGCCTGGCAGGATAGTCCACGGAGCCAAGAGTCAGACATGACTAAGCAACCGAGCACACACACATGTGTAAATAGCTGGCTAGTGGGAAGCTGCTGTACAGCACAGGAACCGCAGACCAGTGACAACCTAGAGGGGCAGGATGGAGGCTCACGAGGGAGGGCGTGTGTGTATCAGTTCAGTTCAGTTCAGTCGCTCAGTTGTGTCCAACTCTTTGCAACCCCATGAACCGCAGCACTCCAGGCCTCCCTGTCTATCACCAGCTCCCGGAGTTTACTCAAACTCATGTCCATTGAGTCAATGATGTCACCCAACCATCTCATCCTCTGTCGTCCCCTTCTCCTCCCACCTTCAATCTTTCCCAGAATCAGGGTCTTTTCAAATCAGTTTTTTGCATCAGGTGGCCAAAGTATTGGAGTTTCAGCTTCAACATCAGTCCTTCCAGTGAATATTCAGGACTGACTTCCATTAGGATGGACTGGTTGGTCTCCTTGCTGTCCAAGGGACTCTCAAGAGTCATCTCCAACACCACAGTTCAAAAGCATCAATTGTTCGGTGCTCAGCTCTCTTTGTAGTCCCGACTCTCACTCCATACATGACTACTGAAAAAACCATAGCCTTGACGAGACAGACCTTTGTTGGCAAAGTAATGTCTTTGCTTTTTAATATGCTGTCTAGGGTGGTCATAGCTTTTCTTCCAAGGAGCAAGTGTCTTTTAATTTCATGGCTGCAGTCACCATCTACAGTGATCTTGGATCCCAAGAAAGTAAAGCCTGACACTGTTTCCACTGTTTCCCCATCTATTTGCTGTGAAGGGATGGGATATGTATATGTATAGCTAACTCACATTGTTTCACAGCAGAAACCAATGCAACATCGTATAGCAATTATACTCCAGTTAAAAAATAAATAAAAAGGACAGTACAAGGGACTTCGGACAGTGGTTGCATCCTTATCAAGTGCCAGATATGCACCAGACCCTAGTTCAGTGATTCTCAGCTGGGTTACTTTGCCCCCAGGGGACATTTAGCAAAGTCTGGAGGCATTTTGGGTTTTTGCACCCTGGGGTTACTGCTGGCACCTAGTGGGTGGGGTGCTGCTGCTGCTGATCCTACAATGCACAAGACAGCCCCCCTCAACCCCAGCAAAGAATCACTCGATCCAAAATGTCAGTTATGCTGAGGTTGAGGAACCCTGGCCATGCCAAGACTCAGGTATTCAGAGGTGAGCGAAATCAAAGAAGGGAACCAGCCTCTGTGGAGTTATGGTTGAGGCGGGTGGGTAGATATTAGGTCTCCCACAATAGTCTTTTGTTTCAAACTGAAGAAATTCTCTGAAGGGAAAGTGCGCAGTGTGAAGAAAGGCTGTAAGGAGGGTCCCTTTTCTGGGAGGTTGGGAGAGGCTGAGGTCTGCAAGCTGCAGAAGGCGGGTAGAGCGCAAGTGTTCTAGGCAGAAGGCACTGCAGGCGCACAGGCCCGGAGAGCGCAGGCGAGCAGCAGTGTGAAGCCCTGTGGCCTAGAGTAGAGCGTGCCAAGGGTTCCTGCATGGCAGAGGAGAGGGGGATCGGGCCAAGCAGAGCCCTTGGCCTTCTCAGGGATTCCGGACCTTATCCTAAGAGCCATAGGTGGAACCATGGCGTCTTCAGTAGAGAACGACAAGACTCCATCCGGGTTGGAAAAGATCACTCTGCCTGCTGTGTGGAAGAAGGCTGGCAGGACCACGAGGCCACAGGGAGCCAGCAGGCTTTTAATATGAGGCGCTTCCTCCAGGTGGAGGGCGGGGTGGGGGCGGCCCCTCCAGAGCAGAGCCCGCTTCTCTGCGGCCGCCTGTTTCAGCTTGTGCTTAACAGCAGGGTCTCTGTGCAACAGGAACTCTGTCGCCCATAAATGTCAAGCCCCATCCTTTCCCCCAATTTAAAAATATGCACCATTCGAAAATAAAACTCTACCGTATCATTTGGGCTTCACAGCTGCTCTGCAGTTGCAGCGTAACAATCCCACTGCTACCGCTTGCGTGAACAGGGGAGTTTGACATGGGAAGGATGTGGGCTGTCTTTCATCTCTTTGTCCTTTAGTGACCTTTTCCGAGGTGTCAGAAAGCAGATTCTCTCATTAAGATGTTGACATCTGAGAAAGTCTGTAGTATATCTTATTTATGGCAGTATGTATGACGGAGAAGGGATTTTAAAAATCAACTGTCAAGGCAAGGAAAACACTATTTTCCTTGGTCTCTTCTCCCTCTCCAGTGACTTCTGGCTACTCTGAATCATGGAAGAGTATCCATGCCTCTCCCAAGGTCTAATTAACTTAGAGGAAGACTGAGCAGGAGCAGAAAATTCTTAAAATACAAGAAATACGAGTCTCTGGAGCTGACACAATTCATTTCTGATTAGCAACAGTTCACGCACTCACCCATGAACCACACAGATGTTCAAGTGGGAAGTCTGGAGGTATTGGGAAATTAGCATAAATCTGAACTCGTTTGTAAGCATCTATTTCCATATTTTACAGAAAACTGTAATTTTCTTCCCCAAGTTCCCTCTCCGGTGAGGAAGAGGAATTTGTTGCCAAGATGGTACTGGCTCCATCGTCATCTGCTTTTATGCCTGGATGATACAAGGTAGCCAGGGGCTGACCTTGGCTTTGGAAGGGGAACATAGAAATAGAGGACATGTCTCCCTCTGCCTAAGGGAGACCACATGGGCTCAGGAACAAGCGAAACCACCAGATCAAATGTTCCTGCTTAGTGATGTACACACACGGAATTAAGTTTCAGCTTTGGAGAATGCATGGAGAATGTGAATGGATGGGATCAACAGATTAAAATCTCTTCATTATTACCTTCCCTCTCAGGGTGTAACCCACAAGTTCTGAATTATATATCTCTTGAGGGGGAAGAGGACAATAGCTCTCGCTGGGCTGGTTCCGCCTCCCGATCCAGGAGACCTGTACAGGGCAACACGTCGAGGTCCCAGCACAGGAATGTGATTCCCTGGTCGAAACAGTTTTTAAAAATGAGAAATAGTTGCTAACATTTAAACTCTGGGAGTTTTGACATGAAAGGACAGATTTATGGCTTCTCTTGAGAAAACAGAAGGTCTGGGAACACAGGGCCCACATTTCTGCACAGCACCATCCTGTGTTGGTGAGCAGCAGCTGTTCTTTACCAGACCAGGCCTGGTCTGCAATCAGCCCAAGCTCCCAGCTCGCCTGGTGTGGCAGCCGACCTGCCCGGCCCCGCCAGGCATCAGTTTGCAGACCCTACTGCAGTGCTTTGCAAGGTGGGGTCCTGGGACCCGCAGAACCCACATCACTCGGGAGCTTGGCTGAAATGCACATTATCAGGCCCCACCCCGACTCACTGAACCAGAGGGTTCGGGATGGGGCCCAGGTTTGTTTCAGCCCTTCCTGCTGGTGACTCTGACGCTGGTGATGTTGGCAAACCCCTGCCCAAGAGCGCCTGCTTGGGTGTGAAGGGACTGGTTTCCATGCCATCTCTGCCACTGGCTGTGAAACATTAGAAACGTTGTGTTCCTTTGGTGCCCGTATTTACCTTCTCTGCAAAGCAGGAGGGTTGGGGCACGTTTCCAGGAGACTTTTGGCATCAGCACAGTACGGTGCCGTGCTATGCGTGCGTGTGGACTGATTAGCATTTATGAAGTGTCGGCTCTGTCCCGGGACTCGGGCTTTGCACTTCATGTGGGTGATGTTCTTTAGTCCTGCCTGTGGCCATGGTCCCTCTGTGGACCCATTTTTTAGAGGGCAAAAGTGAGGTGCAGAAAAGTGAGAAGACACGCCAAAGTGCCCGCCAAGGAGCAGCCTGATCTATGCCACCTGGAGAGCTGGCACGCCCTCGACCTCTTGGGGCATTCCTGCCTGGAGGGGAGTCTGAGAGACAAGGCCAGTGATGCGACCTGTACCTCAGAACAAAGCTGGCTGACCCTGCAAGGCGGGCAGAGGCGTATTCTGCCAAGCAAGGAAGATTATAAAAACAGAGCACAGCAGCAGTGGCCTTCCCATGAAAGGAGCAGGGAGTGGTGCTAGGAGGGATGCTGGTGCTAGGAGGGATGCTGGTGCTGGGAGGGATGCTGGATGCTAGGAGGGATGCTGGTGCTAGGAGGGATGCTGGTGCTAGGAGGGATGCTGGATGCTAGGAGGGATGCTGGATGCTAGGAGGGATGCTGGTGCTGGGAGGGATGCTGGTGCTAGGAGGGATGCTGGTGCTAGGAGGGATGCTGGTGCTAGGAGGGATGCTGGATGCTAGGAGGGATGCTGGATTCTAGGAGGGATGCTGGTGCTGGGAGGGATGCTGGATGCTAGGAGGGATGCTGGTGCTGGGAGGGATGCTAGTGCTAGGAGGGATGCTGGTGCTGGGAGGGATGCTGGATGCTAGGAGGGATGCTGGTGCTAGGAGGGATGCTGGATGCTAGGAGGGATGCTGGTGCTAGGAGGGATGCTGGTGCTAGGAGGGATGCTGATGCTAGGAGGGATCCTTGTAAGGAGGCTTGGAGGGAGGCAGCACAAACAGCCTAGGGAAGTGAACACCAGCCAGGCTTCGGAGCCCCTGCTCCATCCCCAGTGGAACCCCAGCTCCATCACTAGAAGTGTGACCCCAGGGGAACGTTCAGCCACCCTGGTCCTCAGTTTCCTTGTCTGTGAAATGGGGACAATGATCCCTGCTTCACAATGATCGAGAGAGTTAAATGAGCAAACAGGTTTATAGAAAGCTCAGGGTAGCAATCAATAACACCAGCATCCTCACCCTTTCCAAGCAGCTTTAGAAGCGCCTTGTGGTGCTGGCTGTGATGATGGAGAAGCTGAGCAGTCTCCAACCATGGGAGGATGTCCTCCCCCTCAATTAGCCCAGTGGGCTCCAGTCACTCAGAGCTCTTCATTTCCCAGATGTCTCGTCTCATCGCCATGTCTCCATCAGTCAAGTGTTCCAATTTTTTTTTTTTTTTCTTTCAGACCTCCTCTCTGGGGTCTGTCTTCCCTGAGAATGTCTGGCAAATTACTCTAGGAGGATTTAGACCTCAATTATAACTTCAGAGTTATCTTCTTGACATAACCAGGACAAAAAACATTCACCTCCATGGGGACCCTCCATTCTCAGATCAGAGAACACTCTATAGTCCCCATCTCTTTCTTCTGACTCAGGAAGAACCTTTCGCCATTGTTCAAAGACTGTGAGTTTCAAGCCAAACAGCTGTTTCGCTGCTGCTCACTAGCCATGTGAACTTGAGAAAGTCACTTCATCTCTCTGGGACTGTCTCGTCATCCATATAATGGGGCAATAATCCCCTAATAATGTCATAGCAGGTCATCATGAGTGTTAGTTCCCTTCCCTCCTCCAGTTAGAAGAGGCATGCTATTTTGTGCAAGAAAGATCAGGAGGATAGAGAGAAACCCATTTGAACTCTTGTGTGTCTTAGTGTGGAAAATTTGTGGGGATAAGCGCAACTGAAATTACAATCAGTACCATTAATTGAGTTGTTGCTCTGTGCCCAGCATAGTGCTAAGCATTTTGTGCATGTTGTCTCATTTAACCTTCCAAAGGTTCTTACTGAATCAGGGAGGTATTATTCCTCCATTTCACAGGTGAGAAAACTGAGGCTGAGAGAGTAAGTTGCCCAGGGTTCTCAGTTAATGACGAGCTGGGTTGTGTCGGCAGCAACCTTGTTACAGGCACACTAAGGAAGAGCAGAGAGGGTACTGGGTGTGCTCCTCCCACTTGAAAATCATTCATTCCTCCCCCTGCAGAAAACTTCCCTCTGGAAGTATCAGTCTCAAGTCTTTTCTCCAGCAGCCAGCACCTCTGTTTGTTTGTTTGTTTAATTTATTTATTTTTAATTGGGGGATAATTGCTTTACAATGTTGTGTTGGTTTCTGCCATACATCAGCATGAATCAGCCACAAGTATACATATGTCCCCTCCCTCTTGAACCTCTCTCCTGCCTCCTACCCCTCTGGTTGTCATAGAGCCCTGACTTTTGAGATTCCTGAGTCATACAGCAAATTCCCACTGGCTATCTGTTTTACATATGGTAATATATATATTTCCATGTTACTTTCTCAGTCCATCCCACTCTCTCCTCCGCCAACTGTGTCCCCAAGCCTTACCTCTGGTGTTTGTTTATTATTTTGATGTGCTTAAGTCCTTAGTCCTTTGTGTGGCCTATTTTTTTCTGGCTTCAGGTCCCAAGTTTTGTCCTTATTTGCATAAGAGTCACCCAGCATATTGATGTGGTTCTTTTCCAGAAAGGTGAACATCCCCCCCTTACCGGCTCCAAGAAGCCATGTGGGCCAGGCAGGCTCCAGCCATGGTGCAACCCTGATGCTCTCCCCTCGCTGCCCCTGCCCACCTTCCATTCACAGGCCATCAGCTAAGCAAGGCTCTTCAGACCCAAAGCTGTGCTCACCCAGGAGGACCCGGACCATGCCACAGGCAATCTCAGCTGCAGTGAATGTGAGAAGGGTGTGAAAGTGAAGTTGCTTAGTCGAGTCCGACTCTTTGCAACCCCGTGGACTGTAGCCCACCAGGCTCCTCCTTCCGTGGGATTCTCCAGGCAAGAGTACTGGAGTGGGGTGCCATTTTCCTTCTCCAGGGGATCTTCCTGACCCAGGGATCGAACCCGGGTCTCTCGCATTCCAGGCAGACGCTTTAACCTCTGAGCCACCAGGGAAGCAATAACTGTACACTTTTTCTGCTCTTGAGGGAGAAAGAGACCCAAGCTCTAGTCACTTAAAGAGAAGAGCAGTCTCCAGCCCAATGGGGTCTTTCTGGAAGACAGCAGGTGGGGGGAGACATGTTCCAGCCCCCAGCCCCCAGCCCGCTTGATCTTTTGCATCAGGAGGCAGAGTCTGAGGGATGAGCTGCGTGAGCTCCTCTCACTGTGTGATCGAGGGTGATTAGTCCAGGAAGCCCCAGAGGGCTCTCCCAGGAGCTATCTTTAGGCTTCATCAGGTGCAGCATTAGCTAGCTTTCCTATTTGGAGGAGAGCACGGAGTTTTGGAATCTGGCCTTTACCACAGCTCCTGTGTGGGGCATCAGGTGAGCCAAAACCCAGCAAAACACTGCCAAGAGTCAGGTGACCCAGCTCCCTTTCTCCTGAAGGCACATTCATTCATTCACTGTCATCCATTCAGTCACTTCTTCATCTCCCAAATCTAGTACTCACTAGCATCAGGCACTGTTTCAAGGAATAAGGCCGGCTTCTGCTCTCATGGAGCTACATTCTAGTGGGCGGTGGGGGTGAGAAGATAATAAAGCAAACCGAGTAGGAAAAGTAACTTCACATGGTCATAAATGCGCTGAAAGTCACACAGTAGGAGTTTGTCATAGCGAATGTCAGGGCTGAGAGGCTCACTGAGACTGAGTGGGCAGCAAAGACCACACCATGGAGAGGCCTTCAGGCCGGTCCTGAACATGGAGAGGGAGCCAGCTTCGGAAACCGGGGGCATGGGGTTCCAGGCAGAGGGAACGGCGTAGGCATGTTTTGTCATGTTCCTAGGACAGAACGAAGGCCAGAGAGGTTGTAGGGCACACAGAGCGCCCTCACACAGAAGGCGCTTGTCACGATCCCGCAGCAGTTCCACACGTCTCACCTGCAACATCCACTTAATTCTTACACAACTCCATGAGGCCCTGTTACGGGCCCCTCTTAGAGCTGCAGAAACTGGAGTTCACAGAGATGACACAGCTCTCCAAGGTCACATGCCAAACCAGTATCAGACCCAGGACTTGAACCTGGGCCACCTCAGAATGAAACCAGATTCTAACTGGCATGTGAGACAGTCACCGTGGACCCACTCACTTGAACTAACCAACTGAGCTGAGGCTGGGACGAGGCAATAGATCTGGGACGAGGACGAGCGTTTTCCAGTCGGAGTTGGGAGGGAGCTGGCATTTACTGACAGCGCCCGGGTGGAGTACCAAGCCCCAGGCCACACACTCCCAGCGATCATCCTCCCCACCACCCTCCCAGGTAGACGCCAACACACCCCTTTCATGGGTGGTGAGTCTGGGCTCGGAGAGGTGATGCAGAAGTCCGAGACCACTCAGCTAACAGAGGCGTGTCCTCATTAGGACTCAGGTCTGTCTGCCCAGGAACCTGGGCTTTTCCAACACCCCCCTAACTGCGTCCTTTTGTTTCATTATTTCTTCTTCTCATCTGAAAAGGGAGATGAAAATCCCCACCTATAATAAAACCTTAACATTGAGTGTATTTATCTTGTGGGGCGGGAATGACTAGCTGTCAGCATGCATGCATTATCCCTCAAACTGCCTGCTATTTAGAGGAGGGGAGCAGGAGTGGGTCCCCCTGGGTCGTGGTGCCTGCTGGTTTGGCATGAGCACACAAGCAATTCCATAAATAAAAATAAGAGCCATGCCATGCAGCATTCTGAAAAACTGTGCCCAGGTTCAGAGCAGGTGGGGAGTCCTCACAGTTGCTAGAAGCAGGGTCAGCAGCTGCCACACCTGTTTCCTCAGGTCCTCCCTGTGGGACTAACCCCGCTCTCAGAGCAGCCTGGAAACCTCCCCTCATGGCACCAAGAGAGCAGTCAGGACACCACTCGACACCTACCCTCCCTACTTCCCAGTCTAAATTCTAGGTGTGAAGATGCCATCTGACAGCTGCTTTTTTTTTCACTCACTGAACAAATAGTCATTTGTCTCTTGGCCTGGGCTCTGGGGAGGCTGTGAGGAACAATATAGGTAGGACCCCTGGTTTCGCAGACCTTAGGGAATAGTCAGAATTTTCCTTTTATGAAAGATAAACGAACATGTAAATAAATGTCAGGTTGTGATCAGTGCCATTAAACAGATAAAGAGGATAATGGTACAGAGAGACTTGGGGTCGAGGGGGAAAATGATTATTTACAACTCTTCACTCTTTTCATAGCCACCCATCTCTCCATCACCCGCATCATCCGTCATCTGTCTGCCATCTACCCACACACACACAGACACTCGAGCATTTCTGTGTTCTCCCTAGGCCTCCTGCCCTCCCTCCTTCTTTCCTTCTCCACTACCTTATCCCTTCCTTCTGCAGAGAATTTTGGCCACCCGCTTAGGGCAAGATTCTCAGGGTCCTTTGTTCCCGTTGCTGCGGTGGAGCTTGTCAGTGACTGGCACTGGGTTACTCCTCTGTGTCTCCACGCTGTTTGGCGTAAGGCAGGCATTACAAGTGTTTGCTGGGCTTCCTAGGTAGCACGGTGGTGGAGTCCACCTGCCAGTGCGGGAGTCTTGGGCTCAATTCCTGGGTCGGGAAGCTCCCCTGGAATAGGAAATGGCAACCCACTCTAGTATTCTTGCTTCGGGGACAGAGGAGCCTGGCAGGCTACATGAGGTCACACAGAGTTAGACACGACTGAGCAACTGAGCACGCCCCATAAGTGTGTGCTGAGTTACCAAATTAGAAGATTATCCCCTCACTGTTTTCATATGCATCCAGTTCCAGAGGTGTCCTAGAAGCCACTGAGGTCCCTCCCTACCTCAGGATCAGAGTTTCCCGACAGGATTATCACTCTTTGAAAACCAGAGCATGCAGATAAAAAGTTTATAGGCCTGTTGTAGTTTTTACATAAACACAAAAGGCCAAGAGTGTTCCCTTCTTGAGCCAGTTTCCCAGATGACGAACTTTAGAAACATTTGCTGCATACCTACTATGTGTGCAGGCTTCCCTGGTAGCTCAGCGGTTAAAGCATCTGCCCGCAATGGAGACCCAGGTTCGATCCCTGGGTTGGGAAGATCCCCTGGAGAAGGAAACGGCAACCCACTCCAGTATTCTTGCCTGGAGAATCCCATGGACGGCGGAGCCTGGTGGGCTACAGTCCATGGGATCATAAAGAGTCAGACGCGACTGAGTGACCTCACTTACTATCTGTGCAATGTGCCAGGGAACCGTTGACAGTACCCTCCTTGCCCTTCTGTTGCTTATCCTTCCCAGGAGGGAGATGATGGCAGTGAGCATTCTGACATCAGTAGCCTTATAAACCCAGGTGTCTGGGAGGCCTCATGGAGACCCAGGAGAGGTGAGAACCCCCATGCTGCAGGGCTGCCTGAGGGCTGGTTTTTTAAATAGTCTTGGAAGGAGATCACAACCAGTAGCCCAGTTTAGCTAAAGGGGAGGAGAATGAGCTAATGAAAGTGGGAAATAACTGGGAAGGGTGGCTGGAGCCTGGGACTGCAGACTGAGTTCACACTTAATCCGGAGGCCTTGGTACCTGAGGGTGGGGCGGCATGGCACCTTTTTAATGATGGGGGCCACATGGAATGGAATGCTGGGATCAGGTTAGAATTGGATTTCTCTGGGTCATGTCTCACAGAGCAAATAACACGTTCAGTGTGATCTTTAAAATAAATTACAGAGCTCGAAAGGAAACAGAGTAGGAGAGCTTCTGAGTGTACACAGAGGTGCAAAGACTCAGAATTCACTTAATTAAAGGAGCCGATGGAGGAGGATATTGCCCTGTCATTTAAGACTTCATGATAAAAGAGCCAGAGGTCTCAGTTTTGAAGTGGGGAAAGCAAATGGACTCATGAACATCCATCCATCCTCACATCACTTAGCAAGTTACCCTCCTTTCTCAACTTTTTTTCTTTTAGGAGCAAGTAGTCATTTAGATTACCTTCTGGCAGAATTCGCATTCACAAGGGGAAATAAAAGTCACGGGGGAGGAGGGTCTGTCCTTTTGGGGATCACAAACACTGTTCACTAGGGGATCTGGTGCCCTCTGTTCCCAAGAATGTTCACGCTGGAGCAAACTGAATCCTATAACCTGTCTAGTGATTCTCAGTAGGTGGTGGTGCCCTGCCCACCCTCTCTCTGTCCTGGTATCATAAGATTAGGCAGGGACCGTCGTGGGTGGTGACTATAAGCTTGGACTCCAGAGTCGGCCTGTCTGGGTTTAAACCCCAGAGCCACTATTTTCTAGCTCTGAGCCCTTGGGGATGTTACTAACCTTTCTGTGCCTGGACACCCTCATAGGGGAACTAGTGAACCTTCCTCATGGGTTTTTTTTTTTTTTGAGGATTAAGTGCACTGATATATGCAAAGAGCTTAGGCAGTATCTGGCATGTACTAAGAGCTCACTAAATATTAGGATTATCTCAGCACAACAGCCTTTTCAGACTTTAAAATGACAGAGGCTTTCTGAAGACAAAATCAGGAGTGGAAACTGCTGTGTGACCAGGATTGAAAGGCTTGAGTTTGGGGGCATGCCACCTGGCTCTGTCTTGTAGCAGAGGAATCGTTCACCGAAGGTTATGTAAGCTTCTATTTTGGCTTTGGTTCACACACCCGGAGTCGGCTGTGGATTTTCTGTGACAGGAAGCCTCCGGTGTACTATTTTCACCTATGAAGCATTTTGTCTAGTGTTGGGTTTTTCTGGACATTTCGTTGTTATTCCTTATAAAGGCCAATTCTGCCACAGTATACTTAATCTCTTCAGATTGGCTGGAGTACTGGGCCTAGATCTCACCCCTGACTCTGTGTGACTAACTGCCAGCGTGGCAGGCTCCTCACCTGATCTGGGCTTCGGGGATATACATCTTCCAACCTCTGTGCTAAATATTTTACTTCGTAGGCAGCACCTTGTTGCACTGCCTTACAGTAAGGGTTATGGGTAATTTACCCCGTTTGCAGCCCTGGGGGTAAATCTGGCCCACGGTGTTTTGATTGTCCCTCGTGGTGCTGGCCCACTCAAAGTCATGAAGTTAACTTTGAGTTAGATTGACACAAAATTTGGCAGGTTTCACAGGACTCTCCAGATTTTCAGAAGTCAGATACACATGTCAGACTCACTGCCTTGACTAGTGGGCCTTCCTGCCTGGAGGAGACTGGCTA
Source organism: Redunca redunca (assembly GCA_006410935.1). Lineage (NCBI taxonomy): Eukaryota > Metazoa > Chordata > Mammalia > Artiodactyla > Bovidae > Redunca > Redunca redunca. The sequence continues at coordinate 405,278 of SJYQ01012895.1, read as the reverse complement.
AAGCTGATGAGAGAGGCCTGCTTTAGACAGGCACAGTCCTTGGCCCAACTCCCTTCTGTATCCCCAACTTCCCTCATTTGTCTTCACTCTTGCAAGAATAGAGTAGAAGAGGAAAGTGGTGTTTCTTATGCGCATGTCTCCATCAAGAATGGGAAGACTTGGATCTTCCCGCCCCATGAGGGACAGCATCTGAGCCCTTCTGGATTGCGTTCTTTGAGTCTCTTGTTTCTTCTGTGGACTTTCCTTCTGAAGCTGCACATTTGGCCCCAGACAGACAGAGGAGTTCTTAACGTTTTCATGTAAGATGACAAATGGCAGAGCTGGGACTTGAACCCAGATCTTGTGGATAAAAATTCAGAGCCCCTGTCTCCTGCAGTACCGCAGGCTTCTCACTTGGGAACATTTGGGTGACTCTCATGGAAAGACTGCTCTGTGTCATTTGCTTAACTCTGGGGACCCAGGGATGGTTTGGGGGAACGCCTGCTCCAGCATCAGACCCTGCTCAGTACAGTGCACTCGCTCATTTGTTCAACAAATGGTTGTCAATAGGCATCAAGCTGATATTTAGAACAGCATTATGATGAAGGTCTAGAGTTCATTATTATAATACCAGCATAATTTTGAGCTCTTACTATACACACACACACGTGCACACGTGCATGTATATGTATACCACCTCTGTGTTCAATATTTTACCTATATCATCTTGTCTAATCCTCTTCCACAGATTTCATGAAGCAGGTGCTCTATGATCCCCATTTCACAGATGATGAAACTGAAAAGCAGAGAGTTAAGTAACTTGCCTGAGATCACAGGGCCCAGATGCAGGCACAGGAACTGAAGCCCTGAGCTCATAGACTACCCAGCCTCCACTCTGAGGTACAGTGTTATCTTGACCATCTCTCAGCCAGGAAGTCACTCCTTTTATAGATGACATTGTTGGTGCAGTTATTAAATATTCTCATCTTTGCAGCAAGTGAAAGAGACAGCCTTCTAGTTTAAGTTACCCAAACCCCATGGGCTTCTCCTACTCTTTGAGAGAGATAAAAGCTTTTCCTTGCCCCTGAACTGTGGCTGTGAAAATAAAAGGGAAAAAATACACCAGAGGACTACAAATTGCTCATCTTTGCAAACAGAAAATTCACTGTAACAGAACTTTTCCGCATGCAGCACAAGGAAACCCTCTTCCTTCTCTACCAACTGCTTCCTTTAATCATTTTGTGAGTACCTACTGTGCGCTGACACTGGGGGTGCAAACATCGATGCAGCACGGTCCTGTCCCCAAGTCATTCAGTCTATCATCTGGTTCTCTCTTCTGGATAAACTAATTAAGATTCCCTTTAAGCAAAGGACAGAGACGCAGCCACGAGTCAGATTTTTGCCACTAGTCTTATGCAGATGTTGTTGTTCGGTTGCTCAGCCGTGTCTGACTCTTTGCGACCCCATGGACTGCAGCACGCCAGGCTTCCCTGTCCTTCACTCTCCCCTGGAGTTTGCTCAAATGACCCATTCACAAAACTCCCCACATGTAGGTTATGGGCCAGCTGAGCCCAGAGATCTCCCAGACTGAGAATGAAGTGGGCCGTCTCAGCACACAAGGTGTGCAAGAGTAGACAAAACTGGTGTGTGAGCCAGAGAAGCTGTGTAAAGCGGCGGGGAGACAGGAGTGATGATAAGCACCCCACCTGATTTTCCTGATCCTAATGGATGTTTATCAGGGTCAGCCTTGCCCTTACATTTCTGATAAGGGGTTGCCACTGCCTTTCCCATCCTGGGAGCTGCCACCTGTAGAGAGTGAAGCCATGGGAATAAATACATGAGGAAGGAATGGATCAATGAGTAGATTCCTACATAGATAGGTAAATATATAGCAAAAGTCTGGAAGAATGCCCACCAGACTATTCCCACCGGAACACAGGGAGAGGGGATCCACCAGGGGAAGAGGAGAAGGCTGTCGTGGCAAATGGAGCGCTTTATTTTTCTACTCTCTATGCTTTTATTAAACACATTGCGTGAACAACACACATATATGCCTAACATAAAAGAGAATTTAGGTTTTTGAGTAAGACCAGAGTGTAAGTCCTCACTTCAGCTATCTCAGAAAGCCATGTGACCACAGACAAAGTATTTCAAGTCTCTAAACCCCAAATCTCTTGTTTATAAGATGGGGTTTCTTATGAGGATTGAATGAAATCAAGTGCTGTATGAAATACTGACTGAGACATCAATGGCTACCAGCTCTTTTTTTAAAAAGTTTTTTTTTTTTTTTTTTCATTATTAACAGCATATAGATGAAGCTGAGAGTTAGCCGGAGAGGACATTTGTGAGTAAAAGAGCTACAGAGGAGGTGGCGGTAGCAACAGGGTCAACCAAGGTGTAAACGCTGTTTGATGCACTTCTCCTTTGTGGATGCGTGCACCGCTCCCTCCTTGCCCTGCCAGCGCTTGTTCCTTCTCTGGAAAAGACCAGGGGTATCTCACGCTTCGTTTGGGAGTGCAGCTGGGAATGTGGCTAAGAGCAGATTCCCTGGAGCTGTTGGTTTCCCATCCTGTCTGTGTCCTTGTAAAGATGATTCACCTCTGTGTCAGTTTCCTCATCTGTAAAATGGGGATAGTTTCCACCTCAAAGATGGTCTCAGGGATTAAATGGGATAATGTGTGCAAAAGGCTAGAAAGAGAGCCTGGTATGGAGTAAATACTTACTAATATTAGTTCTTAGTATTATAAAAGTAGTTCTAGAGCAACTTCAAAGTTTTCAAAATTTTTGCTTTTGAAGGTTTCAGTTCATATCTTGTTAAACATGTTGAAAGTTACTCACATTCTACATTAATATTTTTGTGCGACTCTAAGGACTGTAACCCACCAAGCTCCTCTGTCCATGGGATTCTGCAGGCAAGAATACTGGAGTGGGTTACCGTGGCCTCCTCTAGGGGATCATCCCAACCCAGGGATTGCACCCACATCTCTTATGTCTCCTGCATTGGCAGGTGGGTTCTTTTCCACTAGTGCCACCTGGGAAGCCAAATATTTTTGCTGTAACATATTTAAAAGGGATTTTAAAAAAATGATTTGGCTGTTGAAAGGATTTGGCTGAGACTAACTCATGACTGTAAACCCTCAGCCATCACCAGGCATAATATTTGAGAATTCTTTCAAAGTGAGAAATTCTAAGAAGCAAATTGTTTTAAAATGTAATGAAATGTTTATGATATCAAATTTAACAATTAATGGCATTTACATAACGTTACATTATGTAGACATTTAATTAAATATTAGCTCATTTTGATTTTGCAGTCTTCTTTTTTTTTTGTATTTTGAGGCAAAGAAAAATTTTCAGCCCTCAGACAAGGTAATGGTGATAGGCTGCCAGCTTGCAGACAGGACTCCTCCAACCTCTCTGCACACAGCTATGGTGCAGCAGTCAGGTGGGACCTGGTTGCAGAAGGGACCCATGACCCCGTCTGTCCCTGTCTTCCCATTTTATGAATGAGGAATCTGAGATCCAAGAAAGGGAGTGACTTGCCCCAAATCAGAGTCCTGGGCCTCCCTGAGCTTTTTTTTTAAAAAACACATCTTTAAGGGTGAGCTCCCAAAGCTGAGGGGAATGACTTCACGAGTGGTCAAGGTCGTCGATGCCTGAGAAAGCGTGGACAGGTCCATCTGCACTTCACATGTGTGCACCACAATGAGTGGATCAGTGTCAGCTTGTATGAACCGCCAGCCAGAGGAGTGTCCATGAAATATAAGCAGGTATTTCTACCAGTTGTAAAAACTTAGCAGAGATACCGATCGCAGACAGTGCCTTGGCAAAACCTGCAAGTGAGTGCTCCAGGGAGTGAAAGAGCAGTAGCAAGACCCCACCTCCAAGAGGAAACCCTGGGCAGCGCTAAGCACTTTTGTGCCATCCAGAGCCAGGAAGCCTACAACTGTGCTGAGATTCAGGAGGGATGGAACGCTGAGGAACCTTACAGCTGTCTCTGAGCAGGGCACAAATGCCAGGCTTGTGCCATCTGATTAGAGCTCCAGCTGGTCCTGGAGGAGAGGAAGGGGGGATGTCCTGCCCACGACCACTAGGGGCAGAAGGGCATCCGGCTCGAAAGCAATGGGCCTTCTTTCTAATAGGAAGGGTCTGGGCTCAAACACCTATTGAGCATATTCAGTATCGTGTAAAGAAAGAATGGAGGGAGACCCCATTTGTTCTCTTCTTTTTCTCTGGAGAGATTCAGCCAAGAACCTTCACTTTAACAACTTGACTAAACAAAGCCTGTATTTACAAACAAGCACAGAGGCTCCATAGATTCTGTTCCCCTTCATGTCTCATGGCCAAGTTGGTCTTGTCTGAACCCACTCAAGTCAAAGCAAGCCACATGTGCTTCAGGCAGTATAATAATATGCCCAAATCTGCACTATGAGGGTCCTCATAAAGAATGAGACACAGCTTTGGACTTTAAAGAAGCAGAATTAGATGAGGGGAGAAAACTCAGTTTTGTGATGGAAAGAGCACTAGGCATGGGGTCTGGAGTATGGATTATTTGTTTTGCCAAATTTGCTGCACATTCAGGGTTAAGTCACTTTGGTCCCTAGAGTCTCAACTTCCTCCTCTGCCCTGCAAGGGCAGAACTTGACGATCTCTAAGACCCTTCCTGGTTGAGCAAGTGCTAAGCTGCCTGGCACACATTATAGATGCTGCTCTATGTGTCTCCAAGGAAAGGATTTTCAGGGAGGGACTGAGTTTCTGGGAGCAGCTAGACAGGATTAGGAGAATGATGCCAGGACATAGCCACAAATGACGCTATTAATTAATCCAAGTGGCTCTCCCAGACTTCCTGGCAGTCCTCAGTGCAAGGTTGTGACTTACTTCAGACCCACTCTCTTCCCTCAAATCCCTCTCTCTTGGGTTGGTAGAAAGTTCACTCAAGTGGCCTTAATCATCTCAGGTAAGGTTCAGGTTGGATTTAACGAAAGACTTTCATTCAAATGCTTTAAGTGGTATGAGCATGTTCCAAAAAGGAAGAAACCCACCATCTATCTTGAGAAGCCTTGAGATGCTGAGTACAGGTGTATTTTGCATTCCTGAAAAGCTATGTGCTAAGAAAATGCATTGAATCAATCTATTTAAAATGCACTGGGAGTGTTCACTATTTAAAAGTACTGGAATGCCCTTAAATTCACCTGTTTGTAAATACAGACTTTGTTTAACCAGGTTTTTAAATAAGAGAGGTTCCCTGGCTGAAGCTCTCTGGCAAAGAACAGTGTAAATGCAATCTTTCTCAGAGGCAAATAAATGAATTAAATTCATTCTCAAGGTTCCTTGCAAACCTGTAAGTCTGGGCTTGCATCAAATATAAGGAAAATGTTCAAGACCTTTCTGCCTTGGTCAGTATGCCTGGCTTCTGTCCCTGGGGGATCTGTAGAACCAGCACCATCTCTCTGAGCATGTCTCAATCATCAGCACCAGGAATGGCTTGTCCTGGATCCCACTGGGGCTTTAACAGAACTTGGAGTTCTCATCCATTTCCATTTACTCTGAATTTTGTTTGTTCCAGTAATGAAACTAAGAGCAATGCAGGCAGGGACTGCCTCTGAAGTTTTGCTTCTCAGGGCCTCTTGTGGAGCAAGCACTTGATAAATAGCAGTGAATAAATGAGTGAAAACGGGCCCCATCCGTACTGATTGGCTGTGTGATCTTTAGCCAGTTACTTAACTGCTCTGCACCTCAGTTTCTGACTCCATATCGTGGGTATAGTAAGAGTTTCCACCTTGGAAATTGTTGTGAGGATTAAATGAGATAAAACATAGAAAGCGTTTACCACATTGATGGACAGTGTATCAAGCACTTTACCGATGTTAGCTATGATTATTATTTTAACGTAATGCTCTTATCTTGTAAGTATAACCATCCCCACTGAGCAAATGAGAAAACTGAGGTCACAGGTAGAACTGGGTCTCTTTCACTGCTGATGGAGCAGCAGAGGCAGTGCCCTAAGATCCTGGGGAACATATGGAAACCTTTTAGGTTTTCTGGGCTCCCAGAGTGACCTGGCCTTCTGAGGTGAAGGGCTGGTCATGTTAGTTCCAGGTCTGGCCGGACTCCAGTTAGTCCTGCTGTCTTCTTTGCCCGCTTGACTCCCCCTGCTCACAGCCATTTATTATTTCCTCAAACAGGCCAGCTTACAGAGACACACCGAGTTAAGTAGTGGAAGGGAAGGTTTCCATTGCAGCGTCCATCCTGTGTGGCCACAGTGCCAGGAGAGGCCTTGCCAGCTCACCTCTGCTGAGACACTGTGTGCTGTGCTCTTGAAAACTAGAGCGGTGCAGGCACAGTTACAGTTCACCCGGTGGGTGCTCCCTCCCTGAATGGGCGGAGGGGCATGCGCACGGGAAGCTGGTGTCCACACGCACACAGAGGGACAGAGCTCGGTCCTTGGTCAGCCTGGTCATCTGCCCTCACAGCAGGGAGGAAGGAGTCCTGCTCAGTGGACATACAGATAATCCGGAAACTGCTTGACAGGAACGGGCCCCTGCCCCCTCACACCTTCCTGCTGTTACTGAGACGCCTGTGAGACTGTTAGGTGCTGGTACTGTCTTCACCTTCCTTCGTCAGGCGAAGCTTGGATTTGGGAGACAATGAGAGCCCCAGAGATGGGCAAACAGAAAGTCTGAAAAACCCACCATTCGAATAACAGGGCTGAGGGTAAAGAATGTCCTCCCTGAAATCCTGACATGCTTATTTAAACTGTAGCTTCCCATACAAACCCAGGGTGACTGTTCTCGTCTTCTATCCCTCCACCCCTTCCTTCTGATTATTTAAACTGAGGATATTGTTCCCTTTTTTGTATAAATTTGCAGCATGTGGTTTAAATACTCATTTTATAAGAACAATGTCACATTTAAAGATTTGACATTAGGCATAGAGCTCTCTTAAAGATTGCTAAATAAGTATTGAAGCCAGGGGAAAAAAAGAAAAAAAACTGCCGTGCCATCAATGCCCAGCAATAGAGAGCCCATTTACACAGAAGGGGCTGTCATTTGTCAGCTACCAGTCAACCTCATAATTGACTCAGGCTAAAAGGTTTGCACTTTTCACACTTCTCTATTTTGCCAAAAACACTTAAGACAGTCGGGAAACTATATAGCATGCTTTGTGTCCCTCAGATGATTGTGTTTTATCAGCATGACCAGCTCATAGTAGATTTGGTCAAGAATGATACTAAGTTACCAGAATCCAGATCAAATAGATTCCATTAATAAAATTCTGATTTCCAAAGTATTTCAGCCTAGGACTGGGCAGAAACAACATGTGAAAATTTAAGTAGCATTGCAGAATATTTCAGTGAGTAGGGGAGAGTCTGTATAAAAACTTTAACTTGTCAGTATATTTTAGGGGAAACAGATGATCATTCTCTAGAAGTGGTTCACTGTCTGAGTGATGTTCAGTGTGTGTCTGATGTGATTTAAAAAAAAAAAAAAGTTTATGTCCCAACATAAGAAAGAACTTTCTAGCAGTTCTAACTGTCCACAGGGGAGGGATACCTGATTGGGTGGACTCTACTCTCTTTCTGGAGTTACTCAAGCAGAGGTTATTGGATCTCTTACAGGGGCTGCTTCAGAGAGAATCATGCATGAGGGTGAGGGCTGGACTAAATGACCTTTGAGTCCTTCCAGTTCTGAGATCCTCTGACTTTACATTTTTTACTTGTGGTCAGGTATTTATTAGCAGATACTATCCTATTTGTGCTTCCTACATCTTAAGATTCATCATAGATCTAAAAAGATCAAGAAAGACTTGATCAGACTTTCTGCTTGTCCTGCTCTTGTTTTCCCATCTCCGGTGCTCTTCATTGTCTCCCAAATTAGGGAGATTAGGTAGAATACTCAGAGGGGAAAATAGGAACTAGACTAACAGTATGGCAAAGATTTGACTTGGAAGTGAGAACACAAACATCTCAGATGTTTGGAAGGAGGGCAAATATTTTTTTGGTTTCTATTGAGGTCCAGGTAAGAGTAAGTGAGGTTAAGTTATGTTAAACTAACATAAAGCCAGATCATCCAAAGGCAGAGTGTTGTATTCCATGCTATCAATCTCTCAAAGAATAGCCTTTATTTAGTGTGTATATGAGAACAGTCGGGTTGAGCTGCCTTTGTTGCTTTAGTGAAACTGATTAAGGTAAGGTCTACTCTGCCTCTGTAAGTCCTTTTAAAAGGACCATGGCAAATTCCTGCCAGTGGATAGTTACAGAGGAGAAAATAACGTGGTTCCTGCAGAAAGATATACTTGCCTTCAGTGTCACAGAATTACAACTGTGTAAACTGATGTTTTTCCTTTTTTTTCTGCCTTAATTGCTAGAGCCCTCAGAGCCAGATCCTTGAGTATTTACATCTGCTACGTGATGGTGCCTTGAAAATCACTATCTCTGCTTCTTACAATAAATGAACTCACTTCACAGCATTGATCTTATGCTTTAATGTCATTCATCTCACATCTTTTGGGAAGTGAGTAGGCTAAAATCTCATATATTCAAAATGAAATAGAATAAAAGAGAGATATTATCAATTGAAAAGATACATGAAGTCCTAAGATAGGTTTTCAAAATGGATTGGAGAATTTCTGTCACTGAAGATGACCAGTGATGGAGGGTGAGTCATTGTTTTCAACATTCTTGGTCATCATCTCATTATTCACTTCCACTAGTCTTGTGTAATATTTAAACCACTGCAACTGTTACCAGATATCCCAATGCACTAATTGGTATTTGATGGTAATGAGAGCCAGTTTAGGTTGACCAGTAGCCTGTATGGAATTTCCTGATGGAAAGTTGAGCCATATTTCTTGCAACTGTTTGGCCCTAGGATGTGGATCAATAAATAGAAGCCCCCTGAGGGCAGGGAATAAATAATTTTCATCACTGATTTCTCTACTACTAGCATAAAGGCTGTCAGATTTCTAGTGTTTGTGACGGTTTGTTGAATTAAATTAAAATGAACTGAATATAATTGAAAGGACTTCAACTGCACTGAGGAGGAGTAAATTGAATTATCTGGTCTTGCTTTATATCAGGCGAATGTCTCACCTTTGTTAGCTAATCAACTCTAACAACAGAGCAAGGGTAAGCATAGCATGCTGAGCATAATGTTTAGAATTTAAACATGCTTTAATCTAAAAAGTATTTATTGTGCACCTCTTGTATTCTTGTATTCAGATACTGTGTTGGTACTGGAAAGACAATGGTGAACTAGGTAGATATTGTCCCTGCCCTCAAGAAGCTCCACCTAGGAAAGGAAACAGACATTAAATAAGTCATTGCATACATAAATACCTAATTAAGAATTGTGACAAGTGCTGAGAAGGAAAAAAGTATTAATTTTTGTTAAGAAGGATAAAATGAAGAACAAGCTAATTTTTACAGCTTAGAGAAAGCCAGTGTGTCTGACCAGAGCAGTGGGAGATGGACCCAAAGAAAGGAGTTTAGGCTTTATTGTGGCTAAGTCTAGACATGAATAATGAGACTTGGAGTTGTTGGTTTGTTTTTTTTTTTTTTCCATTGAAGAATTGGAGTTTTTAAAATGTAGCTTCCTGAAAGGGAGGAAGCAAGATTGAAAGCAGATACCAGTTAGGAGGCTATTGCTATAGTGTAAGAAGATATGGTGGTGGATTGAACTGGGGTAGAGAGAAATAGAGAGTCTAGCCAAATATTTCATAGGTAGAATTGGAAAGAACTTGTCTAAAAATTGGACGTGGCCAGGAAGAGAGATAGTCAGAGATGCATAAAGCTATCCATAAAGGTAACTGGGAAAATGGAGAGGCTGTTTCTTAAAATAAGGAAGGGGATCAGACTTAAGGTGAGTGAAGAGGTTTAGATCAAGTAGTCAAGTTGAGGCTCTTGAGTTTGAGATGCATGTAAAATATCCACCTGAGGTTGTCAATAGGCAATTATGAATACAGAATCATTCTGTAAATATTTACTGAAAACCTAATCTGTGTCAGGCACTGGAGCGGGCATAATGCAAAGACGTATGTAGGTCATGATCTCTGACCTCTTAAATCTAGGAACTTAAAAATGACTTAAAATGACACAGTATAAAATAGTGCAATAGAGTGTTAGAAATGACTTTCAAAAACATCAGAGAAAGAAAGAAGTAGGGCTGTATGAAGTGAAGAGAGAAGGAAAGAGCTTTCTGCTGAGGTAGTGTAGTAGACAGCGGATATCAAAGGAGAAATCAGAGGGTGGAGAGAGGGCATGGGGGCCAGACTGAGGACGAGGAAGACTTCTCATCACTGAGAACAGAGAAGGCATTAGCACTGCAGCTGCCTGGGGGTGCTCCACAACCATGACCTCCCAGGTGAGGGCTGGGAGGCAGGAGGGCACTAGATCCTGAGCTCCCGGTGGCTTAAACCCAAGGGTGAGAATTGACACTGCAGTGGTTAAAATGAGGGTCTGGAGAGAACCTGCCCACCGTGAAGGAGCCAAGTAATGAGGATATTGGCTTGATTTGCTCTAGAGAAACTGCTCCTCTAGGAGAAAGAAGAGAAGCAGAAATTTGAGCTGTCCTAGCCTCTTCCCCTGGATGCCCCTGCAACGTCTGTATTGCGACATAAATCGTCCCACCCCTTGGTTTTATGTTCACAAGGCGCTGTTGTCTTTGCCTAGAGAGAGTTTGAGAAGGACCGAGAATGGTCTTCCAGGAAGTGCCTCCTGAAATCTGTCCAGGTACAGTGGGTATAAATTTATATCGATGACCTGTTATGAGATAGAAGATGATCATCCCCCGGTTTTCTTTAAATGAATGCGAGTCTCACCTGGGCAGCCCCGACCTGACTTAGCATCAACAGTGACTCAGGCTCAGCTTCCTCCCTGCCCACCCAGAGAGTCAGTGAAAAGCCCTGGGGTCTTCAGCCTCACTGAGTGCCTGTGGAGACCCCAGTGGTCCTCGGGCACCTGCTTGCTGCTGTGGTAGCCATTGCTCACTCCTGTCCCTAGAGTGGGAAGCTTTTCCGGTTCCGTCCTGCTGGGGCCATGGGTCTAGCCACCAGGGGCACAGCCAAGGGCAGGAGTGACTGATACCTGCTCTTCAGAACCTCAGTTCACCACCTCGCTCCTGGTCCCAGCAGTCTTTTCACCATTTTCTCCCTCTCTTTCTGCCTTCTCCTCCCTCTCAGCATCATGTGTCCCTCTTCCTTTCTCCTGATATCAGTTGCTCACTGGAGCAAACTTGTGAGTTTGCGTGGCCCAAAAGCCTCTAAGGCAGCAGTTCTCCCGTCAGAGCCCCCTGGAAAGTGTGTTAAACATGGACCCCCTTGGGCCCACTCCCAGGGTTCTGATTCATCAGGTCTGGGGTGGAACCTGAGAATATGCATTTCCAGCAAGGTCCCAGGTGACGCTCAGGAGTCTGGTCTACACTGTAATCGCATCATTCCAAATGGAGAAAACAAAATTCCCCCTTCCCATCCCTACAGAAATGCAGGCATAGGGAAGGGGTAAGGTATGGAAAATTACAGGACCGTTGAAACACAAATATTTCCATTCATTTCCATGCCATCCACCATCCTCCTGTTAAATGATAAAATTATATTGACCAAAACATGATTTAGATGCAGATTTTTGGCAACTCTTCTGTTTGGTGAGAAAGGCCAAGGGGAGTTCCATTATATCTCTTATCCCCAATGACCACAGGCCTGTCCTCGTTCACGACTCCTCCTTGGCCTGGAGCTCGGGACCCCTGATGTGGGACTCCCAGCCTCTATTCCTCATCAGACAGTTTTCTGAAAGCTGCTCCCTCCTACTCACAAACTCAGACACCGATTTTTCTTCCTGTTGCCTGGACTTGTCATTGAGAAGCCTGGCATCGTCTGCAGAATGCATTTGCAAGTGAAATGTCTCAGTGACCTGAGAGAGGCCTGGGAGAGGGGTAGCTGGCTGTGGTGGACTGTGTCAGAGAAGCAGCCTGCAGGAGCTTTCCACCCTCTGGCCAGCTCCTCTGCTGGGACTAGTAACCCCGCATACCGCACCGCTGCCCGCAGGGCCTCCTGCAGCCTCCCCCACAGCACCTGCGGCGGGGGCTGCCCTTGAAAGGGCCTGTTAAGGCAGAAGCTGCCCCCTTGTGCTTCATCTTGCAGTGACAGTGGTGCAGATTGGTGAGGCTAGGGCCACCCTGCCTTGTCAGTGCCACACACTAGCTGAGTGCTGTTCTGCACAAGCCGCTTATCCTCTCTGTGCCAGTTTCCTCGTTTGTATAAGGTGTGTGAGTGTGTGTGCATGCTAAGTCACTTCAGTCATGCCCGACTCTTTGTGACCATGTGGACTGTAGCCTGCCAGGCTCTTCTGTCCACGGGATTCTCCAGGCAAGAATACTGGAGTGGGTTGCCATGCCCTTTTCCAGGGATCAAACCTGTGTCTCTTACATCTCCTGCATTGTCGGGTGGGTTCTTTATCACTAGCACCATTTGGGAAGCGCCTGTATCATCAGATCATATTAATAATAGCCTCTAACCTCAAAGTTGTTGTGAGGATTCAATGAGATAATACCTGTAAATTGCTTAACTTGTATCTGCCGCATAACAAGTGTACAAATAAAGGGGAGCCTTCATCAGTCATTACTATTATCCTGTCTTAATTTTCCTCCTGCACCACAAGCTCCCTGAGAGTAGGAGCCAGGTCTGATTCTTCTTTGCATCCATTCATTGTACTGCCAAATATCTGGTGAAGCCCTACTATGTGCCAGTCACTGGATGAAAGGCCCAGTGTCTGGCCTTGCACAGTGTGCAAGTGTTGATGAATGAAAGGGGAAGATTGATGGAAGGTAAAATGTACAAAAGAGACATTATTGAGTAGCAGTGAGTTCTAGAGCTGTGCTTCTCAAACTTCAGTAGGCCTACTACCCACCTGGAAATCTTAGAATCAGATTCTAATTCATTGAGTCTAGACTGGGACCTGTGATTCCTCATTTCTTCACAAGTTTCCAGGTGACCGTGATGCTGTGTGTTGATGAACCACACTTTGAACAACAAGGCACTAGGTTCCCCATACATTATCTCTTATTGCTTGTAAAAGCCTTATGAGTTTAGAAATGAGGAAAAGTAACTTCATAGGAACTGAGTAATTGTTTGAGACAACTGGCCAGTCTGCATTCAGGGTGGCTTGCTTTAATTTTGTCTGTTGAGTTACCCTGACTCCCTATGAGTGGTGATTCCCAAAGTTTACTGTACATTTAGAATTGCCCCAGACTATTTATATTTAATATTTATTTATATTTATATTGCCCAAGGTATGGGCAAGTGGTTAGCAGGTAATTCTAGTGTGCAGCAAAATTTGGGAACCACAACTTCCAGGTCCAAACCTCATCCAAGGAATAAGAAAGGAAGGGGATTTATTTTGCAATCTCTCTAATTTTAGGTATCAATCATAGGCTTTCATGATTGCCTATGCAGGTTAAGAAATTCATCCAAGATCACCAAACTCATTGATGGCAAAGTTAGGACTAGAATTTCAACCTCTTGGCTTCCACTTTCCGTGTGTCCCCTTGTTCTAACCGGCTGCAAAGGTGACAGCCTGCGTGGTTGCAGTGCCAGAGGAAGATGTGCTCACTGGAGAGCCATCCTCGTGCTCCTTGGTAGAGGAGCCAGAACCTTGAGACTGGGGACCTGGGGGCCCTCACAGGAACATCACCTGCCCTCACAGGCTAGGGAAGCTCTCCTTGACAACATCCTACCAATCTCTAAGTGAGAGCATGGGACAGAGCGGCTTCCCAGGTGGCCCAAGTGGCAAAGAACCTGCCTGCCAAGAGGAGACAGGAGACTGGGCTCCATCCCTGGGGTGGGAAGATCCTCTGGAGAAGGGGACAGCTACTCGCTCCAGGGTCCTTGCCTGGGAATCCCATGGACACAGCAGTCTGGCGGGCTGCATGGGGTTGGACATGACTGAGCACACACACGCGCAGGAAAGATCTTGCTTTGAAACTGCAAGGACTTTAAAATTCCAAAATGAAATATGTAACCCCACTAGGGTAGAAGCATAATTGTGGTTTGATTCAGTGTAATAAACATTTATTGTCTTAATCATGACACAGTGTCAGTTTTGTTGAATGCTTTGTCTGAAGGATATAGGGGCTATAAATGTGTGCACTTGGCCCTTTTGAGGGGGCTGTGTTACATGACTTAGAGTTGAAAAGCCCAACTATTAGGTGTTTCTGTTTAGCCACCTTATAACCGCTGATAAGTTGGCCAATGAGAGTGCCTGTGTTCTCCATTGTGACCGTTTATTGAGCACTTATGCTGCGAGCAGTACTGCAGTGGCCACTTTTGAGGAGTGTAATTACACGTAATCCACATAATATCCCAAGAAGTCAGCATTTTCTGGAGGCCTACACAGCTCATAATTGGAAAACCAGGGTACAAATTCAGCTGTGGCTGACTTGGAGGCACCATACTCAGAGGAGAAGGAGTTGATTCCCTAGCCTGGATTCACAGGTGGAGAGCAGAGAGGAAAAGCAGCCTGCCCTGGGGCACACAGGAAGCAGATGCCAGGACTGGGGCTGGAACCAGGGTCTCCTAACACTGGGCCTAGCATTGTTTTCTACTGTATCTGTGGACAGGAGGCTGGAAAGGACAACTGGGACTCCAGAATCTTTCCCCTCAGGCTCAAACCATCACACTTGAGTGTGATGTGAACAAACTACTTTCCATGACAGACTTTAGTCCAGTTCCCTCAAGGGACCCATTTGATTAGAAGAGCGGTCTTTACCCACCTGTGTTTCCCCTCAAAGCAGACCTAAATAAGCGCATGCCGTTTAGGTACCTTCCCAATCCATGTCTCAGGTACTCTTCCACTTGAGACCATATATCCATTCATCAAGCAAACATTTTTTGAGTGCCCGTGTGCAAGTGAGTAAGTGTTAGTCCCTCAGTTATGTCCAACTCTTTGTGACCCCTTGGGCTATAGAATGCAAGGCTCCTCTGTCCATGGAATTCTCCAGGCAAGAATACTGGAGTGCTGGTAGCCAGTCCCTTCTCCAGGGGATCTTCCCATCCCTAGGGTCAAACCCGGGTGTCCTGTATTACAGGTGGATTCTTTGCCATCTGAGCCACCAGGGAAGTCCAGGCACTATGCTGCAGATGCAGATATAAGAATAAAGTGGGACCCTACCCCAGTCTCTGCCTTCACAGTCTTACAACAGAGATAGACAGATGAGGAGAGGGCTCCCCAAAACTCTGACCAATGCCGTCAGAGTGATGATTCCAGGGCATGAGAGCTCAGAGAGGGACCTCCAACCTAGCGGGGCTACGGAGAACCCCAAAAGCATTTCTGGAGGAAGAGATTTCAAATATGAGAATACAAAGTTCAGTAGAAGTGATGAGGCAAATTGTGTGTGTGTGTGTGTGTGTGTGTGTGTGTGTGTGCACATGCTGAGGCTGGAATAAAGGAGCGAGTAGGAAGAGGGGAAGAAATTAAGCTGAAAGGAGTCAATCATGCAGGGAATAGCACCCTGTGCTAAGAGATTTGAATTTGTATTCTAAGAGTCAGTAGCGTCTGTTGAAGGTTTTAAGCAGGAGTGAGAGTTGGTCTCATTTCTGTTTCACTAAGATCACATTCTGACTGCAAAATGGAGACTCGAGGGGGCAAAGTCAGAGGCAGGGGACCACATATGGCGCTGCTGCAATAATCCAGGTAGTGACAATAGTATAGCTTCAATCAGGCAGTGAGACTGGCGGCAGAGAAATGAACACATTCAAGACAAATGTCGGATCTCCAGGGCTGAGTGATTTATGGATTGGGGGGTAGAGGTGGGGTGGAGAGCAGAATCAAGGACTAGGGCTGGAGTGTCATCTTGAGCTAGTGGGTGGTTCGGACACAGAGTACATAAGGAGGAGGAAGAGGAGTCTGAGAAAGGAAAGGTGGTGGTGACATGTTTACTATGAGCTGCCCACAGTGTGTCCCGGGGGAAATGTTCAGTGTGAAGCTAGACTGCTGGAATTCTCTTTATTTATCAAAAGTGACCCTAAAGTTGTCAGCAGTTTGTAATCTTATGATCTTATGAGAACTGACCAAAAGAATGACAGCTTGACCCCACTCATAGACTGGTTGTTCTATCTCATGATACGGCTCAGGGCAATCAGCGAACACAACAGAGGCCTGTGGGCCCTGAGCCAGCTAAGAAGAGGTTTTTCTTTAAAATCACAGCAAGTGGGAGTCCTCCTGTCTTCCTGATGGGAGTTCACCCTCTCACTCACTCACTCACCCATTTGGGAAGGCTTTAACCTGAGCACTTTCTATCTGCCAGGCATCATAGAGGGTACAGGATACGGAAGAAGGTCCTTGCCTTTCGGTGTCTCCAGAGCTAGTGGAGAACACAGATGCCTGGGTATATGATTACAATTCCCTGTTATAGGCAGGAGGAGAGTTGTATGTCAGTGTTTGGGAGACCCAGATGTTCTTGGACTTTGGAATGCTAAATATCACCATGGGATGGTTTCCAGTTTTCATTTAGGTGAATAACTCACTACCACAAACTTGGACTTCAAAGTAAGTTCTACAATTTTTACCTTTTTTTTGTCTTGTCACAAGTCTGAGTCTGTGTCCTTAGGAAAAGTCACCCCCAGGTTCTACTCGCTTGATGCTGTATTAACGGCAGTGAGGACAATGAAAGGAGAAAGATCTGAGTGTTATTGGAGCAGAGAAGGGAAGTGCCTGGTTCTGTCTGTACAGAAGAGCATCAGGTGGAAGCAGAGAGGGGTTCCTGGAGGAGAGGATGGCACGTGTATGGGTCTTTAAAAATGAGTTAGACTTCATGGTATATGAAAGAAGGCATCCTTTGCTTGGGGAAACACCAGGAGAGTGAAGAGAAGTTTAGAGTAGACAGCCAAGCAGGAAAGAGAGGCAAGGAAAGAAACAGGATTCATATGCTGGGGAGACTTGAATGTCATTTTGAGGAGGCAGGAGCGGGGCATGAAGGAAGCAGCAGGGAAGAGGCCTTACCTGCAAGTGTCCACAGGACCCAGGCAGGTATATAAAAGAGGAGCTAGGTAGGATATTTGCCAGGGATTGAGAAGTTTCCTAGGACATAGGATTTTCTGTGCTAAAACTGGGAAAGTCCTGGGCAAACCAGGATGACTTGGTCACTCTTGAATGAGGCCAGGCTGTGGCTACCTGGAAAGTGCTTACCCACCCCCACACCCCAACCCCTTCCCACTTCAGGAGGCAGCTCCCAGTGCTGTCGTGCACAGTGCAGAATGGTTATCTTTGAATCTGCCAAATACCCAAGAGAAGCTGAAAATCCACAACTTATGCTATAATAACTTCTAGTTTTAAAATGTTGACAAAAAGTCAGTTGTTCTTAAAACACTTTTCCGGCCAAACAAGTCATTTCTGTGAGCTACACAAGGCCTGTGGGCTGTGTTGGAGGATCTCAGGGCCAAGTGACGTTAGCAAAGCCCCCACATCCAGCCCTGTTCCTGCCCTGAGGCCACTTCAACACACAGACAATTTTCATTACACAGAGTGACTTCAGTGATCAATCTTTTGGTTTTTAATTTGATGCTCTTAACCATATTTGGATGCTGGGCGCAGAATGTAATAGATCAAAGTAGGGATGAACGGTGGTGATAGAGACACTCGTTCAGTTTTTTTGAAAGATGAAATGAGTGCTCAATAGCTTGTTCTTCCCCAAAGTGGTGAAGAAGTTAAAGAAGAATGCCTGTCTCAAACATCAGCCTTGGCTGAGGTCTATTTATTCGGGAATCAGTACAACCCCTTGGCTGAGATAAAAGTGGGAAAGAACAGTCATTTTGTTTGTGGGAAACTTGGAGACTCAAGGACTAGTGTTTGGAAGTGGTGGATGATGGTACAGTTGATTCAGCATTGTGGTCAGAACCAGCTCTGTCACTTCCAGAGGCTGTGTGGCCTTGGGGAAACCACCTAACCTCTCTGGTCCATGGCTTTTCTGTTTGTGCTTACAAGGACTCCCAAGAATCACCCTTTTCATCAACTCTCTTAATTCTAAGTTTTGACTTCAATTAGACTTGTGCTAGGACTTCTCAAGGCCTACCAGGGTGAAAGAGTCAGCAGGGGTTTTAAAGAACGAATCAATCCAGACAACTGTGACATCTTTTTTCTTTTCTAGATGGAATTAGTAGATATGGGGCTGTAGTAAGTTGATCTGATATCTGGGTGCCACCAGGCCAGCTCTCTGGTTGGCATTTTTCATTGGGCCCCTTGATTTTTAATTGGGTGTGGAGCAGAACACAGGGATGGGAGATGCGTGCAGGAGGCAGATGTCAGAGGCAGGGGCTCTGGGGCCAGGGAGCCTCCTGCTCCTGGAAGGGGAGGGCTGGGCAGGTGGGGGAGGGCCTGCATCCATGCCAAGCTGCAGTATCACCTTTATTAATGGTGACAGGAGAGGGAGTCAGCAGGCAGCTGATGCGGACTGCGGAGGATGGTAATTGGAAGTCGCTGTTACCATTCCAAAGGACAGGGAAGTGGAAGCGGGACAAATGGGAATTTAAGAGGAGTGAGATGAGCAAAGGGAAAGACTAGAAAAAAAAAGGAGTATGATGTCATTTGGAAAATTGCAAGCCAATAAATCAATGAGGTATCATTCCTAGGACCAAGAGGAAACTGCCTGAGGAGGAGCCGGCCAGCCAGGGAGCTGGGGGCTGACAGGCAGCGGAGGGTCAGTAGGCAGGGCAGTGTCCTCATCCTCGACAGGGGGCAGCTGGAACATGAGCCCCAGGAATGGACTTCCACTCCCTTCCATCCCCTCCTCCTTGAGGTTTTCTTTTGTTTTGTTTCTTGTGTGAATAACATCAGAAGGAGTGCTCTATCCAAAAGGGCTTTACAGGAGCTTATTAATGAGAACCTGTAGAGTCAGCGTTTCAAAAATTATCTGAGTTCAGCTTCATAGGATTTTTTTCATCATTGGGATCAGCTTCGTAGAAGCCAGAGCATGATAATTCTGCCAGTTTTTACTGTTAACAGATGAAATAGTCCTCCCTTTATAGAAATGAAGAGCAAGGACTTTGGGTAGCCTTCTTTAGTTCTCAAGACCTTGTCGGCAGAGCTGGCCTGAAGGCACCCAGCAGGCAGGTGCCTGCATGACACCCCATTACCAACAGATCGAGATGCAAAGCCCTCAGCCTGGCACTTAGGTGCTTCCAGTCTGCCCCTCTACATATCTCCTGTGATCTCTCTCTGTGAACCTCTGTTGTACCAAAGGACTTTGCTTGTTTTCACCTCTGCTTCTTTCCTCCCGGTGTTCCATGTCAAAGTAGAACACGGAACATTCATTCCTCAGCACATGTAACAATATTATCCCTCCCCCTCCCTTGACTAGAGCAGACATCACTAATCGATTGCCACACTCTTTACTGCTGAGCTACGACTTGGCATTAAAATCATTCTTTTCACAGATCTTTAGGCAGTTACCACCAATCAATCAAATTAATCAAATGAAATGTTTTTCCTATCGCAATCATCCTTTCCCATTCTTTGCTTCATCTTTTTCACTCTTTTCATTCTTCAAATCCCACATGCTCTGTGAAATTTCCCCTGAGCATTCCTAACTACCAAGGTTATTCCCACTTCCTAAACGCCTAGAGAAAACTAGAACTCTCATTTTGCATCTGTCATTCAGCACTGTCACGTGCGTCTCTCTGCAGATCAGAGTTTCTCGTTTCCGCGCTGGTGACATTTTGGGCTGGATCATTCTCTGTTGTTAGGGCTGAACTGTGAATTATAGGATGTTTGGCAGCATTTCTAGCCTTTATGCAATAGATGTCAACCTCCCCCCTCCCTCTGTATGACAGACAAAAATGCTTCCAGATGTTGTTAAATGCCCTCTGGGGGACAAAATTGCCTCCAGGTTAGAACTACTGTATTAGAGAGACAGGGAGAGAGAGAGAGAGAAGGAAGAAGGAAGAGGAGAAAAAAAAAATTAAAGAAAAGGGAAAAAAAGAAGAAAAAGAATCTTCCCTATGAGTCTGAGACTTGCAGGGTAAGAACCATGATCATATCTGATATAGTTCCTTACACATAATAGGTGCTGAGTAAGTATTTGCTAATTGATTGACTAACTGGGAATGAGGAGTTGTTCAGGAAGGGGGAAAACCCTCCACTAGTGTGGGCTGACACACCATGGGTGTGTCTTTGCCTCAGTCATGCACTACTGAGTCGAGCAGCACGAAGAGCTTGCACAGAGGCCGCCTCAGCACACACCTGGTGGCGGTTGTCAGACCGCTTAGCTGAGTGTGCAGGGGCTGGCCCACCGCCCGCAGCAGGGGCAGCTGGGGGAGGTGCCAGGAGAGGCCCAGGTGAAAATTTGAGCTTGAAGTTTAGAGCACGATGTGTGAGGCCTTCACTTGTCTTCACCTGTTGTCATTCCTCATGAAGGAAACAGGAGGGGTCAGCTAAAGACACCGTTTACTGCACAGAGTAACTCCCTCCTGAAACCTCTTTTGCCTGGCTGCCTGTGACTGTGAGCACACTGTCTGCCTGACCTCCACTCCTTGAAACCTGGAGTCTCTGTGCAGGGAAACAGAGGGCATGGTGAGCTCGTATCAGCCATCACCCACAGTGCAGCTCCCCAGGTCCACAGGGAGGCTTAGGTCATCCTCCACGTGTCAGCCAGAAGCTAAGTCCATACTTCCCCAGCTGACCAACTCACTGTTCCTGGAGAACCACAAAGAGGGCTGAGGCTGAGCGCTGCAGGAAGGCTTTCTGAGTTCCTCTGGTGTTGCCAGTATCCGCAGGGACCCAGTGCACCCACGTTCCACCACATCCTCACAGCAGTCCTACAGTCAGCACCGTTATCCCCATTTCAGAGGCCAGAGAACTGAGGCTCCAAGAGGTAAAGCAGCTTGTCCAAAGATCCAGAGTATGTTGAAGAGAGCGGGCATTTGATCCCAGTACCTAGTATATCCAGTGTGTTCCAGGAAAGCTGCTTCTATGAGAAACCGCACGTATTTCCTAATATTTGGTGTTGGCATTTCTTACTGAACCCTTCTTGGCCTTCAAAACCCCAAGCAATGCAGAAAATGAAGGGGTTATCCTCAATTGAAACTAAAATCATGGAGACTCATAAGCCATAGGGCAAAGTCATTAGAGGGCTGGTCTTGTTTATATACATATGTGACAACGCTTACCAGTTAGTCTATCTGCCTATGTAATCTGCCAGCCTAGCTCCAGCCATCCATCTCTCCACCCATCCTTCTGTCTCTATTTAGGCACAAGAGATTTTAGAATATCCTTAACATTTAGATGTTTACTGGATTGAAATGAATATTGAATATTCTTAAGAGTCAAGGTTAGGGCTTCCCAGGTAGCCCTAGTGGTAAAGAATCTGCCTGTCAATGCAGGAGACACAGGAGACACATTTGATCCCTGGGTCAGGAAGATCCTCTGGAGAAGGAAATGGCAACCGACTCCAGTCTTCTTGCTGGAAAATCCGATGGACAGAGGATCCCGGTCGGTTCCAGTCTGTGGGGTCACAAAGAGTCTAACATGACTGAGCACACTCATACACAGGGTTCAAGGTTAGGCAGCAGGCGTGGTGGAGTGAAATACCATGCACTTCCTTCTTCATGACACTTGGAGGTATTGCTTTTCATATTAATAAGATGATGTAATGACTATAAAACAATATTCTGGAATTAAGCTGAGCCAGCCAAGTCATGTCACCACCCTGCTCCTTGATTTCCTCATCTGTAAAGTACATGTAGTTTTACCAACTTTGATTGAATGTTGGGAGGATTCATTGAAATAAGGCGCCCACGGTGCTTGGCCTATAGTAAGCACTCAGTAACTGGTAGCTGCCGTGACAGTCGACATATGTTTCAGCTCAGTGTCTGACACAGGAATGTCTGTTCGATACTAATTCTCTCTCCCAGCTCTTTCCTTTCCTGGCCACAATCCTATAAAATGTCCTTACTGATGGATCAGCAGAGGGTTCAGCACACTGCCCGACACACACTTAGCCCTTGAAGTTACAGTCATTATTGTTATCCTTTAGCCCACAGTACCTTCTTTATGAGTCATAATATCCTTTTATGACAATTTTTCCCACTGAAGGTTGACCTTGGTGTCTTATGCAACCTGGATACAAATGTTTGCAGAAGACGAGAAGCTGCTTAGGGTGCTCACGCATAGCCTGCATCCTCGTGATGCTCCTGGCTTTGATTTTTCTCAGGAACGTGAGAGGCGAGAACAGTACTGTTCTGTCTAGGACTCAACACAAGCTTTTCTGTGCAGCCCTTCCTGAGGCATCCAGTGTAAAGCTTGGAAGACCATCATTGGCGTGTGTGCCGAGAATAAATCCTTGTTCCTGAAACAATTCCTTTTTCTGTCACATTTGTGAACTTCCCCACCCACATCTCCACAGATGTAATTAGAAACATTTAGAAAAATCATCTTGTGTTCAGTTAAAAACTGAGGTGTCCTGAATGATAGCCCCTCTCCTAGCAAGCAGCCTTCTCAGCTTCCATGAGCTCGAATGGCCTTCATCATAGACTGGGAGATGCCGGAGCAGGCCCCCTCCCTTTCACTCAGCTCTAAATGACAGGGAGACAAACCAGTGAACTTGAAGACAACTGAGATCCACGTAAAACTAGAGTTTTACCTGCTGAAGAAAGGCCAAGAGTCTGCTATTTAATAGTCATTTAGTGAGAAATGCTTGCTGAGAAGTGGTGATGCTACCACAAGCCAGGAGAGTTGACACTGAGGGCATGGTCACACCTGGAAACAACTCCAGTGTCTTGGAAGAGTATGGGAAGACACACAAATTGCGTCTTTAAAGGGAGCTTCCTGAAACACACAGTAGCCAGCGTGAGCTTCTTAAAACCCAAATCAATGGCCTCCCTTTGCACTTAGAGGAAAACCCAGGCCCTTGCCCCTGACCTTCAAGGGCCTTCAGGATGTCTCTCTGACCTCATCTTCTTCTCCTTGCCTTCCCTCACTTTGTACCTTCTGGCCCTCTTTTGGATTCTCCAGCACTCCAAGTGCATCTGACCTCAGGGCCTTTGCATCTGCTATTTAACTGCCCTGGAATGCTGTTCTGCCAGATTTTTACATGACCAGCTCTCATCATTAGGTCTCCACTCAAGTGTTAGCTTTCTAAGAGGCCACCTTCATCTCCCCTATTGAAAATAGGTCCCTTCCCATCTCTATCTCATTTCTCTGTAATATTTCATTAGCAGCAGATATCACTGCCTAAAATGACCCCACTTATGTATTCACTGGAGAAGGCAATGGCACCCCACTCCAGTACTCTTGCCTGGAAAATCCCATGGATGGAGGGGCCTGGTGGGCTGCAGTCCATGGGGTCGCTAAGAGTCGGACTTGACTGAGCGACTTCACTTTCACTTTTCACTCTCATGCATTGGAGAAGGAAATGGCAACCCACTCCAGTATTCTTGCCTAGAGAATCCCAGGGATGGGGGAGCCTGGTGGGCTGCTGTCTATGGGGTCGCACAGAGTCGGACATGACTGAAGCAACTTAGCAGCAGCAGCAGCATGTATTCACTGGCTTGTGGTGTGTTTCCCCATCCCTGACCCTCTACCTAGTGGGAGTGTGAGTTCCTTAAGAACAAATCCCTTGTTAATCTCATTCGTGACTCATGTGTGTTCAAAGCACCTAGAACCATGCCTGGAACGCAGTAAGTGCCCAAGAAATATTTGTTAACTTAAGGAAAGTGTGAAACCATGATCTCACTCTGACCTAATCAAATATAACTTTAGATGGAATAAGAGCAATAACCCAGGAGTAGAGCAAAATTTCTTTCGTTTCTGTCCTCTCCTAAGGCAAAGACGTTCCACACACAACCCTCACTTTCCAGAGTTTGGGGGAGTTATCCCTGTAACAGTCTTTTAAAGGTGAAGAATACTGTAAGAAGTTCAATCTTTCATCTTACAGATATTTATAGAGCCTATACTATGTGCAAGTTCTATTCCAGATTCTGGTGATATGGCAATGCAAAATCCTCTGCCCGGGTGGAGCTGACAGTGATGAGATGAGAAGTATCATGGATTTACAAAAAGAACACAGGTCTTGGAATCAGAAAGACCCAGATTTTTATCCCTCCCCCATCCTGTTCTAAATGTCTGTCGAGGCAAACTGCTTGACCTCTAAGCATCTCACTTTCCTCATTTGTAAAATGGGCATAAAGTTGACCTCTTGAGGCTGTTGAGAGGACTCAATGAGATAACAAGGGTAGAGTCCTAAGCCCAAGGAATGAATGAACAGAATCTGCTTTCTTCCACCTCCCTTTGTGATTAAACACCTCACGGTATCCTTTGGAAGATTTAAAGTGACCCCACACTACAGAGCCACATGCACAGGCTCCAGCCAAGATCAGAAAGTGTTCGTTTCAAAGGAAGAGTGTGTGGCCAGTTCGGTCTGCCCTTCCAGCGGATTCGGAGCCGCTTTGTTGCCTCTCCCCACTTGCTCTCCATCAGCGAGAAGCGCTCTCTGAGGAGACACTGTGCCTGTGGCTCTGTCTGGCTCTAGTGTTTCTGGAGAGCTGATCATTAATGCCCACAGTGCCAGGCAGGGGTGCACATGGCTAGCTCCAAAGAGTTGCTGTGTTACAGACAGAATGTGTCCGGCTGTATCCAGAGTGCACAGCATCCAAGTGGCACCTTCCTGTCTTCCTGTGATGTTGCGCTTTGACATGGAACAGGCTACACAGAACCCCCAGATCTGTGCCCATTAAGAATCTTCTCCCTGAAGGAAGCTGACTTGGTTTACTCTATCATGCAGCAGGATTCCTGGGTAACCAAAGAATGTCACTGCGCACAAGGAGAGGCACTTCCGAAAACCAGACAGCTGGAGTACTAAGCTTCCGATGAAAACAGTTACATTTCAGGCTTTTGAACAATTTGGGCA
This sequence comes from Redunca redunca, assembly GCA_006410935.1. Classification (NCBI taxonomy): domain Eukaryota; kingdom Metazoa; phylum Chordata; class Mammalia; order Artiodactyla; family Bovidae; genus Redunca; species Redunca redunca. Next base: position 380,412 of record SJYQ01012895.1, on the reverse strand, counting down.
CTCTTGTCATTCATCCTATTCTACCTGCCAGCAACTGTCCCAAATAAAAAGAACCTCCCATCATGCACTGCTCAAAGAGGCACACGCTCTATTTACTGAACAGCTTTTCTTTGGACGTGTTGTTGACTAAAGCCATGTTCAGAGCCAAAAGACACTTAGCCACGTGTCCCAATCTGCAACTGGGAGTGCTTGATGCATCCACAGACAGGTAGGGTAGCTAGAGTCCTCATTTCATCTGTCCAGGTCAGAAATTTCAGTTAACCAAGCTGCACAGTTTTTCAGGGTCAGAGTCAGCAACAACAGCAATAATACTAATGGCTGATCATTTTGAGGGCTTTCTATATTTTAAGAGGTTTACACAGATTGATTTAATTCTCACCAAAAATGTATGCAGTAAGAACTATTCCTATTCCCTTTCACTCTAAGATGCAAGACCCTGCTCAAGGTCACGTGCTTAGTGATGGATAGAGCTGAGACTTGAACTCTGGCGGTCTGGCTCCTAGGTCTCCACCTGATGTTCTCCATCGTGGCAGAACCAGATGTAGACGCTGTGGAGAGAACGTTACCCATCCGGCTCACTGCTGCACCTGGGTACCTAACACAGTGCCCAGCACGTAAGGGTTGCTAAGACAGACTGCATACACTGCTTTCCCCAAAGACTGCTGCAAACTGTAACTCTCAGCTTCCTGACAAATTGCTAAGACGAAGGGGTTTTAGCGTCCTTGCTTTCCTTGACACCATAGCTTCCCACTTCCGGTCCGGGATCTATCACAAAGACAGTACCAATCCCACCCAAAAATCAAGTCTGTTATGTAACCACATGGCAGACATGCGGGTGAATAGGGAAGCAACCTGAGGGTGCCGTCCGCTCCTCTCAGGCTCCAGATGGAAGGGATGGCCCCATAGGCGAAACTTTGCATCTCCCTCGGCATGCAAACTTTCCTCCCTTGTTTCCTCTCCTTGGCGCTCTGTGTTTTATTTTATTTTGGTAGAGCACATTATTTGAAGTTACTATGGCAACATGTCACCAGCTGGCATCACATAGTAATGCTGGCATTTAGGTAGCAAGCTCCCGAAGTTGGCTCTTTCCCTCCCTCTGAGATCTCATCACTCCCACTAACCTCAGGTAGGGAGGGGTGCATTCGCATCCGCCATGCCCCGCTCCCCTTGTTTTGTTAGTTCTTCAAGGCAAGGCAGACTGATCGCCTCCTCCTGGCTCACTCAGCCCTGCAGGGTCCTAACCATGTGTGTAGGTGTGTTTGCTTTAGAAGAGGTTAAACAGATATGTTTGAGTGTTGTGCGCCAAAACTATTGGCCTTATCAATAAGAGGAGGAGGATTTCAATGGTCATATGATGATCACAGTGATGGTTTTTTACTCAAAGGAGTAAATTGATTTGGAGAGGGCTACTCTCCTGATCGCAATCACCCAGTATACCAGTTAATTAATACTAATGACACAATATTGGGTTTCTCGTTTTCTCTTGCCATCACACAGCAAAGAGACCCTGACTGTTTTCCTTTGGAGCTTCAATTCTCTCCCAGGTGTGCACGACCTCCCTACTTACTGATGGGGTGAATTAATTAAGAGGATTGAATGTCATGGATCACTGAAGAGGGTTCTATATGGCAAATAAGCCCTGCCACTCAAGGCGTTAAGTAGCCCCTCATCAGCCAAGTGCCGGCAATGATTGCATTTATTTTTACACATTTGACCTAGTTTCAAACCGTGTCTCTTCATGCTGTGATTCATTAGCTACATTTTAAGCCACCCCAGATGGAGCTGAGGGGACTCTGCCTGGCCTGTGCCAGTATCGCAGATACCATTTCTCTCCGGAATTTAATATGCGGGTCCCCCTGCCATTCGGTTTTAAGAAGCAATTTCCTATCCGGGCAGCTGGAATGCTGCTAGGATATGGGTGAGTGGCTGCCTCACGCCTTGGTAGTAAATATCTGTTGACCAGAAAATTTCCACCAAGGATGGCAAGAAGGACCTTCTCGGCAGCCTGGACGGCAGGGGGTCTGCCCGCCCGTCTGTCCCCCAGGCTGCCTTCAGGCTTTGCCGTGTTGCTGGCAGGGCTGGGAGTCTGGGCTCCAGTTGTAAAGTTTGAGCAGAGTGTCAACATCGGGAAGGTCTGAGTTGCTACAGCAAATGCAGTCTGATCTTCTCCCCCACGCCCAGCCCCTACAGCTCTTTCTAAACCTTCAGACATGGTGGATAGGGAAGGTCTCAAACTTGTGAAAGGGGAAGAGGACCGGGAGCAAAGAAGTGGCTTGCTGAGCTGAGGGCTCTGCTGTAAAGGGGATACACGTGAGAGAGACACAACGTGATTCTGTCGTTCTCTCATTGTGTGAGGAACAGAGGTTTTGGGCTCTTAATTTAAATGACAAAGAGGAGCCTTTACTGAATTTGAACCTGCTGCTGGTGCCTCTTGCCGTTTCACAAATCAGTCAGTCATATGGGTATGATTTCGGACAGACTTGATACTAAAGTGGGCTAGACACCATAGCAGGAAAAAAGGAAAGCTTCCAGCTGGAAGTAAAGCACTGTCATTTCTCATTAACAGCCAAATGCAGGTAACTTGTCCAAACTTCAGTCACAGCACACTACAGATCTGCTGGAAGGCACTCAGCCAGGTTTCTCTACGGGGTAGTTAGAACCAAGAGATGAACAAGCTGGTAAAAGTGATTTTGATTGATCGATGAACTGAACAAATCCTTACAAAAAGATAGTGGTTTCTTTCATAAAATAGTCACTCTCTCCAAATGAGACGGGCACAGGAATCCCCTTCCCCTTTTATTTTCATTTAAAATGAATCATGGAAGTTTCTCTAAGGAAGGCTTAAGACAAGTAGCCTTTTCAAGATAATTTCCAGGCAACTTGACCTCTGAGGTTTGTTGCTTGCTTCCCCCACCCCCTTCAAATTCAAATCAAGCCTTTGGAAATAACAAGCATTCCGGATCTGTATCTGTGCATTTGGGGCAGCCTGCAGTTCCGACCATGGTGGATTTTCTGAGACAGACACACACACACACACACACACACACACAAGCTCACAATCCCAGGGCTCATTTAAGCCCAAGCTTTAAAAGTAAACTATTGTCCAAGAAATGATAGCATTTGCTCTGAAAGGATGATGGATCACAAAAAATAAAACCTGCCCGGATCTCTTACCTTGAAGCAGTAGAATTACCTGCAGAGAATGCCCTTCCTTTCTTTGCCAAACGACCCAGGCTTTGGCCAGCAGCAGAATTACTCCAAAGAAGAAATAATAAGTCCTTTATGTTGTAATTTTCACTGTTTATATGCAAGGAGTGTAGTGGGTCTGCTCACGTAGGAATAAATAAAAAGCCGAAAAAACTGCACGGCAGCTACCATGTGAAAAGGAAAGACCTCTAGTGGCCACTGGCTGAATTCTTGGAGGAAGCTCCTCACAGAAGAGATGGAGGGAGTAGAGGAGATACACGTGTGTGCCCACCCCCTCCCNCCCCACCCCCACCCCCCGCCACACACACACACGCACACACCTCTAACTCAGAAGATTCGTCCCCTCTTGCATCCAGCCTGGCCGGAAGGATAAACAATAATAAACTGTTTCTTGATTTCCGTGGGACTTGGTGAAGTTAGCAGTGATGGTGGCATTCTGTCTGGTTTGAAAGGGATGGGTAATTTCACAGACTCACCAGTCCCCCGCTGGGGGCCTCAGCAGGCAGAAGGACTGGACTCCCGGGTGGCTAGGGCAGTTGGCCCTCAGGGAAAAGGCTCCCAGTCCCAGTCCCCAGCAATGTCGCTGATGTTGCTCCTTGCACTCCTGCTGGCTCTGCACGTTTTCTGAACACTTGTGCGTGCGTGTGGTGGCCACCCATAGGCAGCGCTGCCTTCCCCGGTGTGTGACCTGGTCCAGTGCTCAGAAGGACCCTGTGGCTGTCTTTAAATTCTGAGGAATTTTCACAGGTAGTTTTCCATTTGCATTTTGTTCTGAGCTCCACAAATTACATAGCTAGTCCTGCCGACTGGCAAAGCATGCTATCCCTAAGGTCCTAATTGGAAAGAACCTAGAAGCAATTGAGAATCCATATCTTTGGGAGTTACTTTTGGGAACATGAACCTGAAGAACATTCAGTTGCCCTAAAGACTTGCTGTGGAGAAATGCAGAAGGAGCTTCCTGGGGACATCGAGGCTGTTCCTTCTATCACTGTCACTGAACTGTAAACCTGAAATTGGGAGTTTTTTCACATTATAATTTTATAACAAAGGGAGAAGTTTTTTCATTTTTTGGTTTTAGCGGTTTTGTTTTTTTTTCTTAAACAAAAATAGTAGTTTGTGATACAGATATAATACTTGGTTTAAACACAACACTGCCAGACCCACAGCTGTGGTGTGTTATATCTGACACCCTTTAGCAGTGGGGATCCCTGGAGACACTTGCATCACCCCAAGCTTCTCATCCACCACAGGCCTGCCCTTGGCAGGGAACTTCCTTTGATTAAGTTGGCAGCCTAGTGGAATCTTATAGGAGACACTCCTGAGTGCTTCTCCCCAGCTGGTGGGGTATGGTCACTACTTCCTTTACCAGGTTCCCAGAGTAGATCCCCCTCAATTCTGCTGGCGGACATTGGCCCTGACAGCTGCTGGCTTCTCACTGGCTGATTCATGGTCCAACCACTGATGCTCCTATAGGGAACTTCAGTGTACTCAAGGCACCGTAAAGCCATTGATCCTTACGATGCATCTCTGGGGTTAGATATGGGTGGATTATTGTCCCACTTTACAGATGGAACAATTGGAGATTAGACATGTAAAATTATTTACCAGAAAATCAGTTGTCTTCAGAATGTTGATACAAGCTGGATCTCCTGACATCAGTACAGTGCTCTTTTCCCAGTGTAAAGCAACTGGAGAGGCAATGAATCAGGTCCTAACTGTCTATATCTAGAGCTCCTGTTATAGTCCTAGGCACATAATAGGTGTTCGAGAAAGGCTTTTTTGGATGAACGAGCTGATGAATAAGCCGTAAGGAGACATTTACTCTTAGAGAAGTTTCACATGCTCGTCTGCTAAGAAGAAATTCTCCACCCCGAGAGGGGGTGCGGTGGAGAGGGGTTACACTAACAGTCTGGGGTGGAGAGATGGTTTCCAGTCTGAAGTCAAGTAAACGGAGAAAATGAATCTCATGGTCCACCTCTCACTGTTTCACGGCATTTTTATTTCTTGCAGAGTCACTTTGTAGCATGCATGACAGCCATCTTAAACCAGATGGGCGACCAGCACTATTCCTTCTATATTGAGACCTTCCAGACCAGCTCTGAACTTGTGGTGAGTCTACAGAATGGTTTGGGGCAGTGTTGGGAGGCACGCTGTGCTCTTTAGATTCTTGAGAGTTTAGGGCAAGAAGATCTTCCCATGAACCTTACGTGTGTGGGGGTCTAAGTTTGCAGAAATGTTCGTATGCTTCCCTGTTTCTCATTCCCACTTAGGTTTGTATATATCACTCCTGAAGTACATCTTCAGCCCATGTCAGATGTGAGCCCTGAGTGTCTAGTCTACACAGGACTTGAAACCATATTTGTTGATGAATCATAGACATTTTGAGGCTTAAGAGCATGAGTGTTGGAGTTACATGGTCCTGGGTTTGAATCCCGGATTTGTCACTGCGACTGTGGGCTACTTAACCTTTCTTAAGCCTCAGTTTACCCATCTGTGAAGTGGGGATCATATCATTTATGTCACAGCGTTGTGAAGGGATTAAATGAGAGCACAGTAGCTCTCACACTGTAGGAGTCCAGTAGAACACAGCCATCAATGTACTATAATAACACACGCATAGAGAAGACTGGTCTCTGAGCCGTTTCCTCCTCTGGCGTCTCAGGATTCATCTGCTACAGGACCGTGTGCTGTGGCGGATGGCTGGGGGGCTGCACCTCTGCGGCAGATGATGTCATCAAAAGAAAGCCCAGCCCAAGCTGCCCCAGAGTGCAGCAGGCACTTTACCCTCAGGATGGAACCTTTGTCACTGTCCCCTTATTACCGCCAGCTTCAGGGGTTCTGCTGCTAGGGGCTCATTTTTCCCTCTCCTTGAAGGACAAAGGGAACCAGAATTGTGCCAAGCTCACAGAGTGGAGAACCAGTAGGAAACTAATGTGCTGTCCCTTCAGCCATTTAGCTTTGAGGACTCCTTGCGGGAGTAAGATTGGCAAGAAAGGGAACCTCTTTCTGGTTATACCAAAAAAAAAAGAAAGAAACAAAAGGAAATCTAAATAACCTAAGGCTTTCTCCCTCCTCAGTGTCATGGGACATGGAAACAGAGAGACTGGATTCCTCACTTGTGATCCTCAGTGGAAGAGAGGGTGGAGAAGATGGTGGGAAACAGATTGCTCAGTACTGAATTATGCATCTCTCAGCCATCCCCCCAGCAGCTGGCAAGGCACTAGCAGTCATGCTTTGCAAGTCTCCAGTCTGCTTGCTCAAGGCCACACAGCAGTATTTGGCAGAGGGAGGATCTGAACCTCTACCGCAGTCCTTACACCATGCTAAGTTGCTCAGCCACGTCCAACTCTTTGCAATCCCCTGGACTGTAGCCCGCCCTGCTCCTCTGTCCATGGGATTTTCCGGGCAACAATACTGGAGTGGGTCACCATTTCCTTTTCCAGGGGTTCTTTGTGACCCATGGTGTAGGAAAGCTTACACCATGCTGCACCTTCCCAACCAGAAGCCAGGCTTTCTATCTGTGAGGCAGGGGTCTTCTCCATTCCCACAGGAAGGGACTGTGCCTATGGCAACATCCACACCTCCTCGGTGATCCTGAGGATGAACAGTTACACTCACCATCGTCATCCTGAGCATCTAGTGAACACTCACAGTGGGCTGGGCTCTGTGTGGAGCATCTTATAGACGGTGTGCACTCAGCCAACCATTTGAGGCGGATGTTATCCCCATTCTGCTGATGTGGAAACTGGGGCTTTAGTCTCCGGGGTGAATTTCCCTAGAAGCAATGATTGCTGGAAAGAAGCCAATCTCATTTCCAGAATTGTACAGTTGAGCTTAAGCAGTGATTTTCAAATTATATTTCTCCTAACCTCACTGTCTTCTACGATAAACACACACACACATACATACATGCATACTTCAACCAGAGCTGTTTCTACTTTCATCTGTTTCATTCATTAGGTTCCAAGTAAGATTTTCTCCAAACAAAAAATTCCGCTGTTAAAGTAATTTGAAAACCACTGGCTTAAGGAAAGAGCTCTGAACAGGTTTCCTATGGATTTTAAATTTTGCCTATAGCAAATGGGTGGCTCAGCAGTAAAGATTTCACCTGCAGTGCAAAAGATGTGGGAGATGCCAGGTCGATCCTTGGGTTGGGAAGATTCCCTGGAGAAGGAAGTGGCAATCCACTCCAGTATTCATGCCGGGAAGATCCCATGGACAGAAGAGCCTGGCAGGCTACAGTCCCTGGCTCACAAAGAGTTGGACACAACTGACCAATTGAGCATACACACACAAAGCAAACAGATGGGCTAACTTCATGTCAGAGGTTCTTCTCTTTGATATCTGCATTTGTCTTGAATTTGTGTTCTCCAGAGGTAGAAACAAGTCTGACCCATCGCAAGCCTGGTAGGGCATGTTGAGGTCCACTTTGAGCCTCTTCAAAGGAGAGGGAGGGGGTCCCTGCCCTGTTTCCTCTAGCTTGCTCATGCGTGTGCCTGTGACACATGAATTAGCTGTGTTTACAGTATGGCAATTAGATGTTTCATTTTAATGGTAGTTTGTTTACTCAATGACCTGAGATGCATCCATAAGTGTAGATTATTTCCTCCTCAAATACATATTTGGCAAGATGATTATAAAATTGCCATATCAATGAATACATTTACTCCTTTACTCGCAAACACAGAATTAACGGTGCTTTATTTTGAGAGGGTTTTCACATTCCATATTCATGTTCCACTTGTATCTGTGAGACAGTCTCCTGGTAATCAACTGTAAGATTTCATTTGAAAATCCACCTCTATTGGTTTCATTGGGTTTACATAATGAAAGGCTATGCCCCTTCCATTTCTGCACCTCCAGAAAAGAAAAAAGAAAAAGTTTGAACAACTCACAAGATCTAGGTCCTTCCAGTCATTTCCTATAAATCAAGATGACAGGTGTGTTTTGCTTTGCTGTTGTAGGACTTCCTGATGGAGACGTTCATCATGTTCAAGGACCTCATTGGGAAGAACGTGTACCCTGCAGACTGGGTGGCCATGAGCATGGTCCAGAACAGGTGAGCGGCCCCGACTCCGGGGCCTGGGCCCCTCAGCACCCACGTGACATCGAGGGAGAGGTGGGGGGTGTTGGCCATGAGCATGGTCCAGAACAGGTGAGCAGCCCCGCCTCCGGGGCCTGGGCCCCTCAGCACCCACGTGACATCACGGGAGAGGTGGGGGGTGTTGGCCATGAGCATGGTCCAGAACAGGTGAGCGGCCCTGCCTCCGGGGCCCGGGCCCCTCAGCACCCATGTGACATCGCACTGGGAGAGGCAGGAGGTGGGGAGAGTTTCTTTGCAACAGATCCTTTCTTTCTGCATTGAAACCCCAGGGGACTGCTCATCAGTCTTGAGCTATTTATTCATTATTCTTCATTCCTTTCTATATATTGAACTGGCTACTCCCTACCTTCCCCATCCTTCCAATACGATTTAAAATATACTTTGTCTGAAACACCTTCTCTAAACCTTGAGATAGGAGAGCTTAAGATCAGCCTTATTAAAATCGTACTATATTAAATTTATTCAAAACAATAAAATATATTCTGGGACATATGGTAGAATAAGTTTAGGAAGCATTGGATTAAGCAGCTTTGATTAGCTTTCTGTGGTACAGGACTTCTCAGAGCCTTTATGCTAATGCATTCTCTAAGAGGAAGATGCTAAGGGAATGCTATGGGATTTTCTAAGAGGAAGATATGGGATACAGCATTTCACAGATTTACCTGCCCATTGAATCATTCAGTGTGCATGTATTTATGTCTCCCTATGGGAAATAGATGGGGAAACAGTGGAAACAGTATCAGATTTTATTTTGGGGGGCTCCAAAATCACTGCAGATGGTGATTGCAGCCATGAAATTAAAAGACGCTTACTCCTTGGAAGAAAAGTTATGACCAACCTAGATAGCATATTCAAAAGCAGAGACATTACTTTGCCGACTAAAGTCCATCTAGTCAAGGCTATGGTTTTTCCAGTGGTCATGTATGGATGTGAGAGTTGGACTGTGAAGAAAGCTGAGCACTGAAGAATTGATGCTTTTGAACTGTGGTGTTGGAGAAGACTCTTGAGAGTCCCTTGGACTGCAAGGAGATCCAACCAGTCCATCCTAAAGGAGATCAGCCCTGGGTGTTCTTTGGAAGGAATGATGCTAAAGCTGAAACCAGTACTTTGGCCACCTCATGCGAAGAGTTGACTCATTGGAAAAGACTCTGATACTGGGAGGGATTGGGGGCAGGAGGAGAAGGGGACGACAGAGGATGAGATGGCTGGATGGCATCACCAACTCAATGGACGTGAGTCTGAGTGAACTCTGGGAGTTGGTGATGGACAGGGAGGCCTGGCGTGCTGCGATTCATGGGGTCACAAAGAGTCAGACACGACTGAGCGACTGAACTGAACTGAACTGATGTGTATATAGTACTTATTAATATCGCATAGAATACAAGTGCAACCCAAGATTAACTCAGATCCCACACAGTCCAGCCCAATAGACAAGAGTAACTGTGAGCAATTTCCATTTTTAATGCTTTCTCTCAAATAATGTTATTTCATCAAAATGAAGTTCAAGTCATAGCACTCAGCAGTATCATCTAATATTCCCTTTTTCCATTCTCCTGTATCTCTATCTTATGGTTTACCCAAGTCTCTCTCACAACCTTATTCTCAATTCCTATCCACAAACTCTTTTAAAACTGGGGTCCTTTAGGCTTCTCTCTTTCCTTTTGCTCTCACTTTCCTTTGGCTTCTTATATTTGTTTTAGGTGCTTCCCATGGAAAGGCTTCCCAGGTGGCTCAGCGGTTAAGAATCTGCCTGCCAGTACAGGAGATGCAGGAGATATGGGTTTAATCCCTGGGTCTGGAAGATCCCCTGGAATAGGAAATGGCAGCCCACTGAAGTATTCTTGCCTGGGGAATCTCATGGACAGAGGAGCCTGGTGGGCTACAGTCCATGTGGTTGCCAAGAATCGGGCGTGACTGAGCGCCTGAGTGTGCACGCACGATTCCCGTGGGGACTCTTCACTCTACACTGGCAAGAAGTTTTGTCTCTCTCCGCCTATTGTTCTTGCTCTGTGTCCCAGGGGCCAAGAATTGGCTGGCAAAGACAGAAATGTCCTGAGAGGATGGAAGAAGAGGAGATGTTAAAGAAGCAAAGGCAGAAATCTCTTCAGTGGGAAGCAATGAGAAAAGAATGTAAACATTAATAATTTTGTCACTAGATACAAATTTGAAATTTGTAGTCTTGAAATTTCTATCTCATGTTTGCCCAGGACCTTACTCCAGTCCCAGATGGCTTCCACCCCTTACTATTCTGACCTCTGCAAAGCTGCTCTTCTGTTATCCGGATGCCTATGTGCCTAGCAAAGTGACTTTGCAGACACACTTGCTCTTAGGGCCAGCTTTAGGGGCTGGTGAAGGGGGGAAGAGGTTTGTCAAGGCAGAAAGAGATAAATGTTCCTGCATCAGTGTTTGTGCTGGGAAGAGGGAAATCAGCCCAGCAACAAAAGTGTCAGAATTCTTAGCCTGGGCTTATGTTGCACTGATTCTCCCTGTTCACATCGCTCAGGTGGGAGTCTGGCTTTTACAGTGCTGAAGGCATTGGTGGGAATTAGGCCCGGCCACATTACAGATGAGAGGCAGGTCTCTCCCTAGCCCTGTGTCAGGATTAGCTTCCTGAGTACAGCCTGTGTAGCTGCAGAGGACTCGGCACTGTAAAGGGCCCTGCTGTCACCATCTTGAATTCTTAATACTTTTGGACTAGGAGACTTGCATTTTCACTGTGCACTGACCTCAACAAATGATGCAGCTGGTGGTACCTCACATCAGCGTCCATCTACTCAGCTGTGTTTGGAAGAAGCCGGCTCCCAAACTGCATTTGGACCCCTTCACTCTTTGCCAGTTGGTCAGTAAGGTCTTGGGGTTTTGCCAAGTTTCATGAAGCATCCAGGTGAGTCATCTTCGACTCACCCTACATTTCAGAGACACTCAGCTGTGCCCGTAACATACTGTTTCATACTTCCTATGACTTTGCATCAACTATGACTCTCCTCCTTTTTAGACAAAACTCAACACAAAAGCATCCTAAAAATTCTTTCCCATGTAATTTCTCATTTGTGGGGCCTTCTGGGATGCCTTTATGGTAGGAGAGCACGTTCCCGCCTCTTCGTTTGCACACACACCCACATTATAGTACTTACCCCCCTGTACTGTCATTGTCTCTTGTTGTGACTGTTCTTGACACCAGAGAATGGCTTCTTGAAGGCAAGAACTAGGTCCGGCTAATCTCTGTATTTCTAACTCTTGGCACGGAACCTGACATTCACAAACATGTATATAATAAACTCTGTCTTTGATACTTTGCAATAAGCTCTGTATATCCAATGGGTATTCATTTTTTTTAAGTTTCTAATAGATATTTTAATTGTGTTGGAGTTGATTCATAGTGCTGTGTGAGTTTCAGGTGAACAGCAAAGTGATTCAGTTATACATGTACATATATTAATTTTGTTTTAGACTCTTTTCTCATATACGTTATCACAAAGCATTGAGTAGAGTTCCCTGTGCTATACAGTAGGTCCTTGTTGATTATTTATCTTATATATGGTTGTGCGTGCATGTGTTTATCCCGGACTCCTGATTTATCCCTCACCAGTACGTTTCCTGTTTGGTCACAATGGGTACTTATTGATTAGGATTTTTTTTTTAAAAGAAATACAATTCAAATTTGCCAAACAGGAAGAGAATGTATGGGCTCAGGCGATTTAAAGAGCCCAGGGTTATGACTGCAGCCATATCTAGGCGCTCAAACTGTGTTGCAGGGAGTCTGTATCTCTGTCTCTGCTCTTTTCTCTATTGGCTTCTTTCTAAGGCAGATGCTCTCTTTGCAGTAGAAACCTGACTGCAGAAATTCCAGAAATATGTCTTGTTGGATTAGCAGCCCTAGTAGAAAAAAAGAAGCTTTTCCTTCAAGAGGTACAGCAAGATTCCCAGAATAATTTTCAAAGATCTGGCTCGAGCTACATGCCAATCCAGAAAACTGTGGCCAGTGAAATGAAATATGCTGTTTCATCAGGCTTGGTTCATATGACCCACCTTTGGAAGTGGGGAGGCTGTGGCTAGTTTTATCCAAACTACAAAGTCTGGGAGCAAAGGGGGAGGCTGGGAGAGTAATTCTTCAAAGGAAAATCTGAGAGTTACTACCAGAAATGGATGATGAGCAGACAAACAAATGCACAGACATCCGCAACTGATACAGAGTCAGGAGGATGGACGCCCAGAGAGGCAGGGCCCTCCCTGGTCAGGCCAGCCCCCCCTTCGGAGCTGCCAGCAGTCATCCCAGAGGAAACACACGGAAGTGCTTTGAAGGAACGTTCCCATCTGAAATCCCAGCTAGCCACAGACTTTAGTCTTTTGAGGGGAGACAGGACCCTAGAGGCAATACAATAGTCCTTGCTTCTTTAAACCTGCAAAATTAGAATATAGTTTTCTAAGGGACCTAGGGTTTCCCAGGTGACGCAGTGGTAAAGATTCTGCCTGCCAATGCAGGAGATGAAGGAGACTCAGGTTCATTTCCTGGATTGGGAAGATTGCCTGGAGAAGGAAATGGCAACCCACTCCAGACTTCTTGCCTAGAGAATCCCGTGGACACAGGAATCTGGTGGGCTACACTCCATAGGGTCCCAAAGACTGAGCACCCACATATACTTGTAGATAACACCATTCAGGGTGCTTGTCACCATTTTTTGGTGATCCAGTTGAAGAGATAGACTAATCAAGTGATCTCATAAATAATGTAAAATTATGGCAGGGTTATATAAGAGAGGTACTTTATTAAGAGAACTATAAGATGTGATCTAGATCTGTGTTCTGAGAGATGAAAAGCAAGTGTTGGGGTGGGAGTTGGGAGAAGAGTGTGCCAGGCCAACCAGAGCATGCCAAGCCAAGCAGAGCACGTGCAAATATCCTGGACTGGGCAACTGAGCAGAAAGGCAGGCAAGGGAACCTAAGAAACTGGAGTCGTCTACTAAATAGAAACAATTGCATCTCTGAAGGAAATTCCTACATTTGAGATTAGGTTTGGCACATATACTCTATGATGTGTAAAACAGCTAGTGCTAACCTGCTATAAAGCCCAGGAAACTCAGCTCAGTGCTATGTGATGAGCTAGAGGGATATCACGGGGGGAGGGGTGGGAGAGAGGGCAAAGAGGGAGAGGATATATGTCTATATATATCTGATTCACTTCATTGCACAGCAGAACATTATAGAGCAATTATCAGTTCAGTTCAGTCGGTCAGTCGTGTCCAACTCTTTGCAACCCCATAGACCACAGCACGCCAGGCCTCCCTGTCCATCACCAACTCCTGGAGCCTACTCAAACTCATCTCCATTGAGTTGGTGATGCCTTCCAGCCATCTCATCCTCTGTCGTCCCCTTCTCTTCCTGCCTTCAATCTTTCCCAGTATCAGGGTCTTTTCAAATGAGTCAGCTCTTTGCATCAGGTGACCAAAGTATTGGAGTTTCAGCTTCAACATCAGTCCTTCCAATGAACACCCAGGACTGATCTCCTTTAAATTAGACTGGTTGGACCTCCTTGCAGTCCAAGGGACTCTCAAGAGTCTTCTCCAACACCACAATTCAAAAGCATCAATTCTTCGGTGCTCAGCTTTCTTTATAGTCCAACTCTCACATCCATACATGACTACTGGAAAAACCATAGCCTTGACTAGATGGACCTTTGTTGACAAAGTAATGTCTTTGCTTTTTAATATGCTGTTTAGGCTGGTCATAACTTTCCTTCCAAGGAGTAAGTGTCTTTTAATTTCATGACTGCAATCACCATTTGCAGTGATTTTGGAGCTCAGAAAAATAAAGTCAGCCACTGTTTCCATTGTTTCCCCATCTATTTGCCATGAAGTTATGGGACCAGGTGCCATGATCTTAGTTTTCCGAATAGTAGATGCATAGTAAATTGTGTTATTCACCTTCTTCAAAGCCAGGCAGACTTCCCTGATAGCTCAGTTGGTAAAGAATTGTCCTGTAATGCAGGAGACCCCAGTTCGATTCCTAGGTCAGGAAGATCCACTGGGGAAGGAATAGGCTACCCATTCCAATATTTTTGGGTTTCTCTTGTGGCTCAGTTGGTAAAGAATCTGTCTGCAATGCGGGAGACCTGGGTTCGATCCTTGGGTTGGGAAGGTTCTCTGGAGAAGGGAATGGCTACCCACTCCAGTATTCTGGCCTGGAGAATTCTATGGACTCTATAGTCCATGGGGTCACAAAGAGCTGGACAAAACTGAGTGGCTTTCACTTTCACTTTCACTTTCACTTTCAAAGCCAGGCATTGCATTTAAAGCTTCCAAAGCAAAGTCCTATCTCACCTTGAGGATTCTGGTTGCACCTTGTGGGATTCTCCACACAAGTCTGCAGCAGAAAGCCTGAGATGGCTTGATATCTGCTGCTTCCATCCAGATGTTTCACTTACTGGCGAGATTGTAAGACACATTTTCTGGAGATTTTTCCTTCAGTCAGTTCATTTGCTCAAATCAACATTCACAGAGTGCTTACTGTGGCCCAGGTGCTGAGCTGGATGCTGGGAATACAAAAATAAAAGTGATAATCCAAACCTTGTCAGGAGCTCCCAATCTAGAAAAGCCCATGAATACATGAACAGATAACCAGAAAACAATGTGAGAGGTGAACACTGAACTCTATGGGAGCATTAAGGAAGAGTCACAGTAGAAAAGTAGGATAGGAAGAATGTCCAGGAAGGCTTTCTCAAAGAAGATACACCTGTGATAACTTTGTATACATGGGGTCATAAAGAGTCAGACATAACTGAAGTGACTTAGCACATATGCACATTAGTTTTGATAGTGTGACTGGAATCTTCAGTCTCTAGCTGCATACCTCCATCCTACATCTCCAAGATGAATCTTCTTGACAAATATCCACTCTTTGTTTCTAACTTGTGGGCACCATGGCTCCACTCTCCATTAGTGTGAGAAAAGCCCTATTTGCTTATGTGCTTAAATAGACAAGAGACACAGGTAACAGTGGTTACTGCTGGGAAGTACAATGGAGTTTACAGGGAACAAGTTTTATTTTTTGATCTATGCCTCTGTACCCTTTGCATTATTTTTATAATGAGAATATTTTACTTTTATAATTAAAAAAAAATATTTTCTTGGGTGCGCTGTATTGTATGTGGGATCCTAGTTCCTCAACCAGGAATTGAATCTTGCCCCTTGTATTGGAAGCACAGAGTCTTAACCACTGCACCATCAGGGAAGTCCTGAGTTTCATAATTTTATAAACTTATTGAAGTAAACCTTTATATACAGAGAAGTGCACAAATCATGTTAGTGAATTTTCGTAAAGTAAATACAGCCATTGTAACCATCACCCAGACTGAACAGTTGTAGATTTTTACTAGCATCTTGGAAGTCCACCTCTTGTCTCCTTCCAGTCACCTCCACTTCTCACAAAGGTAACTACTATTCTGCCTGCTATCACCAAAGAATCATTTTGACTAAGATTTCCAATTGTTCCTTATCCTCACTAGCAGTTGGTATCATCAGCATTATTTATCTTAGCCTTCTAACAAGTCTGTAGTATTGTCTTATTATAGTTTTGATTTGACTAATGGGGCTTTCCACGTGGCGCTAGTGGTAAAGAACTCGCTTGCCAATGCAGGTTAGATGTTAGAGACATAGGTTCANACTCTTTGCAACCCCATAGACCACAGCACGCCAGGCCTCCCTGTCCATCACCAACTCCTGGAGCCTACTCAAACTCATCTCCATTGAGTTGGTGATGCCTTCCAGCCATCTCATCCTCTGTCGTCCCCTTCTCTTCCTGCCTTCAATCTTTCCCAGTATCAGGGTCTTTTCAAATGAGTCAGCTCTTTGCATCAGGTGACCAAAGTATTGGAGTTTCAGCTTCAACATCAGTCCTTCCAATGAACACCCAGGACTGATCTCCTTTAGGATGGACTGGTTGGATCTCCTTGCAGTCCAAGGGACTCCCAAGAGTCTTCTCCAACACCACAGTTCAAAAGCATCAATTCTTCGGTGCTCAGCTTTCTTTATAGCCCAGCACATCCATACATGACTACTGGAAAAACCATAGCCTTGATGAGACGGACCTTTGTTGGCAAAGTGATAAAGCAATTATACTCCAATAAAATAAATAAATAAATAAATAAAATAATTTGAATTCAGAAATACAGCCTGGGTTTCAGACTTAGTTCTGCCACCTTCTCTTTCCTGGGAAGTCATTTAACCTCTTGGCATCTCAGTTTTCTGATCTGCAAAATGGGGATAATTATAATATCCATTTCATGGTGTGTGTGTCTGTGAGGATAAGATTAGTTACTCCTCAGATCACTGCTGGTACCTGGGAGGAATTCAGGCAGTGGGAGCATTGCCATCCCCAGGTGCAGACAGCAAATGTAGCCTTGGACTGGAGAAGCATGTGCCCGGCGTCAGCCAGGAAAGAGGACTTTTTCTCCTGCAGGCACATAGCTCAGCTTGTAGATTTCCTTCATCTTTTAACTATGGTGATCCCTTCCATTTAGGAGCACTTGAAATTTTTTCAGTTTTTGCATTTTGTTTGGTGTTACAATAGCTAACATGTATCACACACCTAGATTGTATACCTAGATGTATTACGCTCCCATGGTAAATACTTTAGATGTATTAACTCATTTAATTGTTGCAACAACTTTATGATATGATAAAATGTTGTAACCCACATTTTATACATGAGGAAACACAGCATACATGTTGTTAGCATGATAGTACTTAGTGTTGTGTTACTAACGAAAACCAGCAAAACCAGGCAATGAGTCTGTGTTTTTTTTCCTTTGCTTACTCCTTTACTGTATTTTTGTAAATTATGCAAATACAATATCACATCTACAAGAGACTTGGAAAATACAGAACAAACTTATGTTTAGTTCTATTACATATTACAATTATTTTTAAATAGATAAATTGAGACTTTTAGTTGGAGTTTTAATATCAAACTCTCAAAACTGAATAGAATGAATATAGAGATAAGTGGAAAGATTTAGTAGACCTGAAATACTGTTGTTGTTGTTTTTTAAAAAAAGGAAATTAACATGTGATACAGTACTATTAGCTAAGGTACAAATTTAGTTCAAATTTCACAAAATTTTATGTTAGTGTCCATTCTTTATTTTTATACCTTATTTAAAACACCATATTGTATTTAAGTGCATTGAGCAGCTTCAGCTGCTTGCAACAAATTCTGGTAAATTCTCTTTTCATTTTTATTGTACTACAAATATTTTCTAGTTTTCCTTGTTGTGGTTTCTTAAATACATCAGTCATTTACAAGTGGACATTTAATTTCCAAATACATGAGTTTTTAAAGTATTTTTAATATTAATTTCTCATTTTAATATTAATGTCTCATTTAAGAGTCCATGTTCTTAGTCTCTACTGCTTTATCCTGTGAAATAGGCTTGTGTTATGAAGTGCATTGTGAGGATGTACAAACTGCTTATTTATTGGCTCAGATAACTTAAAGAGGCCCAAAGAAGTGACTTGCTCAAGGTCATGCAGCTAGTTAGTGGAAGATTTCAACATAAATTGGACAAATGGAACGTACACCATGGTGTAACCCAGATCAGTATTTCCCAGAATGTAATTTTTTCTTCTCTAAAAATATGCAGCCTAAGCTCTGTCCATTCATGTGGCCAAAGCACACTTCATATGTTGGTTGCCCTGTATGTTACAATATCTTCTTTTCCTTCCTTCTTCCTTCCTTTCTCCCCCCCCACCCCACTCCTTCCCTTCCTCCCTTTCTCCTTTGCTTCCTTCCTTTCTTCCCTATTGAAAGTGAAAGTGTCAGTCGCTCAGTTGTGTCCAACTCTTTGCCACCCCATGGACTGTAGCCCACCACTGTAGGGCTCTTCTGTCCATGGAATTCACCAGGCAAGAATACTGGAGAGGGTTGCCATGCCCTCTCCAGGGGATCTTCCCAACCCAGGGACCAAACCCAGGTCTCCTTCATTGCAGGAAGATTCTCTACCATCTGAGCCACCAGGGAAGCCACTTCCTTTCTTTCTTCCCTGTTACTTATATATTTTTTATGATTTTCTGCCCAGGTTCTAATTTCCCTGTTGTTGCTTATTATGTATGTATGTATTAGTCATTTATGATTTATCTGCTTGTTGGAGGAGGGAATGGAGTTTTCCAGATCTAAATGTCTCCTCCACTATGTACTGCTTGTGTATGCAGACAGAGTGACATGTCTGCTGCAAGAAATACCTCCTGTGAAAGCATTTTTCTTTTTGGTACAATGCAACATTCAGTAAGACCTGATGTATGAGGCATGGTTAATTTTTAAATGATCAAGTTCTTTGCAACATTGTAAAAGAACAAAATATGCCTAGGAACCCTTTCCCCCTCCTCTATGTGCACTTTGATCTGGAAATCCAACATTTGGGGTGGGGGTAAGGGGTGGTGGTTGGGGATTCAGACAGATCCTTGAAGCTTCTCTAAATGGAGTCCATCAACACAAACATACTGAATGTCCTGGGTATCAGAGTCTAGCGGGTGGACAGACCCATCCACGCCATGGTGCCAGAAGGCAGGCTGCTTACTGTCTTGTTGGTGAGACAGTAAGTATGCCCATGGGAGTATGAGCAAATGCTGCAGCCACTATAGTGAGTTCAGAGCACAGGGAGGGCCCAGAGAAGTCAGGATTTACGACTGCCCAGGTTCAAATCCTGCCTTCACCGTTTAATAGTTCCATCACCTCAGGTAAAGTTACTTAATCGCTCTGGACTCTGTGTTTCTCACTGTAAAATGGGATAATAATAAGACCTATCACAAAGGATTTTTGTGAGGATCAAAATGAAATAATATGTATAAAGTAGTTAGAATAGTGTTTGGCATATAACAAGCATTTCACAAATGTTAGCTATTATTTTAGCTCTCACATCCCTATGATCTGGGAATATCCACAGTAGTTCACAAAAGAGACACACCTGGACTGGATCTCATCTGCGTTACCAGTGACGTATTTTGAGATCTCATATCATCTCTGGCACACACGAGGCATACAGCAGGGTCATAGTAGCTGGCCCTAAAAAGCTGAGCGGAGAAGTTCTTGGTGTGTGCGGGACCACTCCTGTCAGTTTGCTAACAATCACTAACACCCACTCCCCCTTTCTCCCACCATCATTAATTTTTGCCACCTACTTCCTTTTTGTAGATCCCACCCACTCCAAAACCTGTCACCCAGAAGAAGGCTTCTCCATGGGTTTTTTTAGCCAGCACAGCACATCTAATCCTGACGCTCACCTGGGCCACCGGGTTCCAGTCCCAGGAGACTGCTGCACCCCTAACTAGAATCCAGAATTCACAGAGGGGCACTTGGAGTGGGCCATGCCCTGACCATGAGCTGGGATCCTCTGATGCCCTCTAACTTCTCGGTTCCGTGATGCCCAGGACACTCATATATCTTCAATATATTTGTGTTGATTCAGTCCATTTAGAGAAGCTTTAGGGATGTGTCTAAATCCCCAACCACCACCCCTCACCCCCACCCTAAATGTTTAATTCCTAGATCAAAGTGTAGATAGAGGAGGGGAAAAGAGGTTCCTGGGTACATTTTGTTCATGTACAACATTGCGAAGAACTTGTGTGTTGTGCAGGAAGCCTCATAAAGGCTCGGGGAAAAGGGGTTTCTCACTGCTGCTAGGAGAAGAAGGACTCCCTTTCCCTGGCCAGCTCTTTTATCTCCATCTTCAAATTTTGACCAATAGAATCAATTCCATCCCATGAACCACGGCACCAAGGGGAATGGGAGTCAGGGAGGCCCTCTCAGCCGTGGGCTTTCTCACTGGAAAGGGCATGTCCACCTCCAGTTGCCTCTTTTATTCACGTCGTATAACTAGTGTGCGTGGGCTGGCTGTCACATTGGAGTGTTCTCATCCCCAGGTCCTCCTGCCTCCGAGCTGCAAGGTGGCTGGGCAGCTCAGGATAATGACAACGGTACAGCTGGCACTTACTGAGGACCCTTATGCCCTGAGGCTCTGGGCCCCCAGCTTCATGCACTGCATCTCATTTCCTCTTCACATGCGGCCCATCACACAGAGGGGAAGCAACCCGCTCAAGGCCACAGCCTGGAAGAGCAGGAGAGTGGGAATGTGCCCCCAGGCAGGCTTGCTCAGCTCCTGCAGGCGTCTGTGTGCGCCTTCCATTACTGCATCCCGTCCAAGGACTAATGCGTGTGGTGCATGGGTTTATTCAGGAGATGAGACCCACAGGGACTCGTGGTTGTCTCCAGGATTGAGGATTTGTTCTGATACATGGAGGGAAGTAGGAAGCTGGGAACCTGGGCCAGCGGCTACAGAGAGGGTTTGTGTGGAGCAGTTTTCAGCATACCAGCCTGGAGTTTGGCTCACTTTCTGCTAGCTTCTTCCTACCCGCAGCAGCTGACTTCTCTTATATATGGCTTCTGCTGCCTCACAGAGTCATCTGTTCATGGCTTCTACTCAGGCCAGGGTCTGTTGCATTCTTCCTGTTTGCTCTGCTTTTGAAATGCCTAAAAGGATTTGATCTACTACTGTGCCGGCTAGGGTGCCCTCACTAGATCACCCGTGGGCTTCTAGCCAGCCTGTGGAAGACTCGCCTGAGTCAAGTGTTGGTTCTGGGCCCAGTCAGCTGTGGGCAGAGCAGCAGGATGATGGGGACTAAGTGGGAAAGGGCTCCCTTGTGGGCACGAGGAGGGGCATGCCCAGTGCTGAGAGGCCATGCAGGCTGGCCTTCAAGGGAGCCAGAATATCTGTATGGCTAACTCCAGATACTTTGAAGAAAGGCAAGCTGCGATTGGGTGGACTCCGGTGCCTACTGGCTATGTGAGTGCAGGGAAGGTTTTGATATTTCCAGGGCTGAGTTTCCTCTTCTGTTAAATGGGTGCCACCGTGACACCTACTTCAGTTTGCAGGATTAAATGAAACAATGTCTGTAGGGCACTTGGCACAGGGTATACACATGAAAACTACAATTCCCCCATCATTGTCATTATTAATGAGGTGAGCTCACAGCTTGGATTGAACAGAATTACAGATATTTCTTGGGCAAATAGCAAGGTGGTTAAATTCTGAGGTTCTCAAGGCAGCTTCAGTTCAGTTCAGTCGCTCAGTCGTGTTCAACTCTTTGCGACCCCGTGGACTGCAGCACGCCAGGCCTCTCAGTCTATCACCAGCTCCTAGAGTTTACCCAAACTCATGTCCATTGAGTCGGTGATGCCCTCCAACCATCTCATCGTCTGTCATCCCCTTCTCCTCCCGCCTTCAATTTTTCCCAGCATCAGGGTCTTTTCAAATGAGTCAGTTCTTCACATCAAGTGGCCAACATATTGGAGTTTCAGCTTCAACATCAGTCCTTCCAATGAATATTCAGGACTGATTTCTTTTAGGATGGACTGGTTGGATCTCCTTGCAGTCCAAGGGACTCTCAAGAGTCTTCTCCAACGTCACAGTTCAAAAGTACCAATTCTTTGGCACTCAGCTTTCTTTATAGTCCAACTCTCACATCCATACTGTAAAAACCACACTGTAAAAACCGTAGCCTTGACTAGATGGACCTTTGTCGGCAGAGTAACGTCTCTGCTGTCTAGGTTGGTCATAGCTTTTCTTCCAAGGAATAAGTGTCTTAATTTCATGGCTGCAGTCACCATCTGCAGTGATTTTGGAGCCCCCCAAAAATCAAGTCTCTCACTGTTTCCCCATCTATTTGCCGTGAAGTGATGGGATCAGATACCGTGATCTTAGTTTTCTGAGCCAGCTTTTTCACTCCCCTCTTTCACTTTCATCAAGAGGCTCTTTAGTTCTTCTTCTCTTTCTGCCATAAGAGTGGCGTCATCTGCATATCTGAGGTTATTGATATTTCTCCTGATAATCTTGATTCCAGCTTGTGTTTCTTCCAGCCCAGCATTTCTCATGATGTGCTCTGCATATAAGTTAAATAACCAGGGTGCCAGTATACAGCCTTAACACACTTCTTTCCCTATTTGAAACGAATCTGTTCCATGTCCAGTTCTAACTGTTGCTTCCTGACCTGCATAAAGGTTTCTCAAGAGGCGGGTCAGAAGGTCTGGCATTCCCTTCTCTTTAAGAACTTTCCACAGTTTGTGGTGATCCACACAGTCAAAGGCTATGGCATAGTCAATAAAGCAGATAGATGTTTTTCTAGAACTCTTTTGCTTTTTCAATAATCCAGCAGATGCTGGCAATTTGATCTCTGTTCCTCTGCCTTTTCTAAATCCATCTTGAACATCTGGAAGGTCACGATTCACATGCTGTTGAAGCCTGGCTTGGAGAATTTTGAGCATTATTTTATTAGTATGTGAGATGAGTGCAATTGTACGGTAGTTTGAGCATTCTTTGGCATTGCCTTTCTTTGGGACTGGAATGAAAATGGACCTTTTCCAGTCCTGTGGCCACTGCTGAGTTTTCCAAATTTGCCAGCATATTGAGTGCAGCACTTTCACAGCATCATCTTTTAGGATTTGAAATAGCTCAGCTGGAATTCCATCGCCTCCACTAGCTTTGTTTGTAGTGATGCTTCCTAAGGCCCACTTGACTTTGCATTCCAGGATGTCTGACTCTAGGTGAGTGATCACACCATCGTGATTATCTGGGTCATGAAGATCTTTTTTGTACAGTTCTTCTGTGTATTCCTACCACCTCTTCTTAATATCTTCTGCTTCTGTTAGGTCCATACCATTTCTGTCCTTTGTTGTGTCCATCTCTGCCTGAAATGTTCCCTTGGTATCTCTAATTTTCTTAAAGAGATCTCTAGTCTTTCTCATTCTATTGTTTTCTTCTATTTCTTTGCACTGATCATTGAGGAAGACTTTTTATCTCTCCTTGCTATTCTTTGGAACTCTGCATTGAAATGGGTATATCTTTCCTTTTCTCCTTTGCTTTTCGCCTCTCTTCTTTTCACAGCTATTTGTAAGGCCTCCTCAGACAACCATTTTCCTTTTTTGCATTTCTTTTCTTGGGGATGGTCTTGATCCCTGTCTCCTGTACAATGTCACGAACCTCTGTCCATAGTTCATCAGGCATTCTGTCTATCAGATCTAATACCTTGAATCTATTTCTTACTTCCACTGTATAAATCATAAGGGATTTGATTTAGGCCATACCTGAATAGTCTAGTGGTTTTCCCTACTTTCTTCAATTTCAGTCTGAATTTGACAATAAAGAGTTCATGATCTGAGCCACAGTCAGCTCCTGGTCTTGTTTTTGCTGACTGTATAGAGCTTCTCCATCTTTGGCTGCAAAGAATATAATCAATCTGATTTCGGTATTGACCATCCAGTGATGTCCATGTGTAGAGTCTTTTCTTGTGTTGTTGGAAGAGTGTGTTTGCTATGACCAGTGCGTTCTCTTGGCAAAACTGTATTAGCCTTTACCGTACGTTTGTTTAAATCGTACTTTTACATGTATTAGCTGGCTTCTTGGGAAAGTTGAGTAAATTCACGTCTCTAAAAGGAAAATGATTATGTAACTCAGAGAGCTAATGTGAGAATTTAAAATAAAAAAAAAAAAAAAAAAAAACAGGAAGGAATCCATGCCGAGTACTTACTGCAGAGCCTAATGCTTGTTGGTGCCTGTGACTGTGGTTATCATTAACTTTTTTAGAGCCTGCTAAGCATCTCAGAGGAAATACAGGAAATATTAGGTTGATATTTGATTATGATTTTTTTTGTTTGCAACAATTCAAGTTCATTTGTTAAAGTAACAGAAAGAGTTGGGTGTGTTTTCATTGCAACCCACTTCAACAAATTAATGCTTAGGCTTTAAGCACAATTTTATTTTTAGAAAATACAAAAGACATGCTTTTCCAAACCCATATATGGGAAATCAAAGTCAAGTGATATTCTGATTTCCAAAGGATGCCTGCAGAAGAATCCAGAGAGAGGGAGGAGCCTTGGTTTACTGTCTTTCAGCCCCTATCTGCCACTAGTCCCTACCATCTGCACAGGGGGCTAATTAATTCCTGGTTATTGGACTGGCCTTTGCGAGGCAGAGACAGATTTAGGTTGACAATCAAAATAATAGCTGTTACTGAAACTACTGATAGTTTTATTGCTGCTGCAAATGTGTAAAACCCCTCATTTTGGTATCATATTAGCCAGTCTGAGATGTTTATACATAATATGACAGCCACTCAATGCCTTTCCATCTGGGGAATCAGATACTAATCTTTAAGGAGAAAACATAAGTGTTTTTGCAAAGCCATACTAGCAAATGACACAATAACAAAACCAAAGAGATCTCACTTTTGGCAGCCTGATGGGGTGGAAGATTCTGCGGGATTTTTATTTCCCATCTTTACACAGTCCTGCTGGCTGCAGCTTGTCCTCTGACGGTCCATTCTGCTGTCAGGGGTCCCTGCCAGTAGAAGAATGAAGTCATCCAGAGGGTCTGGGTGGCCATAGCTACCATATTGCTTCTGTCACCCTGTGGCAGGCGCTCTGCTCAGCACTGACCATACCTTTGCCTTTATGCCCTGTAGAAATCCTGAGAAAGGGCTTACACTGCTGCTGTTTTGCGAGCAAGGACACTTAAATGTCAAGCATGATATTAACATGCCCCAAATCCACACTGCTGAGAAGTACCAAAGCTAGAAAACATATCCAATTTTGTGTGTGTGTACATGTGTGTATAAATCTTGTGATCCTGATACCAGGATGCATTACCGTCTTTGTTCAGTGAACATTTAGTGTTTAATGAACAGCCGGCCCAGCTTCCTTACAAGCAATGCCTGATGTAGCAGAAGCAATGCCTGATATAGCTATAGTTGCCTTTCCCACACTCATGGCCCACCCAAAATATATCTGCCGCTTAGATGGACGTTTGCTGTGCATCCTGAGAGCTTCCTTCTTCCTTCATTCCCTGGGCTTTCTCTGGCTATAGGAGATTGCTCAGCCCACCTGCAGGGTAGACCAGAAATACTAGGGACATAAAGTTTCTAGGAGCAACTTTCAACCAGTGATGGGCTGGTATTAATGGGGAAACAGCCCAGGATACTTCTCACGTTCCAGTATGTTCAATATAGTCTCTCGGAAGCTCCCAAGGAGAACTGAGTCCCAGTTAGTACACAAAGCAATAACCTCCTAATAAACACTTGCTTTTTCTGGCTTCCCATGGATAACCAAATAGACATTTCCTCTGGACCAGCCACTCTGTAGAGAAATTACTGACTGTCTACTATTAATCAAAAATTATAGACTATGATACAGGTAAGGTCTGGGCCCTGCCTCTTATATTTTGCAAACACATGCACCATGGGACTTGGCCACAGTGAGGCATGTAGCAGTTGGAAGGTAGCTGCAAAATCCAGGAGAGAAATGATGGTGGCTTGCTTCAGTGGGCAGTGGGTGATGAGAAGTAATTGAATTTATATGGTTTTTGAAAGTGATGCTAAGAGGTTTTGCTTACAGGTCAAGTGTAGATGTAAGAGAGAGGAAAGTTAAGGATGCTGAGTCCTCCCTACACCTTGAGCAACTGGAAGAATGGAGTTGTTGTTAACTTAGATGGGAAGATGACAGAAAGAGGCAGGTAATAGGAGCTGAGCTTTTGACATGTATGTTTGAATTGCCTATTAGCTATCCAAGTGAGAGCGTAGAGCTGAGAGCTGGAATGTAAGTTGGAGCTCAGGAGAAAGGCCAGGGATGAAGATATCAAATTTGGGAGTCAGAGGCATGTAGGTTGGAGAGCAGATGAGATTATGGAGTGGTTCTCTGATTTCAAGGCAAGTACAGTGGAGGAGACAGTCACTATTGAATCACAATAGAAATAGAAATAACCTCATAGACGGTGATCAAGTCTGGGAAAGGCAGTTGCACTGACTGTCTTTTGGAGTCCTGAAAGATGAAACAGACCATGTCCTAAAGCGTTTAGAAGGAGGTGGCATTCTACACAAAAGAACACAGCTATACATTCAGAAAACCATTTAAAGCATAGATTAGCCATGAGAGATGTCTTAGCAAAGAAGCTGGGGACGTCATGGAGGACATTCACTGTCAAAAGAAAGATTTTGGACTTATCTCATGGGCCTTGGGGAGCCATTGAAGTGGGTGATCAACAGGATTGGGGATATTCCACAGGGCAAGGCATCCTAGAGGTTGAAAGGGCAAGAGTTAAAGGCTACAAGGGCAGTCAGTAGGGGGGATGGAGAGGAAGAGATGGATGGCAAGACATTCAAGAAGAAACACAATTTGACAACAGGTAATGGCATCCCACTCCAGTACTCTTGCCTGGAAACTCCCATGGACGGAGGAGTCTGGTAGGCTGCAGTCCATGGGGTCACTAAGAGTCGGACTCG
This sequence comes from Redunca redunca, assembly GCA_006410935.1. NCBI lineage: Eukaryota > Metazoa > Chordata > Mammalia > Artiodactyla > Bovidae > Redunca > Redunca redunca. Next base: position 353,784 of record SJYQ01012895.1, on the reverse strand, counting down.
ATTGAGCGACTTCACCTTCACTCTTCACTTTCATGCATTGGAGAAGGAAATGGCAGCCCACTCCAGTGTTCTTGCCTGGAGAACCCCAGGGACGGCAGAGCCTGGTGGGCTGCCGTCTGTGGGGTCACACAGAGTCGGACATGACTGAAGTGACTTAGCAGTAGCAGCAGCAACAAAAATGTTCAATAGGCATAAGATTTGATCAGCATTACCACTTCCAAGAGAAGGGCTGAGAAGAGGGTATATATGGGAGATGCAAGGCATATATAAGAGAGTGATCACTGAAACACTGTTTACAAGAGGCAATGCTGAGAAGCAACATAGAGGTCTGTCAGTAAAAGACTGATGAAAGAAACCGTGGTGCATCCATACGATAGAATGTTCTTCAGTGATTGAAAGGAATGATATGTATATGAATTCATTGGCATGAAAGGAACACACAATTTATTGTCAAGTAAAAGAGGCTGTGAAACAGAATTTATCATTTAACCCCATTTATCAAAATGCTATCTTTAAAATATGGTTTGTGTATATATGTCTAGGGAGACCTTTGAAATTCTGTTCATCAAAATGTCAAGCATGGTTTTCCCTAGATGATAGGATGGCTGGTGTTTTGTTTGTTTATTTATTTTATCTGGGGGGAGGCAATTTTTCTTCCTATCTTTCTGGATGACATGAATTTTCTGCCACAAGCTTGTAACAGTTTGAACAAAAGACAATACACATTTTCTAAAGGAAGCCAGAGAGGGCCAGGTAAACGCGGCCCCAGGTCCGCAGTGTAAGCAGGTGCTAATGTGGGTCGGCTGGCCTCTTCCTTCAGCCTCCAGGGTGCCCACTGAGGGCCCTTCAGGCTGAAGCATGGGGGAAGGACATCTAGGGTAGCATGCTCAGATGGCCTGCTGACCTTCTCCCCTCTTCCAGGGTCTTCCTGAGAGCTATCAACAAGTTTGCAGAAACCATGAACCAGAAATTCCTGGAAAACACGAACTTTGAGTTCCAGGTGAGTGTAAGGCACTGGGCGTGCCTTGGACTGTTCTGGCAGGGCTGTTTCCTGAAACACGTGGGAGCTACGCTGGTGCCTCGGGGGTCTCCACAGAGTGCTGCGGGTCTGGGGAGGGGAGGAAGCACTTAGCGTTTGGAACCCAGTCCTTGATGTAACAATCATCACCTGAGGAGCATTTTCAAATGTGAGTGCATACTGTATCATGCTAAAGAAGAGACTTGCATTCATTCATTGTCAGAGTGGGTGCTACCTTTTAAAAATTTATCACTTTTTTTTTTTTTTTACTTTTTTATTCACCAGTACCTAGAACAGCAGCCATTCTTAGATATTGAAAGATGAAACTCTGTGACTTTCTGATACGTCCAGAAATCACTTTTAGCATGCAGACAATACCTGGGCCCTCTGTGAGCTCCAGAGGTCCTGGGCAGACAGAGTGACACATCTGCTCATGGCCGGCAAGAAGAACAGCTCTTCAAAGCCTTGTGGACAGGCCCAGGCTGCTATTCCTGGCTTGAGGTGTGAGAGAGAAGACCCTTAAAAGGGAATTTCCCCCTCCAGGGAAGCCCCTGATCCCCAGGATCTCTTCAAGAACAAGCTTAGGGAATAGCCAGCAAACTGGGGCAACGGCTTTTCTGCCAGCTCGTCTTGGGTGTTCAGTTCCTATCTGGGCTCTGACCCGCCGAGCAAGCTCAGGCAAGGCCTGGACTGCATCCACGTCTCAGAGGACTCTTCTGTAAGATGCTCACAACGCCTGCCCTTGCTACTTTGAAGGGGTTTTTCCAGAATGGAAACGTGCACTTGCTTGGGAAATTCACCTGTTAGGAAGGTCCCAACAGTTCCCGAGCCAACACTTCCCCCTCCAGGAGGCCTCCCTACCTGATCCTCTCTGAAGGTCCCCCACAGCCCCGGGGTCAGTGCGCATCGCCCCTTAGCCTCTGTAGTCTCTTCATAGTGCTTGGCGCTGCCTTTCTTATTTGCCTACGTGCCCATTCTCTTTCTTACCTCTGGTAGAAAGTCAGTTTGGGAGTATGAAGCCACAAAGACTCTATGCTCTGTGTCTGGCACAAGTAGGACTCCCTGGGGAGACGAATATTCCCTGAATATTCATTAGAAGGACTGATGCTAAAGCTGAAGCTCCAGTACTCTGGCCACCTGATGTGAAGCGCCAACTCATTGGAAAAGACCCGATGCTGGGAAAGATTGAAGGCAGGAGGCGAAGGGGACGACAGAGGATGAGATGGCTGGACGGCATCACTGACTCGATGGGCATGAGTGTGAGCAGGCTCCGAGTGATAGTGAAGGACAGGGAAGCCGTGCCGCAGGCAGGCCGCAGTCCCATGGGATCGCAGAAAGCTGGACACAGCTGAACGACCGACGACAACAACTTGGGGAGGTGACCCTCGGGCTGAGGTTTGTGGGACCCGCTCTGCGAGCAGCACCAGCCTATCAATACTCAATAAATACTATCTTTGAATAATATTATCCTCATAGATCAGTCGGTAAAGGATCTGCCTGCAATTCAGGAGACCTCAGTTCGATCCCTGGGTCACGAAGATTCCCTGGAGAAGGAAATGGCAACCCACTCCAGTATTCTTGCCGAGAGAATCCCATGGATAGAGGAGCCTGGCAGGCTACAGTTCGCGGGGTCTCAAGAGTCAGACATGACTTAGCAATGAAACCACCACCACATTATCTTTGAATACAATTCTCTCCCACTACCTTGTATTTAAATCAGGCAACTGAACTAGAATGATAATGATGATAAAAAGAACAGCTGCCTTTTTCTGACAGTGTTGTACATGCAGGCTCTCACACTTTCTGCCTTATCTTTCTCAGTCCTTCCGACTGCCCTACAAGGTAGTCACCATGGCTGTGATTTTCTCTGCTGGGGGTTGTGGGCACTGAGACTCCCAGGCGATGAGCAGACAGCCTGAAGCCACACAGCGTGTCAGTGCAGAGGTGGCCTGAACACACAGCAGTGGCTGGCTCCGGAGCTGCAGATCCCTGCGGCCACAGGCTAGAGTTGGAGCTCACCCCCACACCGGGTTGATTGCTTGGTAGGGTTGGGTGAGAGGTATAAATCTTTGACATGGAAACTAAACATGTCACTTCAGCTGTTTGAATGCGGAGAAGTGTTTGATCCCCTTCCAAATGTGGCCCAGATGCCTGCAGGCTCCAGTTACGAGCATGTGATCCGGAAAGTTAATAAGGCCATAGCTTTTTTGAAGGGGCAGCTTGGAACAGCACCCCTAGGGGCCGGCGGCAAGGCCGCGTTTGTGCCATAAAACCACTGGCTGGCTTGCTTGTCTCTTTCCATGGGTGTTGGCAATGGCAGCCCCAGCCTGGGTTCCTGACTCTGGCTCTCCTCCATGGTCTTAAGGGGTACTTCCCAAGAGAAGCTCAGATTCATGCCATTCTCTTAGGTTTATCCAATTTTCCTGAAAGGAAACCTGCATCTAAAAGTTGCCCAGAGAAGTGGGGGCTTCATACATGGAAGGTTTGAACTTAAGAGCTCTGTGACTTTAGGCAAATTACTGACTCTCTCTGTGCCTCACTGTCCTCCACATCAAATGATGGCACCAACAGTAGCTATGTTATCGGGTTGTTGAGAGGATTGAGTGAACTAATTCATGGGAAATACCTGGAACAATGCCAGGAACATGGTGGCTGTTTAATAAGTGTTAACTCATTACAGTTACAGTAATTATCATGTCGATGGTGACCGTGGTGATGGCGATGGTGCTCCTAGACACGTCAGGTCTGGGAACCCCCGTGTCAGTCCTCCGCAAACAAGACCATAGGGAAGCCCCTTTCTGGATACCGCAACACTGCCTAGGACCGTCACACCCACGAGATTTGTAAACTGGAAAGTGGCCAACATTACAAAGTGAAATAAGTCTCTTTTCCTAATGGGACTTCCATAGATATTTATTGGGAAGCACTCAAGAAGAGGACCATTCTTCAACCTTATGTTTGTTCTACCTTCACCCCACTCGTGTGAGAATGGATTTGTTCTCTGTACCCTGCTGGAACATGTCTTGTTTCCTTCTTATGGTTTCATTAATTATGCATTTAATATCAGCAGGAACAGCATCCATCACTAAGTGCTGCTGGCCTGGGCAGCTGCTGTCCAGAGGAGGGGCATATACAGTGAGATTATCCTGAGTATCTTTTCTGGAACTGCGGTTTTATGATTCAAAGGGCAAAAAGGCAGGAAGCTCTGTGGGTGCCATTCGATAGGTGACAAGACCTGGGAATTACAAAAATGACATTTCTTGCTTGGGGCTAAAATAATTTGCATTCCCAGGCATATTCAAGATACTGGGCCTTGACATTCACATCTCTTTGCCTGGTCAAGGAAGACCAAGAGAAGATTTCCAGTTTAACTCAGTAAGAATTTTTGTTTAAGAGCAGTTTTCATGAGTCCAGACTATTACTTTGAGAAATTCAGAAGCAAAGCAGAATATTGCTCTGCCCTCAAGGACCTTGGAGTCTCAAGAGCAGACTATAAATCCATCTTCTAGCATCCAAGCTTTTGAAAAAGATGACTAACTTTTGTTAGGCGTTGATATAGGCATTTTGACCCTTATCACAACCCTGTTAGGTTGGGAAATATCCATTTTCCTGGTGAGTAAACTGAACTTCAAAGAAGTGATTGATTTTCCTATTAAAGGTCATCTAACTATTAAGTGGGGCTGCTGGAATTCAACCCCAGGCATGTCTTTTCACTATTCTGTACTGTCTCTCAGAAATAGGGTGCCTTTTGGACCTAACAGACAGCTCTAGGTAGTTCCAGAAACGCTGTCGGTTCATATTAGCTCTTCCTGGCCCTGGGGTAGAGATCTCAACAGTGATTGGCTGTGGAGTTAGCCTCTAGATGTTAAAAACTCTGATTGGCCCAGAAATCAGTGGACCAGATGTGCTCTGTGGCTCCAGGTAAAATTTTCCATCTTAGGTGGGTATCTGCTTGCTACTAAGACCATTCTCTCCACTTGGGAAGCTCTAATTGACTCTGCCTTCATTAATTCCAGCCTTAGTCTTGAGGCATCTCTGGATCATCTGGGTAGCAAGTATCTTGGGATCAGTTTTGAACCTATACTGGAGACCCTGTGAAATGAAAACCTACCAGCATACCCCCAGCCACTGTGGAAGACTGAGGGCAGGCTTGGTCTCTATAACGGGCAGTGTAACCAGAGATGGCAAAAAAAATGAGAGAAGGAGCCCGTGCAGCACTCACTGAAGCCCTGCAGAGGCCCAGAGCACTCCCCACTGGGAGGCCACGGCAGGACACCTCTTCCAGGCAGGAGGGTGGTCACGTGCTTGGCGCCAGCTTCTGTGGCCCCGCCTGCTTAGCTTGAGGGCCACAGACAACCTCTAGTTGATGCTCCCAACCTGAATCTGTAATTGGAAACTTTCACTCCCAAAATTAATGGCATCTTCAGAATGGCCATGGCACCTGAGTCTTTCCACCACAGGGGAGGGTACAATGACTGCATTTTAGCAACTCTGGGTATTGGGCCTTTATTTTTTTAATTAATAATTTGGGGTAAATAATAATTCAAGGCCACTGAGAAAGAATCTTATAGGATCAAAGATTCTTGATGTCTCTGCTGTAAAGATATCTGACAAACCAGTGGATGAACCTCAAGCAGCAAAAAAGGCTAATGGGATATCAAGAAAGAACAAGAAAAGCAGTTTCAGCAGAAGAGCAGAGTAGCTCAAGCCTAGACCTTCTGGAGACACATACGCTTGGATTCAAATGCCAGCTTCACCGTTTTATAACTGCGGAACCTTGGGCCAGTTCTTCAATCTCTCTGGGCCTCAATCTCCTGCTCCCTAAAAATGGGGAGAACCATAATACAAATAGCATAGTTTCTGGGGAGGATTTAACAAGGACACACGCATAGGCTTATTAATGAATGCATTCAATAAATATTTCCTAAGCATATGCTGGGTTAGACATGATCTTAGTCACTGGATGTACCACAGAAGATAAAGAGATGAAGTTCTTGCTTGCATGATGCTTATATCTGGTAGAGGACACAAAATAAATGATTGGGTTAGCCAAAAGTTTTGTTCAGGCTTTTCTGTACCATGGTGAAACCCGAACAAACTTTTTGGCCAACCCAATACTTCTGCTTAAGATATGTCCTGAATCCTGTGAACAGACTGAAATGAGGGTCAATCTACTTTAGTCCAAGCGAGCTGGGAAGACTTCTCCAGGAAGTGATTTTTGAACTGAGGTCACAAAACTGGGTAGTAGTTTGCATGCTTGCTAAGTCACTTCAGTCGTGTCTTATCCTATGCAAACCTATGGGCTGTAGTCCAGGAGGGTCCTTTGTCCATGGGATTCTCCAGGCAGGAATTCTGGAGTGGGTTGCCATGGCCTCCTCCAGGGGATCTTCCCAACCGAGGGATCAGACTCATGTCTCTTACATCTCCTGCATCGGCAGTCAGGTTCTTTAGCTCTAGCACCATCTGGGATGCCCCCTTTAGATACTGTCAAAAGAGAGTTAGGGTAGTTTGCCCGTGACAAGGGAGCTGGTAACTGGATAGGAGTTCTGGAAGGCAACCTGATAGTATCTATGAAAACAAACAACAAAGACAACAAACGATAACAAAACCTGCATAGACCCTGGGCCTTAGCGGTTCCACCTCTAGGAACAGCTACCACAAAACAGTCTGTCATGCATAAAGATGTATAAACAAGGATGCTGATTATAGCATGGATGCTAAAGGAGAAACAAGTTGGAGTCCAGCTAAAAGTCTGCAAATAGGAAACTGGCTAAAACTGAAGCACATTCTTCAAGCCACAGACCATGCAGCAATAAAAGAGAATGAAGCAGATCTGTATATGCTGATGTCGGAACATCTGCACGTAATACTGATGAGAAAAAAGCAAAGGAGAGCAGACTGTTAAAAAAAGATGTCTACACATATGTTTGTTTATACACAAAAATTTTTGGAAGGATAGCTGGTAAATTGTTAACAGTATTTTCTTCTGGGGAATTAGACTAGGGTCCAAGGTAGAATGGAAAATAACTTTTACTATTTAACCTTTCAACCATTTAATTTTTTTACTATGTGCATACTACATTTATAATTTTTGAGAGTTAATGAAAATAGCTGGGTTCTAATTACACCCAATAGCAGTATGACTGGGTGACTGTTTAATTTATCTGGATCTCACTGTTAACATCTGTGAATAGAATTAGATCAGATGACCTGCAAATATATCCCAGCTTTAACCTTCTATTGTCCTGTGGTTTCAAAATATGAAATTCCCAATCAGAAATCACCTTACTTCTTCCCCAGGGAAAAGGAACCTGTGCGTTTTGCCAGAGATTCTGTGGCTTCTCTGAGCCATCCACCAGGGCTCTTAATAAAATGCCACCAGGCAGCTTGGGGCAGGGAGGAAAGAAAAACCTGAAATCTTTTGAAACAACTGGAAAATCTCTCTAACAAAATGGAGATCAATAAATAAATATTTTCTGGAGCACTGTATTCAAGCCATTGTGCAGAATTTGGCATTAAGGATACAAGTGGAAGGCAGGACCCTTGGTACTGGTGGACCATACAGAGGAGCCGGTGCCATGGCCAACATCAGTGTTCCATCGACGGCGTGCTGGAGGAGGTCTCCAAACACATCCTGTTTCATCAGCACTTATAACAGCTTTTTTATGGTAGTTACCCTGATTTTTTCCATTTTATAAGTAAGAAAAATGAGGCCCAGAAAGGTCCAGTAACTAGCCAACAGCTCAGCCAGTAGGAGGGACTGGGGTTCGTCCCCTAGTCTGTGAGGCACTGACGCACGTGCTCTGGACCACTGGACCGTCACGCCGTGGGAAGTGAGTGGAACACAAGTCTGCATGCGGAACAGTGAATGAATCCACGTCTTTGGTTGCACCTACTCACACTACTCAAATCTGGAAGGGCTGAGCAGGCCTGATGAGGTCTGCTTTCTGGGAAGGCCTGGTGAAGGTGGTGGGTCTTGAGCTGGGCTTTCATGAAAGGATGAGACTTGGCTGCTGCAGGCGTGAGAACCACCATGAACAGTGCCATGGGGACCGAGGTGCTCGTGTTGTTTCTGTGAGTCTGAATAGACCAGTTCCTCCCCCTCCCTGGAATAGGCAGTTTTCTGCGGGAGAAAACATTGGAAGCTGCCTGGATGCCAGATTAGTTCATTTGGCTCTGACTCGTCAGGAGCAAGGGTCAGGAAGGTGCAGGGAGGAGGTGGCACGAGGGTCCAGCTGTGTCCAGTCGCTGCCACTGCTCACTCCCAGGCCCTCCAGGGAGCTGTTGGCCAGAACAGACCCCTTCAGTCCCAGGGTCAGCCCCATGGAGCTTCACGGGCAGAACTGGCGGGGGCTGTGGGTGAAACACTCGGGGATACCATTACTGCTTTTTTTCTTTTGAACTTCTTATTTTGTATTGAGGTGAGGCTGATTAACAGTGTTATGATAGTTTCCAATGAACAGTGAAGGGACTCAGCCATACATATACATGTATCCGGGCTTCCCTAGTGGGTCCAGCGGTAAAGAATCTGCCTGCAATGCAGGAGCTACACGAGTCCTGGGTTCGATCCCTGGGTCGGGAAGATCCCTGGAGGAGGGCACGGCAACCCACTCCAGTGTTCTTGCCTGGAGAATCTCATGGACAGAGGGCCCTGGCGGACTACAGTCCATCGGGTGCATCTGTAGTGACAGCGTGCACACCCACATACATGTATCCGTTCTCCCCCAAACCTCCCTCCCATCCAGGCTGGGGAGCATACTTTCTGATCTACTGAGAAAAAGAAGCACTGGACCTATGGTCTCGTGATTCACAAAGATCTTCAAGGAGGGAAGTCAAAAGAAAATCAAGTGCAATCCTAAGTATGTATCCAAGAGAACCAAAAACATATGTCCACAAAAATTCATATGTAGATGTTCATAGCAGCATTATCCATAAAGGCCAAAGCTTAAGCTTAAGTGAAATCACTCAGTCATGTCCAATTCCTTGTGACCCTACAGACTGTAGCCCGCCAGGCTCCTCTGTCCATGGGATTCTCTAGGCAAGAATACTGCAGTGGGCTGCCATTTCCTTCTCCAGAGGGCCTTCCCAACCCAGGGATTGAACCTGCGTGTGTCCCACACTGCAGGCAGACTTTTTACCCTCTGAGATACGAGGGAAGCCCTAAAAAATTTGCAATACCATGGACTATATAGTCCATGGACTTCTCCAAACCAGAACACTGGAGTGGGTGGCCTTTCCCTTTCTCAGGGGATCCTCCCAACCCAGGGATCGAACCTAGGTCTCCCACACTGCAGGTGGATTCTTTACCAGCTGAGCCACAAGGGAAGCCCAAGAATACTGGAGTGGGTAGCTGATCCCTTCTCCAGCAGATCTTCCTGACCCCAGGAATCAAACTAGGGTCACCTGCATTGCAGGTGGATTCTTTACCAATTGAGCTATCAGGGAAACCCAAGAATATTTAATCTTCCTCCTGTCATTTTTTTTTTTTTCAGTTTTAGAGTGAAGCTAAGTAAAAGTGGCTCAGATGTGTCTGACTCTTTGCAACCCCATGGGCCATATAGTCCATGGAATTCTCCAGGGCAGAATACTGGAGCGGGTAGGCTTTCCCTTCTCCAGAGGATCTTCCCAACCCAGGGATTGAATCCAGGCCCCCCGCATTGCAGGCAAATTCCTTACCAGCTGAGCCACAAGGGAAGCCCAAGAATACTGGAGTGGGTAGCCTATCCTTTCTCCAGCGGGTCTTCCTGACCCAGGAATTGAACCAGGGTCTCCTGCATTGCACACGGATTCTTTACCACCTGAACTATCAGGAAAGCCCTAAAAGCCAAAAGGTAAAAACAAACCAAATGTCCATATTGGACAAACAAAATGTAGTTTGCCTGTATATACCAACACCCAGAACAGTATCCAGCAATAAGCATAGATGAAGAACTGATGCCTGTGGCAGTGTGGACGAGCCTTGGAAACGTTATGCTTAGTGAGAGGGGCTGGACGCGAAGAGGCACACAGTTCACGACTCCGTTCCTCTGAAGCGGCAGAAGAGGCAGATGCGCGGCGACTGGAGTAGCTTTGTGGCTGCCAGCGGCTGAGGGGGACAGAGCAGTGCCAGTGACTGCTACTGGGCGGAAGGTTTCTTTGGGGGATGATGAAGATGTTCTAAAATTAAATAGTAGTGATGATTTGCTACTAGAATCTACTAGTGAGTATGGTAAAACCCACGGAATGGTATACTTTTAAAAGTTAATGTTATGAGATGTGAATTATATCTCAACTTAAAAAAAAAAAGAAAATCAGGAATAGGGTGACATAAAACATTCTTGAGGGACTAAGTCAGGTGGAATAGAGGTAGAACTTAGTAAGAAGTTTCATTAGATTTGACATGTTTAGGTGTTCTCAAACATGTTAGGTGTGAGATTTCTGGAATTTTTCTCAAAAGCAATGCTAATTCAGCTCACTTTGTTACACATTTCCTGTTGTATCCTGATTACTCTTTTGAAATCCCCTAAATTCAGGAATTTCTCACCCTAAAAAATAACCCATTCCATGTCCTATGACCAGGTTTTCCCTTTCCTTGGCTCATAGTTTCATATCTTGGTCTTAAACAGGATGAGATGTGAGCTCTGGGCTTGAGCAAACAAAGCAACACATTGTCAGAACTTGCAAGTCATGGGGTCACCAGGAGGAAGGGCAGCTGGTGGGGCTGAGAGACACCCTGACCCTCACTGCGTTTGGAAGCGAGGTTACTATGGAAACAGAAGAGCTTGAGATCTGATTCTCAGAGTGATGGGCCACCTTTGGAAGACTTTGAGGAAGGGAGGGATAGGATCTGGTCCTTCTGGGCTCTGTGTGCTGAGTTGATTTTATGGGGGCCACAAGCCAGGAGGTCACTTCACTGCACCCCGGAAAGACTTGGTCTTTTGGACTTTGAGAAATAAAGTTTCAAGTAAAAGAAGGAAAGCTATTCCCTCAAGAGTATAAGCTGCGCGAGGGCAGGAACTGCTGTCTGTGTAACCACTTCCCTAGCCCCACAGGATGATACCTGGCCCATTGAAGATGTTCTGTAAATATGTGTCAGTTTAGTCTCTGCTAAAGACAGACCACAGCACGTAGAAAGAGACCTGAGTATCAATCAGTAGTGAAAAAGTAAAGTGAAAGTGTTAGTTGCTCAGTCATGTCCAACTCTTTGTGACTCCATGGACTGTATCCCTCCAGGCTCCTCTGTCCGGGGAATTCTCCAGGCAAGAATACTGGAGTGGGGAGCCATTCCCTTCTCCAGGGGGGGAATCCTCCCAACCCAGGGATTGAACCTGGGTCTCCTGCATTGCAAGTGGATTCTTTACTATCTGAGCCACCAGGGAAGCCCCATCAATCAATAAGCCTGGATTTAAGTCCCAGCTCTGCTGTATGTATAACAAGCTGTGTGACCTTAGGCAAAATACTTCACCCCTCTGAACCTTGTTCTTCTCATCTGTAAAATGAGTCTAATAATGGCTGCCAGGTTTTGAGAGATGGAGGGAGGGATATGTGGGAAAGTGTCTGGCCCGTGGTAAAACAAAGGGCTTGTTTTGCTTTTCTCTGAAATAGGGGCCACAAACCCATGTGAAAGTAACAGCAGTAAGGACATTACCAAAGGTATAGCTGCTTTTCACTTAGTCTTGGCCACTGGACACCTCCAGTGAGCATCTTTGAGTGAAGGATGACAGCCTCATTGGCAGGTGATTTCTCTAGCTGGTGTTACCCCTCCTCTTGCTAGTCAACATTTAGAGACCGCTGGACATGTATGGGCTTCGCCCATCAAAGCTGTCCCCCACCCGCTCCTTTCAGGGCCATGACATCTTGTCATAATTGCCCTTGAGCACCAAAGGCACCAGGTTGTACCATTATTTGCTTTGGTACCAAAGAAGTCACCAGAATAATGAAAAGAATAGTAAGGCTAACAAGACTTTGGAGCTCTTACTGAGATCCATGCCCTTTAACCACATCATCTTTACCACAGTCTCTGCAGTGGATACAGAGCTAACCGCACCCCCCCCCGCCACTTTGCAGATAGGTTCACTGAGGCTCCACAGTACCTTGGCGTGAGTCTCGATCTCTCCGTTCTGTAGCCTGCATCAATGCCACTGTCATTTCTGCTGATCTTTGGAGCACCTTCCCTCTGCTGCACACTTTGCTGGACCTGTTTCACCAAGAGCGGGTGGAGCGGGTTCTAGTCTCTGCATTTGGCACCAAGAGATCCTGTAAATGTTAAAATTATGGTAAGCCTTCTTATCAGCTGGGCCTCAGTGGTCCTTGAACTCAAATGAGCATGAGAATCATCGGAGTGCTTGTGAACACATGGATTTCTGGGGTTGGATTCAGTAGGTTGGAGTGAGGCCAGAGAATCTCCATTTCTAACGAGTCCCTAGGTGATGTCGGTGCTACTGGTCCAGGACCAAACTTCAAAACCATAGAGCTAAAGGGAAGGAGAAGGCGATGTATTCTAAGATGGAATGGGTGGCAGGCTGGTCCTCTGCTGCCAGCTGAGTTAGGAAAGACTTCCAGAGACACTGTTGTTGCTGTTCAATTGCTAAGTCATGTCCAGCTCTTTGTGAGCCTATGGACTACAACACACCAGGCTTCCCTGTCCTCCAGTATGTCCTGGAGTTTGCTCAAGTTCATGTCCATTGAGTCAGTGTTGCTGTCTAGCAGTCTCATCCTCTGCCGTCCCCTTCTCTTTTTGCCTTCAATCTTGCCCAGCATCAGGGTCTTTTCCAAAGAGTTGGCTCTTTGAACCAGAAGCTTCAGCTTTAGTATTAGTCCTTCCGGTGAATATTCAGGGTTGATTTCCTTTAGAATTGATCTGAGAGTTTCCAAAATCCTTATCCCTTATTGCCCCCTAATTCTAGGACAGAGAACCACCTCACCACGGCACCCAGCTGGGCTGAGTTATTCATTTTCCAGAAAAACAAAAGGAAGCAAAACAACAGCAATAAAAAAGAGCGGCCCTAAAATCTTTCTCCTTGCCCAAATCCTGTTGTCAGAGAGAGGACGTACATGGTCAGCGCCTAGAGAAATCCATCCATTGTCCTCCTTTGGCTGGAATGTTAATTTCAGAGTCAGTGCCAGTTAGAAAATTGCAGTGCACAGAATTAAACTGGTTCTGCCTCTATCTTCTGCCATCTTCATAAATTATTCACATTACCCAGCGTTTAATATGCTTCCCCACTTCGGCACTCCCCATGACAGTTCTCCATTCTTTCATTTACAGCTGTGGAACAACTATTTTCATCTGGCAGTGGCTTTTATCACTCAGGATTCTCTGCAGCTGGAGCAGTTCTCGCACGCCAAATACAACAAAATCCTGAATAAGTAGGTTTCATTTGGAGCTCCTGAAAAGGAAGGGGGAGGTTTGTGAGAATCTCTGAGGTGATGCCTGAAGCAGACACTTTTTTTTGTTGTTTCTCCTAGGTACGGGGACATGAGACGGCTAATTGGCTTCTCCATCCGTGATATGTGGTACAAGCTTGGTGAGTAGGCATAGGCATTCAGACAGACACATGTGCACACGCCAGGCTCCTTCTTGAAGACCATCTGTTAGAAGGCCGTGGGGGTTTCAGCAGAGGAAGCGTGAAATAATAGTTTATCACTGTACACACCCCAGGTCCTTAATAAGTGCCTGATGAGAGACAGTGCCCATCCCAACCTCCCATCCCCTAAAACAGCTGTGGCTCTGCTCCTCCTTGGTGCCCCTGAGGGGTTAAGAAATCAAACTGGAATTTACAAGAAGGAGAAAGAGCATGACTGCTGTGGGAATGCACAGCCTCTCCCCCGACACGCGTGCTTCCTGCTGACTGGTGCACGTTCTGCATCCCGCTTCTTACCTGATGTTGTGATCTACCAAAGGCCCTCCAAACTCATGGGGGAGAGTTGATTCTGTGGCAGACGAGGTTCTCCTGTGATATGATTGGAGCTGGAAGGTGACCCCAGAAGCTGTCCCTGCTTCAATGAGCTATAGGAATCCCGGGCAAGCTGAGTGGTACCTATGGGAGGAAGGAAGGGGAGATGGAGTCAGCAAGACATTTATTGAGAGTCTGAGTCAGCCCTGTACAAGGAGATTTTATTTAATCTTCACATCACCTCCTACAAGACGGAAACATTTCCCCCTCATTTTATCGATCAGGGAACTCGGAGGGAAGGCGCTTGCTCGAGATGAAACAGGAGCAAGCCGCAGAGCTTGGTTTTGATTTCAGGAGGATGGGGGCTGCACACCTTGCCTGAGGCCTGAATCCTGCTCCACAAATCTGTGCAGAAAGGATGAATGGTAGTAGCGGGCTCTTTTCACCTCCTATTTTGTGCGCCCTCCTTGACTCTGCTGCTGAACTGCTCTGTGCTCGTCTTAGGTGTGGACCCTCTTCAGTAGAGCACTTGCAGGACTCTGCCTGCCTGTTGGATTCTACCTAAATCACCTCCCCACACCTCTTAGTGTCTATCAGTCCCATCTGACTTCCTGGAGAGCAATTCCTCGCCCTTCCTAGCAAGGTGCATTCATCGTGGGGAGAGCAGGTGGACATCTGCCTGGGCCCTGTGTTTGCTGGCAGCATCGCACTCAGGACAAGAGCACATGCTGGTAGGAGGAGGGTCGTAGACTGGTTCCCAAAACTGAAGGGAGGGCTGGGGGTCCGGGCCCAGAGCAGACTCCACCTCTGCCGGGGGCCTTGCCTTGTCATTTGCATGCTGTGAGGCGCAGAGTAGGGGCCCGAGTGACACTGGCCCAGCTTGGGGAGACAATGCCATCTCCCAGGGTGTCTGCGAGGCTCGGAAGGGCAAACACTGGCAGTGGGAAGCCACGGAGGCCACACCCATGGAAGAGTTTTATCATCATTTTCACCTGTTACGACAGGATCCTCCTCAGTTGTAACAACCAAAAATGTCCTTGCGTGCATCCTAAGTCATTTCAGTCACGTCTGACTCTTTATGACCCCCATGGACTGTAGCCCTCCAGGCTCTTCTATCCATAGGATTCTCCAGGCAAAATTACTGGAGTGGGTTGCCATCCCCTTCACCAGGGGAATCTTCCTGACCCAGGGATCAAACCCAAGTCTCTCGCATTGCGGGCAGATTGTTTACCCTCTGAGCCACCAGGGAAACCCTAGACATTACCAAATATCCTCTGTATGTGTACATGTGTGTGTATGTGTGTGTATGAAACTCCCCTCTTTTGCAAGCCATCACCAAAAGAAACACCATCTCTGCCCTGTGTTTCTGGAACAGCATTTTTTTGTTTTCCTGCTTTGGATAATGATAGGGATAAAAGAAACATTTTGTATGTCATTTACCACTGCCATGCCATAGGAAAAAAGTGCATAGTGCAGGTGGTAGCCAGCATCTGGCCGCGGGGCAGGAGTCTGGGAGGGAGCCATGGGGCTGCAGGCTGAGGCAGGCGCACCCCAGCTGGAAGGAGCAGTTGCTGTCCTGCCTGGTTGGCTGCTGTCCTATTAGAATGCAAGGCAGACATTGCCACAGCTTCCAGTTTATCAAAAGAAGCCCAGAAACATAACTTTTAAATGCATTTTCTAATTTATTAATATTGGTGGTAACTAGTTGAAAGTTTTAAAAGCACCAAATGTATCCAATGAAACAAGGGCCAGACTCAGCCTGCAGATGAGTTAGCCCTCCCTGCTTTGCAACAGCAGAGACGAGGTAAAGCCATGGTGGGCTTCCTCTCCCAGACCTACATCCCAAGTGTTGCCAGGATTGCAAAACAGGGATCTGTGCTTTGTTTGTTTCCGGTTCCTCCGCACAGCCTGCGCTTTTCTGAATGTCCTTCATTGCCGTTGTTTTGCACACAGAAGATTTTATTTAGATATAGATTGTTTTGGCAGGAGCTTCTGCGCTCCCAATTATGCTGATGAATGAAAAGATGTTACCAAATACTCTACCTGCTTAGAATCACAGAACATCAGAACTGGAAGGGCCCTTTAGAGAGCATATTGTCCAGCATTTTTCAAATGTTTATTTTTAGCTGAGGACCAATAAAAAGAATATACCCTGCTCAATACAGAAATTGGATGAAAGCCAAGCTGTTCTAATTGAAGTGGGACGGTGCGGAGTGGGCAGGCGGGGGTGGTGGGTAGAGCTACTCTTCTGAGCTCCTATGGAGACCCCTGAAGATTTTCTGGGAGAAACCCTGAAGCACTTCAGAGAATAGTTTGAAGCTACAGGTCTGTCCAACCCACCGATTTACCAACAAGGAAACTGAGGCACAGAGAGGCAGAGAGTGTGTGTCCAGCATCACAGAGTGGATGAGAGGTGGATTGAAGACAGGGAAGCCTGGCATGCTGTAGTCCATGGAGTTGCAGAGAGTCGGGCATGACTGAGCAATGGAACAGCGAGCAACGGCAGGACAAGTACACGGGTGTGTCTGTCCAGAAGCGCCATGGACCCCTTGCTCTATTCAAGTACCTGTGGGGTGAATTAGCGGAATTCAGAGATACATTTGTTAGGGTATGGGGGTTGCAAGAAAGAGATGCCGATTGTGGCCGCCTTAATTGGAAGGGCAAGGGAAAATGGGCTATGAAGGGTAGGATTAGAGCCACTCAAGGATCCGGGACAGGTGGTATGATGTTGCCTTTAGGATGTTCCATCCCTACATCACTCTGCTAAAGGCCCAGTCTCTAGGAGGCACCTTTTCCCCACTAAGCCTACATCCATCAAGGGAGGCAGAGTTTCCCAAAGTAAAATGTTCATGGAGTTATGGAGAAATCGAACAAAGACACAGATGTGCACTGTAGAAAACAAAAAGTAAAAAGTTCTGTTGCAAGGATGGCCATCTCCTCATCTCTTAGCCTGGACTCCTTGGAAGAGGAAGGCGTATTGGCCTGAAGGGACTTTCCTGCTGCTCCTTAGTTACCTGGCTCCCTTCTCCTTGCCTGTCTGCTTCAGGGATGGGGAGCAGAAAGAGGAGGCAGAGTGGATGGATGGGTCCCCAGACCCATCTCACTTTGTCTTCTGCCAGATGCTGGCATTAGCAGGCTTTCTCCAGCAAGCTAATGAGGTTAATCTGCTAATCCAGACCAGAACCAAGCACTGTATACATGAGGGACCAATGTAGTGAGAACACTACATCGGGTAATGATGAGTTTTAAAGTACAGTTTGTGGAGCATCCAAGACAGAGTGAACCATGGACGTTCCCAGTGGTGAACCTGGCTGAGTGCCCACTTAATCGCCATTCCATCCTTCTTCCTAGCTAACTGATCCCTGATTTTTTTTTTTCATGATCACAATTTGTCCAGTTAACAATGATTTGTAGCTAGTGATGGCCATGTGACCCACCCAGCTCTATCTGATGAGGATCAACAGAAATAAACTTCTTGGGGTTTCAGGAAAAAAATTTTCCTAATTAAAATGAAAGGGAGGGCATAGCAGTGAGCATAGCACATTTTTTTTGCTTGTAGTCTTTCCCTTTGTTCCTTTCTGGGAAAGAATAAGATGCCTGGAGGTGCAGTAGCCACCTTGAGGCCATGAAGAGTCACACCCTAAGGATGGAGAAGCAGGTCTGGGCTGACTGTCTTAAGGAGGAAAACTGAACAGAGCTTACTCGGTTTAGCTGCGGTAATCAGATGTCTGCTACTACCCTATCTGATGTATTATCTAATTCAGTGCCCTGATTTTATAATAATAATAAAATAAATAAATAATCAGGGCACTGAATTAGATAATACATCAGATAGGGTAGTATAGGCGAGGTCACTGAGGCCCAGAGAAGGACAAGGACATCCCCAAGGTCAACAGCAACTCAGTGACTCACATGAGACAAGAGAGCCAGACTCGACCTGAAGTCCAGTGGTCTTACTAATATTTTTTTTCCAAAATATGCAAAATATTTTCAAAGGCTGTGAAATAGTAAACTATGTTTTCCAAAGACTACTGATAATGAGTAAATCATAATGCCTGTTAAGTTTTAAAATTTTGTTTTAATGCCCAAAGCAATCAGGGGTTTCATCACCATGATCATCAGCACCATCATCTTCTTCTCATCAAGAATGATTTGAGCAGCCCTGTGATTATAAGATAGCTAATTGCAAAGATAATCTCAGGCTGGAAGACTATTCAAGGAAAAGTCTAGACAAGTGTGTTTGTGTGTGTGTGTGTGTGTGTGTGTGTGTGTGTGCACTTTTGTGAGAGAAAATACATGCAAGGAGGCCTTAATAGAGAGAAGGATCTGTACCAGGATCCAGCCACTAAAGGGTTAATGCTATTTGTATGTTTGGATCCTGGGATAATGCCAAATATAATGGACTTTCCCTGATAGTGTAGCATCATAACATTTGATTTCCGCTAGGAGGGAAGCAATGCGCATTTTGTGAAAATGACTTTGTACTTAACCAGCCCATGTTTGCTGGGGTTAATGCCGGTCTGCTGTGTTAACAGTCTTCATGGGAGAGAAAGATAAATTCCAGTGGCTGGCATCATGGCCTTACATGTGGGGAGGTCGCTCCCAGCAGAGCTGTGAGAGCAACTGAACCATCACTTTTTCAGCATCTGTGGAGGGCCCAGCTCACCGCTAAGCACCAGGGAAGGATGAGAGAGTTGGGGACATATAAGGCATGGTCCCTGCCCTCCCTGGAAAAGCCCACCATTGAGCTCTAAACATGGGACAAACTTGAGAGTCTGAAGAACAAACTAAGAGCACATTCCTTAATGTGAAATATGTGGTCGAGACTCAGGAGTTGAAGCAAAGAGGAGGAAGGCTCTACTGAGTCAATGGCTCTTGAATTAGACCCCAGGGTGGTCAGAGCTGAAAGGGCGGCAACTATTCCAAGCAAACAACCAGCCTAAGCAAACATGACTTCCTTGAGTTGGGGAGAAGCTGCTGGGCAGAAATAGGAAATGGGATTAGAAAGGCATCCATCCATCCACCCACCCATCCATCCATCCAACCAACCATCCATTTATTCATTTAGCAACAAATATTGAGCACAGTGATAGGCAGAATAATACCTACCAAAGGTATCTAAGTCCTAATCCCCAGCACCTGTTTATAAATTACCTTACATGGCAAAGAGGACTTTGTAGGCATTATTAAGGATCTTGAAGATGGTAAGAGTATCCTAGACTGTCCAGACGGACCCAAAGCAATTACAGGGACCTTAGAAGTGAAGAAAGGAGGCAGGGGAGTTGGAGAAAGATTAGAAAAAGCAATACTGTTGGCTTTGAAGATGGAGGAAGGGGCCATGAGCCAAGAAATGCGGGCGACCTCTAGAAGCTGGAGAAGGGAAGGAAACGGTTTCTTCCTCAGACCCTCCAGAAAGAACTCAGCCCTGCTCACACTTGACTTCAGCCCGGAGAAACCCATTTCAGACTTCTGACCTCCAGAACTATAAGATTAGTTTGTGTTGTGCTAAGCCACTGCCTGTGGTGATTTATAACAGCAGCAACCGGAAATGAAGACAAGTAGCCTTAAAGGTCTGGAGAAGGAAATGGCAACCCACTCCAGTGTCCTTGCCTGGAGAATCCCAGGGACGGCGGAGCCTAATGGGCTGCCATCTGTGGGGTCGCACAGAGTCGGACACGACTGACGCGACTTGGCAGCAGCAGCCTTAAAGGTCAGGCACTGTGCTGGTGGCTGAGGCTGCAACCGAAGACAGCTGTAGTTAGAGACACAGCGCCAACCTCATGGCCTTGCACGGAATAGTAGGCTGATTGCTGAGCTGTTTAATCGTGGTTGTAAAGGAAACTAGCTGTCGAGCGGAAGCTGGGGCACCCAGAGGGCATAAAGCACTCCCGCCTGGTGAGTGAGCTGAGGCGGCCTCGGTGAAGGCTGTGGGGCGCTGAGCCCCAGAGCTGTGGCGTCCTAGGGAACTAGCCTGTGAGCCACCTGTCTAGATTTAAAGGCTCTAGCATCCACATTTTTTAAAAATATAAAATGCAGTGAAATTAATGTTAACAATATATTTTATTTAACTCCATATTCCAAAGTGTTACCATTTCAACATGTAACCAACATAAAACATTATTGAGATAGGTTACCTTTTTGGGCTTGTTTTCCAAAACTCTTTCTTTGAAATCTAGTGGGTTTTTTACACTTATAGCACATCTCAACTTGGACTAGCCTAATTCCAGCTGCTTAAAGACACTGTGGCCAAGTGGCCTCCATATTGGACAGACAACAAGTAACATTTGCTTGTGGGGCCAGTGGTGGGGGGGCTCGGGTGGAGTCGGGCATAGGAGGGATGAGCATGGTGGGCAGTGCGGGGCGGGGTGCAGCTGAGCCGGGGGAGGCAGGGTGTGGAGATGGGGCTTCAGGCCAGATGGGCTTGCAGACCAAGGGGACCCATGCAAGGACTGTCGCTGTGGACAACATGATCAGACTGGGGTTGTCAGATGTCTTTGAGGAGACATAAGAGCATGTTTCAGTGGGATAGAGAAGGGTTTGGAGGCTGGTAGTGGCAATGGCAGCCCACTCCAGTACTCTTGCCTGGAAAATCCCATGGACGGAGGAGCCTGGTGGGCTGCAGTCGCGAAGAGTCGGATACGACTGAGCGACTTCATTTTCATTTTTCACCTTCATCCATTGGAGAAGGAGGTGGCAACCCACTCCAGTGTTCTTGCCTGGAGAATCCCAGGGACGGGGGAGCCTGGTGGGCTGCCGTCTATGGGGTCGCACAGAGTCGGACACGACTGAAGCGACGCAGCAGCAATGTCAGCTGTGGGCGATAAGATACATCTGATCCAGCCTCCTTCAGTGCCAGCCCTTTACTCTAGAAGTAAACGAACAAACTGACCAGCCTGAGACTTTCCATGAAAAGCCCCAGGGGGCACCATGGGGTGGGACCACAGCTTCTTACATTGCTTTTCCCACAACTCACCCTGGGCCGAGCTCGCGCTGCTCAGCACTGGCATCACCACACTCGACACCAGCAGTTGCTGAGCCTTTCTAACGAGCCAGACCCTGTACGGAGCGCTTTGTTTTAAGCTTCTCAACAATTCTTCAGGTAGGGACTATGATTATATCTCCATTTAATAGATGAGATAATATGTTTTTAATATTTTTATTTATTTTGGCCACTGCCGTATGACATACGGGGTATTGATATCCCTCAACCAGGGACTGAACCCACACCTCTTGCACTGGAAGCATGGAGTGTTAGCTACTGGACCACCAGGGAAGACCCCGGATGAGATAATAGAGGCTGGGGAACATTAACTGCCAGACACAAAGCTTCCCTGGTGGCTCAGAGGGTAAAACAATCTGCTTGCAACACAGGAGACTCGGGTTCCATCCCCGGGTCGGGAAGATCCCATGGAGAAGGGAATGGCTCCCCACTCTAGGATTCTTGTCTGGGAAATCCCACAGACAGAGGAGCCTGGTGGGCTATAGTCCAGGGGATTGCAAAGAGGTGGCCATGACTGAGCAACTACACTTTGCTTCTTCACAAAGCCACACAGTCTGGAGTGGCAGCGGAGGAGTTCGAGGCAGGCTGTCGGGCTCAGAGACTCTACACGGCCTGGAGGGAAGCTGGGCCAGGCGCGTCCTGGGCCACAAGGAGGGACTCGACCGCCTGTCTTAGATCAGTATCAAGAGGGACATTTTCCAAGCCTGAGATGGAGAGGCAGAGATCTGCGTTCCTTCTTCCTCTTTTCAATGAGCGGGATTGTTTCTGATCAACCCAGCTTCATTTCAGAGTCCCCAGGAGGCTTGCAGGACCCTGAAATCCAGAGGGTGATAACTCACCCTCATCCTGCTCATTTCAGGGTCTGTGCCAGACCTCAGAGAGTCGGCTGCTCCCAGTCTGAGCACCCCAGGCCTCCTGTCAGCCTCCTGAGGGCAGGGACGCTCCCACCTTCATGCTCAGCCTGGTCCACAGGGCAGTCTTTCCCCTTCCTCTTTCCCCACGCGCCTCCCTTCCTTCTCCCTGTTCCTTCTCGTTTCTTTCTGTCAGGCTGCCTTCCTAGTGCTCTCAGACACTCACCTGCAGTCTCACCTCTCCCCTTGCGAGGCAGGACAGGCAAGGCCCTTGCGTAGACCAGAAGGGGAACACGGCGCCAGCTTTCCACCCATAGACCTCAGCTCCTCTCCGTGCTCTCATTTCTGCCAGATCCTTCCCCAGAGCCTGGGTAACCCGGCATCTGGATTCATCCCACTGACTTGTTGGGACTTTAAAAGCCTTTCCTAATTGGTATCTGTTCCCAGTGAGATTCAGCTTCCATTATGTGAGAAAGACCCTCTCACCCATTCCCTTCCTTGCCTTTGTTCAAGAACAATAGCAGGTATGTCTCTTGAATGAGATTTTTTTTTCCAAAATGAGTTCACATTCACTTAGCCACAAATATGTGTGTGCCTGTATGCACATCTATGTATATAAAGGCACACATTCAGATTACTTGAACACAAAATCCAATGTGCTCAAATTCCATTTCTGATGTAAATGAATAAAATTTTTTATGGAGCATTGTAAGGGCCATTACGATCACAGTGCATTTAGAAATCATCATTATCTCTCTCTCCTCTTTCCCTATTCTTCTGAATATCTCTTCAACTGACTGCAAAGTATGCAGGTCAGAAGTGCCTAGGAAATCCCTAGTCTATGGCATGTCTGCTCTTTATTTTAAACCATCTCAAATATATCTTTATCAGACCCAGTGCCCTCCAGTATTCTAAAGGCTTTTGTCACATAAGCAATTTCTCCATTCCGTGGTGGCTTATCTGACAGTTTCCCATTTACCTGCTACTTATTATTACACTCGACTTTGAATTTTAAAACCCCACTGAGAGTTTAAAGGATCTTGAAGGACAAAATCAGAAACCTAGATTAGCAGTTACTATAAATCTGCAAGAAAGCTAGTTTAGTTTTTTTTTTTTTTTTTTTTCCTGTTTGGAACAATGCAGAGTATAATCCAAACACACTGTATAATGAAGCTGGTATCCTGAGAAAGTGTCCTCATATTTCACTCACCTCTCTGCCTGCCTTCACTATTTCACCCTCACCAACTGAAGATATTCCTAAGATGATGCCTTTTTTATCTGAATTCTGGGGGAACACTCACTCCAACATTAAGCCTCATTTAGGCTGAATTAAAATTCATTTTCTTGCAGCCTTCCCTCTTGGCTGTTTTACTCAGTTTTAATCAAAAGCAACAGTGCCAGGCTGTATGCCATACTGCCTGAGTTTCTGCACCCCAGGAGCCCCCCAGGCAAAGACCACCAGAGCAGTGTGCACCTTGACAGTGGGGAAAAGCAGGATGGGCTTCTTGGGCACTGAGAGTCAGGAGGAGAAAGACGCAGCTGCTGATGAAACACCTGGGTGTCAGCTTCACTGGCAGGGTTGCTGGAATGGGCTTGCCCATGCTCCCCAGGAAATCCCGCAGTTCCTGAGTGCCCCTCCCTTTCCCTTTCTCTGCCACGTCTGATGTGTGTGTTCTGAGGAGTCTGCTCAATTCTGTTCGACAAGGCTGCCCTTCATGGTTCATTTTGGCCAAACATCACAGCAGTGATAGCTAACACTATACAAAGTGTGCCATGTGCCAACCACTGTCCAGGGTGCTTGATAAGTAAAAATTCCTATTACTCCCATATTGCAGGTGAAGACACAGAGGCCTCAGGAGGCCAGCTTGCCTACCATCACACAGCTAGTTGATGGAAGATGCATTCACCTATTTCAGGCAGTCTAGAGCCAACTTCAGTGCCCTTCACCACTTGGCCTCACTGGCCCTGCCCCAGGGCTGATTATCCTAGACTCTGTGCTAAGTGTTGCTTTTGTTGCTGTTTAGTCACTGAGTCATGTCTGACTCTTTTGCAAACCCATGGACTGTACCCTGCCAGGCTCCTCTGTCCATGGGATTTCCCAGGCAAGAATACTGGAGTGGGTTGCCATTTCCTCCTCAAAGGGATCTTCCCGACCCAGGGCTCGAAGCTGCATGTCCTGCATTGACAGGGGGGTTCCTTACCGCTGAGCCCCCCGGGGAGCCCCCACGAAGTCTACACAGACGTGTTTTCATGTGGTCCTCTCAGCAGGTGGGCATGGCAGTTGCATGCCTATGACACATCTCCAAGTCACACATAGCCAGCGAGTATAAGAGCTAGACAAATTTATCTCCTCCTTCAGTGGACATTTACTGAGGTCGCACGCTCCAAGCTCAGTGCTACAGATGTAATAAGAACAGACATGCTCTCTGCTCTCACAGAGCTCTCCGTGGGAGAGGCCGTTGTCTATCAAACGAAGCCATCGTTGCCAAGTTGGCTAAGGAGACAGACCACTAGCCAGGGCAGGGCATCTGATGGAGCTAGGGGTGGGATGGGCATGTGGTAGGGCTGTTTTAAAGTGTATCTGTCCATGGGAAGCCAGGTGGTAGTGGGCAGATGTTGGGGAACGGGCAGGAAAAACTTGTCAGCAGAGGAGCACCAGGAGCACAGGCCTGGTGGTAAGCGGCTGGTGAGCTGGTGACCCTGGAACCAGGCCAGCGTGGTGGCAATGCCCAGGGCCAGGGCAGGGGACACAGGAGCGCCTTGAAGTGGGGAAGGAGAAACCAGAAGCTGTAGTTGATCTGACCATAAAGCAATGTTTTAACTCCCACTTTTACACTGACCATACTTTTATAGCAGGTTTTTGGCAGCAAATTTTGCTTTTCTTGTTTTCACAAAACAGTTGGTAAAAAAGCATGTTTCCAAATCTCAGAAACATGGCTTGTGCTGCAGACAGACATCATTGCAAGTGTCCCTGTGATTTGCCATCGCTAACACACTCCATCAGGGCCCTATTTGCAAAGGAGATATGCAGGTGAAAAGCCTTGTAAACAGCAGTGTGCCTTCCGCACGCCTGGGTTATTATCCCTAACAATGGAGCTTGTTTTGGATGACGCATGCGTCATTTACACGAGTTAATATATGTAAAGTGTCCAAAATGGTGCCTGGCTCCGGGTAAACAACTGTATAAGTGTTAACTTTTGTTTTTACTATTCTGCCTCCCATTTTTTCTTTTCTCAGGCTTGGTCTGGTTCTCCTATGAAATCACGAAAATGGTCTCATTGGCCCATGTCCCTCTTCTCTTTCAGGCCAGAACAAAATCTGCTTCATCCCAGGCATGGTGGGACCCATATTAGAGATGACACTTATCCCTGAGGCTGAGCTCCGGAAAGCCACCATCCCAATCTTCTTCGACATGATGCTGTGTGAATATCAAAGGAATGGGGATTTCAAAAAGGTAAAAAATGAGGCTGGAAACTCAGGCCAGCATCTCTAATCCCCAGCCCATTTCCCCATAATGATACCTTCGTTCCGTCTGCCTGGGCTTCATTCAGAGGCTTGATGGGAAGCTGGGGACATTCATTCACGTGCCTGGAATGAGCTGGCAGAGCAGATTTGGTCAGTCTTGTATCATGCTTTCCCGCGAGAGGCCAAGATTAAAATACACTTTCTTGCTGGGTATCAGTGTGGTCCCTTTCTCTAAAGGATAGGAGTCCTACTCCCCTGCAGAAGAGCCTCCTCAGGGTGCATCCCAAAGGGCTCCTCCTCCCCGCTGCACACACCTGAGGCCCACCTTGTCCAGCACTTCTGCTTCTGTGATAACGCAGAAGATCTGAGCGTCAGACTTGGCCACGCGTCAGGTGGCCAGCAAGCAGAGGCTCAGGCCCCGACGCCCAGGAGGGCCCTGCAGATCTGTGGTGGGGTGAGTGGGGCTCTCCCCAGCATGCAGGGAGGGAGCCACTTGGGCAAATGCAAGGCCACTCGTCACAAGTTTTCATTGAAAATCCCACTGGACTGGAAGCATGGAGGCCCAGCCACTCCAGACACTTGGCCGGTGAGGTGGGCCCTGGTTTCCACAACAGGATCCTGGCTCCATTCAGAAGTCAGGCCCAGGTCAGGGAGGTTGATCTTTGTGTCCCATCAAGTCTGCCTCAGCGATGCGAGGCCCTCAGGTCTCGCCCTTCTGTCCTCCCTGCCCCTCCTCTCCTGGTGCTCCCCTAGTTGGACTCCCTCCTCACCCTGGCATTCCTGCCTCTCATTCTATACTCCTGCCTCTCATTCTATACCACATCCTGCGCCAAAAAAATTTGCTAAAAATAGGTATCTAAGTGCCTTCTAAAGGGCAGCAGTTTCCAAACTGCTCTTTCTTAAATCCTTTCGGACTTTATTCTTCCTTTGCTCATTGGTTCCCTCATCCTCATCCAATGAAGTCCAAATCCTGTTGCCTGCATTCCAGGTCCTCCTTGCTCCACCTTCAGCCAGTGTTCCAGCCGTTTTCTCCAGCTCTCTCCACCTCCTCACCTGTTCTCCAGGCATCCCTACTGCTCACTCAAATTGTGTTGCCTTGGTGAGCATCCTCTTCCTGTGCCTCTTCCTCTGCTTCTCGGCCACATTCATGGTCCTGCCTGCCAGCACATCTGTGTGTGCCTCTGAATCCTGCAAAGCCCTCCCCAGAGCTCACCCTTTAAGAGACCTTTGTCCTCTATTCCTCTGTCATTCCAGCTATCTGAAGTATCGATATTAGACACTGCCTTACACTGCACTCATTTCTGCTTCTTCCTCATCTTTCATGTCAAAAAAGTGATGCTGATGATAGTGCCAATGACTGCCATTACCCATGTAGACTCCGTGTCAGTCCCTGTGAGTGCTTCTCATACGTCAATTCTTGCCATCTTTTTCTTACAACCCTGTGAGGTAGGCAGCACGTCATCCCACATATGTTTGTTCATTTGGCTGTGCCGAGCCTTTACTGCAGCATGCAGGATCTTTGGGCTTTGTTGCGGCGTATGGGATCTTTCAGTTGTGGCATGAGGGATCTAGTTCCCTGACCAGGGGTCGAACCCAGGCTCCCTGCGTTGGGAATGCAGAGTCTTAGCCCATGGACCACCAGGAAAGCTACCATCCCAGTGTTAGGATGGAAACCCTGGAGCCTAGAGAGGTGAAGCCGCTTACCCTTGGCCATACAAGGAAGATGCAGAGCGGAGGTCGCAGCACACAGGCCCCAGGATCCCAAGCCAGGCCGCGTCCACTGCACTGTTCAGCCGCTGGCCTCATCGCAGCACATGCGGGCTGCTGAGAGAGCGTGGTGCCCTCTGAAGCAGTGGCTGCTCACGAAATGGAGCACTGACTCCACCAGAGGCTCCGGGAAGAGGGACGGGATATTAAATACCTCAGGAAGCCCCTGCATGTCAGAGCCCCTCTTGGAGATTTCCAGGGGGCGTAACGCATGGAGCCAAGGCACGGAGATGTTCCCCAGTAAACAGACCTGTTGAATTTCTCAGATTCGTTTCTGCAAGAAACATCTGTTGGATGTGCCAATCACTTTGGAAAAGTTCTGAGAGGAAAGAGGTTCTAAGAGGAAAGAGACTAGTTAGCTGTGCCAATCCTAATGTAAAAGGGTACACTTCCAACTCAGGGACTCACAGGCGTTCTCTGGTCCCCGAGGCTGGGGACTGGCCGGCCGCCTGCCGGGAGCCTGTAGAGAAATCAGGTGAGGAATGCAGATGCAGGAAGAGGCCGTAGCCAGCCGGCTGGGCCGGGGGTGCGGGAGGGTGGAAGGCACAGCTGCAGATGGATGTTTGAAGGTTGTCTGGGATCTTTCAAGGCAAAGTCCGTGAAGCTTGGGAACATGGGAGGGGCACCCCGGGTGGGATGAAGGGCATTCTGCTTCCCCTCAGGTCCCCCCAATGGGGTGGGCACCAGCGGGCTCAGAAGATGTCCTGGAGCAGGTGCACAGAAACACTCCCAGCACTGACGCTGCACAGTGTCTGAAGAGAAGCTAACCCAGGTCCTCCCTGGGCAAGCCTGACAGTCGTGTTCAGTGGCCTCAGGGCTTCTGAGGCTTGCCTGTGTTGTGATTGTCCTGCCCTCGTGGATGCCATTCTGAGGCAACCCTTTAGCACGCAGCCGCCTCATCGCCAAGAATGGGGTCATCCCCTGGCTCCTGGCTCCACGCCTGTGTTCATTGTAAACTCTTTCCCCAATTGCTTCTCCTCATCACTGCCTTATCAAAAGAGACAGGAGAGTCAGGCTGACTAATGGGGCAGCTGCCCGTGTGCACGCCAGCTGTGTGCTTGACCAGAGCCCAGTGTGGGATGAGCAAACCCAGGTGTCCCTGCCTGGCTCAGAGTCTGCACACATAGATGGTATCCCCAGGGGAGGCAGGAAGCCAGGCCCCCTGATAGACCTGGAGCATACCCCAGAACCAGGCTTTAAAGCCCAGGCAGCATTGTGGCCATGCCTGATGCCAGTAGATAAGAGAAGAACCAGGTGCCCAGAGAGCAACAGGGCTCCCTTTCTAAAATGTGGGTGTGAGAGGAAATAGCGGCGCCCACAGGAGCACTCAGCAGGACCTTTGCTCCCCGTCACAGCAGGCCCTCTGGCCTCACACCTGGTGTCTCGTAGTTCTCTTGCTGCCGTGCCTTTGCGGGGCTCTTCCTCTGATTCTTCACCTGGTGAATCCTAGTCACCTTTCAGCTATGGCCTCCCACTTGGACAGAGCCTGTCCTGCTTCCTGGGGGCCCTGGAGCATCTGGATGCAGGAGACGGAGGTGTGCTCCAGCAGGGGGTGCAGGGGGGGACTGAGGCAGGGAGGGGGCAGACTCTGAGGGGCCAGGGGGAGGAGGCTCACAGGGCAGTCTGTCTGAGCAGGGTTTCTTCTGCAGCCTCGTCACCAGATTCCCCTGCCTTCTCCTCTAACCACAGCGAAATAGCTGTTGCTTTTGACTGATACCCTTTACCCCTCATGAGTATATCACTTCACCCCAGACCATCTCAGGGGCCTCTGTCTTCACCTGGGACTGGAATTCACATCCACTGGATTGGGACATTTCAGCACGAGGGCCTTCGAGTTGGCCACGCTGTAGCTGCAGTGGGCCTGCTGCAGCTGAACTGAAGCGCATCTCATCCTGTCTGCAGAGGGCTCAGGCCTGCCACCTCTGCCCCAGAGCACGGCAGTGTGCTCACAGGTCTGCCTCCACCTCAGGACCATGAGCTCTCTGAGGGCCAACGCAGTTCCCTGAGGCCCGGGACTCTCAGTACCTGTCAAGCGCCCGGTATGAATGTGGTGGGAGCCCTGTCAGTGCTCTCAGTATGAGTGCAGGCACTTAGACCCCCGTC
Source organism: Redunca redunca (assembly GCA_006410935.1). Classification (NCBI taxonomy): domain Eukaryota; kingdom Metazoa; phylum Chordata; class Mammalia; order Artiodactyla; family Bovidae; genus Redunca; species Redunca redunca. The sequence continues at coordinate 324,705 of SJYQ01012895.1, read as the reverse complement.
CCCCAGCGTTTCAGAGGAGAGCCTCGGCAGAGAGAGGAACTTTCCAGCGAAAGTTTTTATAATGCAGGATAACGAGGGTAGCTCACTACTGCCTGAGCAACCCCAGGGGGTTGGTTAGACCGGTTGTCTTGCTGGCAAATTCTTTGTGGAGGGAGAGGCTATGGTCTTTTCAGATGACATCTGCGGGAAGGAGTGGAGGTCCCGTGACGCAGAGACTGACTAGAGTGGTTACCGATGAGGCAGATTGTGGAGCAGGGGTTATGTCCTGATCATCATGAGCGTCTGAGCTCTCGGCAGGAAGGAGGGCCTTCCTGTCTCAGAAGGAGAGGATCCCTTTCTCAGAGAAGGAAGAGACGGTGGCATTTGACAGCACCGCTTAATGCCTTCACCTCGGCTTCACCAGGGGGCACTGGTGGCAGAGAACACGCCTGGAGTGCGCAAGGAGACCCAGGAGATGTGGGTGCGATCCCTGGGTCAGGAAGATGCCCTAGAGAAGGGCTGGGCAAGCCACTCCAGTATTCTCACCTGGACAGTGCCATGGACAGAGGAGCCTGGCAGGCTACCGTCCATAGGGTCACAAAGAGCTGGACACGGCTGACGGGACTGAGCAAGCACGAAACAGCACCTGAACACTGCAGGAACGCAGTAATTGCTTGTGGAATGAATGAATGAACAAAGATATCAGTTTGGCAGATTCCACTGAGACTGAGTCTTGGCATGGGATAAACTGGTGATTCACATGGCTTAGAACAGTGTGTGGAAAAGAGCAAATCAATTCAAAAAACATGTACTGAGCACCTACTGTCTTCTGGACAGTATGCTTTGGTGCCAGGCAGACTTGACGCTTATGAGCTGAATAAATTTGAGCAAGTTATGTAAACTTTCTCAGCCTCAGTTTTTCAGCCACAAAATGTGTATAGTAATACCATTATTATGGTATCATAATACCAAACTCAAGCTTCATGAAGTATGAAATGAAACAGGAAGTGATGAGACAACTCAGAGAAAATGAGGAAGCTGCACTGACTCCCATCAGCCTCCCGCCTTTGCATGACGCTGTCCTTTCCAGCTCCTCCCAGGCAGGCTTCTGACCACCCCAGCACAACTGGCAGCAAAGAAAACCCCAGGCTAGCATATGGATGCCACTTTCCTCTTTGTTATCTCTCTGCCACCCTAGCTGGTCACCATCTCTGACGCCTCCCAAGTCAGGGCCTTACCTTTGAAGAAGAGCTCTTGTCCCCTAAATTTCACATTTAGGTGGAGCTGGGCTCCTATCAAAAAAAAAAAAATGTAGGCAAACAAGATGATGAAAAAAAATGAGAGGTTCCAAAGCAGTCGGGAGAGACAGAGGAAGCAGTTCCGGGAAGGCGTGATGCGAGCGTGCGGCCGTGTGAGGTCCCCCCGCCACGAGAGGGAGTCGAGCTCCTAGAGCTCATTTCTTTGCTCCTCAGCACTGAAGGTTCAAGTTAGGCATCTGCACGATCTTTTTTATCGTTTATTCACTTTTGGCGGTGCTGGGTCTTGCTGCACGCAGGCTTCCTCTGGTTGCGGCTTGGTGAGAGCTCTGCTCGAGTTGTGGTTCACGGGCCTCTCGCCACAGTGGCTTCTCCTCGCAGAGCACGGGCTCTAGGGCACGCGGACTTCAGCAGCTGTGGCGCAGGGGCTCCGTAGTTGCGGTGTATGAGCTCTGTTGCCTCTCTGCAGGTGGAATCTTCCTGGTCCAGGCACTGAACCCATGTCTGCTGCGTTGGTTGGTAGATTCTTAATCCCTGGACCACCAGGAAAGTCCCTGTAGCATCCAACTTCTGCAGAAGTAACCTGCAGATGCTCCTCAGCAAATATCCACTTTGCAGGGTGGGGTGAGGCATCAGCGATGCGATGCACTCTTGTTAGTTGTGGATGAAATGGAAATAATCTGGAGAAGCCGGGGCTACTCCCTAAGCTCTACACAGTGGCAGTGCTGGGAGTAAGACCTATCGTGGTGACATAATGTAGTATATGTTTGGGAGTGTAAGGGACCCTTGGGTAAACCCTAAGTCAAATACATCATCCTTTGAAACCCAAGGCAAAGGTCCCACTTTGCCTCAGTTGCCTCATTTATAAAGCAGGGATGATGACAAGCATCTCCCTTGACTGTTGTAAAGGTTAAGTGAGATTAAGATGCTAACGATGAGGACAGTGTCAGTGATGTCATAATGACAATTACTAACAAATAGCAAGCACTTGCTCCGGGCTAAACGCCAGGCCAGGCCTTTTGCACATGTTTCCCATTGACTTCTCCCCTCCGCACCATAAAGTAGGTGCTGCTTTAAAGTTCCATTTAAAAGATAAGAAAACTGAGCCTCAGAAAGGCTTATTAACTTGCTCAAGGTCATGTGGTAGGAAAAACGGTCAAAGCAAGACTCAAACTAAGTCTGTGTGTGTGTGTGTGTGTGTGTTTGTGTGTGTGTGTGTGTGTGTGTGTGTTCGGTCATATCCAACTCTTTGTGATCCCATGGACTGCAGCCCGTCGGGCTCCTCTGTCCATGGAATTGTCCAGGCAAGAATAGTGGAGTGGGTTACCGTCTCCTACTCCAGAGGGTCTTCCCAACCCAGGGACTGAACCCGTGTCTCCTGCACTGACAGGTGGATACTCAACCACTGGGCCACCTGGGAAGCCCCACACCGAGTCTGTCTGATGTCAAGCCTGTGGTCAAAGCCACTCCCAAGCGTAGCCCACCGCTGATCCCAGCAGCCCAAAGGACCAGAGTCCACCCTGGGATGTACTTGACTGAAACCTCCCCTCTCCAGCCCCAGCCCGCCCCGGAGGGCTCAGGCGTGGCTGGCATCATCAGCTCTGCACATTCCTGGCACCCTGTAATTTCCCTCCCTCTGGGCTCTTTTGTGACCCTGAGACAAGTGCTTATTTACCCCATCCACTTCTCAGCTCCAAAGGAAAGTTCATCTCATGAGGAGGAAGCATGCCAGCATTTACCATTGAACAGCTCAGCAAAGCTGGTTTTCTCCCTGAGAGCTGCTTTCCAGTAACATTCAGCAGTAATAACAATAACATTAGCAGTAATCATAAGACGACAAGAAAACCCAGTGCACACTTGAGCCTGTGCAATTGCCTAGTGCTTTGTAAATAAAATGTCCGCAGTCTCCCTAACTACCCCATGCAGGAGGTACCACAGTTATGCCTGTTATATTAGGATCAGCAAATATGACCCCACAGGCAAAATCTGTCCCGCCACTTTTTTCTTTGGTGAAGCCTTATTGGACTGTACCTGTGCTGATTGGTTTTTCTATCAGCTATGGCTGCTTTGGTACCACAACAGGGAAGCTGAATAGTTGTGACAGACTGACCCACAAAGCCTAACTAAAATATGTACTAACTGGCCCTTTAAGACAGTGTTTGCTGAGCCCTGATATAAACTATGAAGCTGAGGATTAGAAAGACCTACTCATTTTCCCGAGATGGTGAAGGAGATGGAGGAGACATTTAAGACCGGTGCTTATTTACCCCCTTGACCTAACATCAGCAGCTTCTCTTGCGGCCCTATGGCTGTCTCTCTCCCTACCTGGTCTCAGCACAGTAGACATGGCTATTCATGCCAGCCTGACTTTGGGTGACACTTGGCATATACAACAGGCTTAACAAAATGCATCACATAAGGGGCATGATTCTGTATAGATTGGCAGCCCAGACCCTCACCACACTGGCCCCCATACCTGCGGCTCTGTTCTTATTTCCACCCTTGAACTCTATGCTCCAGCTAAACTGTTCTCCTCACTTTTCTCCATAGCCCCACTTCCACACCTTTGCTCAGTCCATCCCCACCTCCCTAATCTGGCATGCCCTTCCTTTTCATGTTTATCACAGTCCTACCCATCTTTCCAGACCTGTGTATCTCCTTCCATAAGTCTTCCTCAACTGTGGAAACATAGGAGATTCTTTCTCAACACAAACTGTACAAGCGCAAGTTTCTGGTCCTTGCATTGGCCCTTAGCACACAGAAGAGAGGGAACAACATCCCCTGTTGTGAACCCCTTCTTGTGAACCAAGGAGAAAGCGAATCTGGTCTCTGTCTTCCATCACCTAAAGGATTCCAGCCAACTAAACTGGGCTTGATCTTTTGTGCACTGGAGAGCACTTGCCTGAAGATTTCTGCCATCCACCTGAGACTTTAAACAAACCACTCAAACTCTCTGAGCCTCTATTTCATCTGTGCTAATAACTGACACTCTGAGGGTGGGGCCGGCTGCTTTCAATGCATGATAGCATTTAAAGGTGACCCTTGACTTCCAGACCTCATGGGGCTATCGTGAGAACTAAAGGTAAAGAGGCTGAGTTAGGACCCAGGAATGCCTAAGGGGTCCCTGAATGTTGGCGACCTTCACCAAGAGCCTCCTTCCCTTCTCAAAGTGCCAGTTTCTTATCCAGCAGTAAAATGAGAGATGAGTTGGGTCACATGATTTGGATGGAGTCATCAAGGCATGATATTAAAACAGTTTGCAAACCATTTTTGCATTTTGGCCATGTAAGAGACACTGAATGGCCCTTCAAAATGTTAAATAAGCCCTAAACTCAACTGGGTTGAAATGCTTCTTGACATTGAACATCGGAGACAAAATACACTTTGGCTTCCATGTTACAAAAATTGGTGTCTAGGTGCTTTCAGGCCACTTAACTACGCATGCTCAGTCATGCCCAACTCTCTGTGACTCCATCCATAGACTGTAGCTCACCAGGCTCCTCTGTCCATGAGATTTCCCAGACAAGAATACTGGAGTGGGTTGCCATTTCCTCCTCCAGGGGATCTTCCCGATCCAGGGACTGAACCTGCATCTCTTGTGTCTCCTGCATTGGCAGGCAGTTTCTTTACCTCTGAGCCATCTGGGAAGCCCTCACTTCGCTAGTCTGATCTCTATTATAATTGTCACCAGTCTTGACTCTCTGAGGCATCAGTTCACATAAATATTATACCTTCAGGTGTGGCTTGATTCAGGAGCTCAAAAATATCATCAGGTTTCAATCTCTTCCTATCCCTTCCTCTCTGCTTTCCCCTACATTGGTGTCATTCTTAGGCAGACTCCTTCATTGTGTTCCTCCCAGCAACCTCTGGCTTACAATCTTCAAGTTAAGCAGAAAGACTTCTTTTTGCTAAGAGTGTCAGCAAAACCTCAGATTTGAGTCTCACTGGCTTGATCTGGGCCCTTCTTAACTGTAGGGTCTGGATAATGAAAGACACTGATCAAGTGCTTGGCCTGTGTCATGTACCCACACCTGGAGCTAGGGAGATGTGTTCAGCCCACCTGCTGCTGCTGCTGCTAAGTCGCGTCAGTCATGTCCAACTCTGTGCGACCCCAGAGATGGCAGCCCACCAGGCTCCCCCGTCCCTGGGATTCTCCAGGCAAGGACACTGGAGTGGGTTTCCATTGCCTTCTCCAATGCAGGAAAGTGAAAAGTGAAAGGGAAGTCGCTCAGTCATGTCCGACTCTTAGCGACCCCATGGACTGCAGCCCACCAGGCTCCTCCGTCCATGGGATTTTCCGGGCAAGAGCACTGGAGTGGGGTGCCATCACCTTCTCCTCAGCCCACCTAAGTCCCACTAATTGAAATTAAGGTGGATATGATTATCCAAGTATAAAAAAAGGAATGCTAGGCATGCAGAAATAATGGCTGATCATGCCAACATGCCGCCTCTTGAAGATCGGTGCTCTGTTACACACCTCAGAGCCTTTGCCCATGCTCTCTGCTTGGAATGTCTTTTCTCTTTCTTTTCTCCTGAAAAATTTCAACGTAAACCCGAGAACAAAGTCAAATGACATGGGCTGTGTGCCTTCTCTGAAGACTTCCTGCCATGGGCAGAGTTCCATGAGGAAGGAGGCTTGGCATACGCAAAGGCGTGATCAAGCCTCAACTTCCCTCTGTTTGTCTGTCTCTCTTTCATATGCCTCTCTCTCTGCTCCAGCGCTTAACCACCTACTGCGCTTCTCCACTCCCAAGGAGCTCCGAAAAGGCAAGTGCAGCGTCCTGTTTCATAATGCATTCCCAGTTTCCAGCACTAAACCTGGGAGTTGCTGCCGCTGTTCAGTTGCTAAGTTATGTCCGACTCTTCACAGCCCTATAGACTGTGGCCTGCCAGGCTCTTCTGTCCATGGAATTCTCCAGGCAAGAATAATGAGTGCATTGCCATTCCCTTCTCCATGGGATCTTCCTGACCCAGGGACTGAGCCCAAGTCTCTTACATCTCTTGTGTTGCCGGACATGTTCTTTATCACTAGCACCACCTGGGAAGCCTGGGAAATGGTAAAAGCTCCCTGAAGCTCTGGTTAAAGTCTTGAATGGACTAATTTCAACATTCAGCCTTCTCACATTGTGATTGTTGACTTTCATCTCCTATTTCTTCAGTTTGAAAACGAAATCATCCTCAAGCTGGACCATGAAGTGGAAGGTGGCCGAGGGGACGAGCAGTACATGCAGCTGCTGGAGTCAATGTGAGTTTAGGACCCAGAGCGGGAGGAAGCAGGAGGGCGGGCCTGAGGCCCGAGGGCTCAGGACCCCAGGGGCTCTGTCCTCCCCTGGAGACCAATCCGGAGGCTCGTGAGTATTGGAGAAACTCCATTTTTGGAAGAAATCTCACATCTCTCTGCAGTGGCTATTTCTTTGATATTGATGGAACAGGTGATAAAAGAAACTTTGCTGTGTAGCGGAGAGGGAGATAATCCACCAGGATGTTCACTTTTGTTATCTCTTCCCTGTGGAATAATTCTTGCTGTCCTTTTTTCATTTTTAATCTTTGACAGATATTGATCACAGTCAACAGATCGGGAGCACATGCGATCTGCGGAAGACTCATTAAGTGATCTCTCTGTATTGTCTCCTTTAGTTGAGTTTTCTCTGTTCGATCTCATTTCACAGCAATACCCCTAAAGCTCAGGGAAGTGTCTTGTCTGAGGAGACTAGGTCAAGCTAGGCAAGTGGACAAGCTGGGACTGGACCCAGCTCTGCTAAACCCCAGCTCACAGGCCTAGTGAGGCAGTCGGCAGTGGACGGCACCTAAAAGCACAGCACTTGGGCTCAGGACAATGTTTTAACAGCTTATTGAGATACAGTTCATACAGCAGACGGTTCACCTAAAGTGACGGGTGGCGGAACCAAGATGAAAATCTGCCAACAACATACAAATGGCCAGTGTGGCTTCTAGTGCATTCACGGAGCTATGCAACCATTACCACAGTCACGTTTAGAACATTTTTGTCACCTCCCGAAAGAAAGCCCATACCCCTTCGCCATCATCCCCTCCCCTTCCTTGGGGTTTCTATGCATGTGTTTATTCTGGAAGTTTCATATAAATAGAATTATACAGTACATAGTCCTTTGTGCCTATAGCATGCTCCCAGGGTTCGTCATGTCGTAGCCTGTGTCAGATTTCATTTCTTTTGATTGGATATACCCTGTGTTGTTTATCCGTTCATCAGCTTATGACTGCTTAGACTGTCTCTACTATGACCATTCATATACAAACATTTGTGTGGACACGTGTTCACAGTGCTCTTGGGTGTATAACTAGGAGTGGAATTTCTAGGTCATATGGCAACTCTATATTTACCCTTCTGAGGAGCCATAAAACTGTTTTCCAAAGTAACGATACCAGTTACATTCCTACCTGCAATGTACAAGGGTTCCAATTTCTCCACATCCCTCTGTTAATATGCTTCTTACCAATTATAGACATCCTAGTGGGTATGAGGGCTTCCTCTGTGGCTCAGCTGGTAAAGAATCTGCCTGTGATACAGAAGACCTGGGTTCGATCCCTGGGTTGGGAAGATCCCCTGGAAATGGGAAAGGCTACCCACTCCAGTATTCTGGCCTGGAGAATTCCATGGACTATATAGTCCATGGGGTTGCAAAGAGTCAGACATGACTGAGCGACTTTTACTTCAACAGCAGATATGAAATGACATCTCCCTGTCATTTCAGTTAACATTTCCTACATGGCTAATGATGTTGAGAATCTTCTCATGTGTGCATTGATCATTTTGGTTCCGCCACTCAGCAGCTACACACCAATCATGTAACAGTGTTGGCTTCAGTGTGCCCCATCTGTAAAATGGGGATAATAAGCCTCCTGTGGTTATATTGAAGAATGAACACAGCAGGTAGAAGCTGAATAAATGCTGTTTGATCCGATTCCTAACTCCCAGCATCTATCTCTGACACCATGAGAACTGAGGGCTTCTCCTAAGGTGTGAAGCCCTTGGGATGGCTCACACATCCCAAGTTCCCTCCTATTTGTAGATTCCCTGATTTGTTTGATTCTCTGATATATAGTCAATCTTGAATTCTTTCCCCAATCCTCTTAGGAAATTTTTGCTTTAACAACAAAAGCACACTGAAGGTCTTATTCTGACCCTCGCCATGACCCTCCCTCCCCGGCCCAGCAGGCAGAGCCCAGTGGGCAGACTTGAGCCCAGGCAGCACCACCCCAGCTGGCCATGCCCCCTCCTGTCTCCATGCACAGCCCTCACTAAACAACCTGGAAAGCAAAGGCCACTCAGCTGGAGGAGAGACCCTTCCTCTGCTCCTCGCTGGATATTGCGACTGATTGTCCAGGGAGGAGGGGACATTTTGCCCGTGTTAATATTTTTCTTAAAGCTCAAGAAAGGAAAATCTAAATATTGACCAGAAGTGAAACCAGAGATGGTGCTGGCAATTTCCACTCATATAAGTGGATGGGGCCCTGCAGCCAGCCTTCAGATAATCAGCAGGATTTTCAAATTCTTCCTGAGTGATTATTTATAAAAGGAGTCCTTGCAGGTCAAGGAAATTAAAAACAACTCATTATTTTTCTGCTGACATAGAGGTGCGAATGATTTTTCAAAGCTAATCAAGGCCCAACCCACAGTATCAGGACCCCATCAGAGCATCCAGGGTCCAAGTCCCTGCTCCTTCCTTTTGACTTTCTGAGCCTCAGTTTCCTTAGCTGCAAATCGAGGATAAAAATACCATCCAACTCTGAGAGCTTTTATTGAGAATGAACAAGACACGTCATGAAAAGTACTTGTTACAGTTTGTGATGCCTTGTAGGTCGTCTGGAAATAGCAGCTAGTGTTATCATTAATCTAGTGGATGCATGAGTGTGCTCAGTCACGCAGTCGTGTCTGACTCTAGTGACCCCATCGACTGTAGCCACCCCGGCTCCTCTGTCCATGGAATTCTCCAGACAAGAATACTGGAGTGGGTTGCTCTTTCCTCTTCCAGGCGATCTTCCTGACCCAGGGGTTGAACTTGTGCCTCCTGCATTGGCAGGCAGTTTCTTCACAACTGAGCCACCTCGGAAGCCCAACCAGGTGGATACTGGTCTAATGAGTTGAAGCCATGAGCCTCTGTATCATTTCTCTTCCAGCTCCTCCCATCTTTCAGGGCCTCCGCTAATACATAGTACCCACTCTGAGCAGACACAGTTAGGTGGGCACACAACCTGGCAGCTTTGGTGGGTAGAACACGGCTTCCCCTGTGGTAGCAGTTGAAACCCTGAATCAGGGCACCAGTGTAAGGGTATGCAGTGGTGCTAAATTTCAGTATTCCTAATGCTCTTGTGCGTGCACAACCTTACACAGTATCTCGCCCCTCCCCATCCTCAGAGCTGTCTTTGGAGCCCACTCCCATTGTCCACATCTGTCTTAAAGTGAGAGTCCCACATTAAATGGAATAACAAGACACTTTCTACCCTCCTGTATTCCATCTGCCTGGGAATATTTCTAGAAGGAGAAAGGGGGCCAGAAGCCTGAAGGGGACAGAGAAGGTGTATTCAGGGGCCTAGATCTCAAACCATTTCAGCTGAAAGAGGACCTGTCCTAAGAAGCACACCCTACACAGTCTTTAAGGAATAAATGAGAGTCCAGTCCAGCACTGACAGGCTGTGGGCCTGGGCTCCTCCTTCTGAAGACCTTCCGTACTGAATGCAAACCATTATGGGGGGAGTGTGAGCCCCCTCCATGCCCACCAAGGCAGGAGCACAGATGCCGGGTGCCCAGTGTGCCACCCCTCCTTCCGCCAAGTGAAGGATTACTGCATCACTTGGAGAGTCTCACAGCTCTTTTTCCTTGTCACTTACACTCCACTGTTGGACTCAAAAGAAAGTGTGTGACCTTGGCAGGATCAAGATTAGAACCCAGCCTCATGGGGACCTCGAACCTAGCCTACAAATTGAGGGTGATAGTGATGCCTACTTCAAGGAGATTATGTGAGCATTGAACAAGATAATCAATAAAGCCAGCTTAGCACAACATCTGGAACACACGTACTCAATAAATGATAGTATCATGAATTATGGTTAGCTTTTATTTCTATATCTGCTTTCACTGCTAGACCGTGAACTCCCGGAGGTCAGTGAATTGCTATTTCTGAAACCTCTGAATCCCTAGGTCCCAGAAGAATTCATGTTGAACACACAGATGGCTAGATGGATGGTGATGAATGATGGATGGATGAGTTATTTCAAACCAATCTGCCCATCCATCTCACCAACCCTAGACCATATGACCAGTCTTCTTACCTTGTGGCTGAAAAATAGAGTCAGAAACCCAAGACTGTTTTTTCTAAACCCTTGCTTCTCAAAGAATCAACAGTATAGCATCCGCTGGGAGCTTGTTAAAATGCAGAATCTCAGGCCCTAACCCAAATCTGATGAATCAGGATCATGAATGCAGTGCCCAGGTGATCCCTGTGCATATTTAAGTCTGCAAAACAGCAGAGAAAACCAATGGTTCTTAATATTGGCTGCACATTAGAATCGTCTAGAGAAAAGAAATAAAATACTGCTTACTGGCTGACCCTCATCTCCAGAGATACAAAGACATCAACCTAGGGTGGACCTTGAGTTTTGTAGAAGTTCCCCTTATGACTCTACCATGAGCCAGGACAGAGAGCCACTGATCTGGCCAGGCTCACAGCTTCAGATGTCTTCTTCGGGGGGGTTGTGAGAAATCACACCCCAAACACGGGGACAAAATTTGAATGCATTGTCATTAAAATTGAAAACAAGGCTTGAAGTGACCATCCCAGAAGGAGTGAGGCACAGCTGTGACTGAGCCAGACAGGGCTAAATCACAGAGCAATTTGCATCTCTCCTTGAGAGCAGGGAACAGGTGCTTTTCCTACAGCGAAGATGGATTTGTCTGATCGCAGCCACAGTTTGAGATGTCATCTCCATGCAGTCTGGTTTGGCTTCTGGGCAAAATGACCCTCCAGAGTCCTTGCCTTCCTTACTTTCCCCCTCCTAGGAACTCTTGGGACGTAAACTGCTGCAGGCAGAGTAGGCAGAAACAGATGTAGCCTGAGAAGCACTTGTCGACTCAAGATGCCTGAGAACACACCAGTGTGTCTCTGCGAGAAACAGTGAAGTGATTGTCTTGATTCCCAAGGTCACCGCTTACTAGCAGAGTGATACTGGGAAGGACATTTAACCTCTCTGAGCCTTGATTACCTCATCTTCAAAATAAGAGGAATCATTTTTACTTATCAGAATGATCGTTATTATTTCTTAAGAAAAAGTGATTAGACAGTGTCTGGCTCAGTGGTTAAGAATTCATCTGCTAATGCAGGAGACGAAGTAGACAAGGGCTCCTGGGGTGGGAAGACCCCTGGAGAAGGAAATGACAACCCACTCTAGAATCCTTGCCTGGAAAACCCTGTGCACAAAGGAGCCTGGCAGGCTACAGTCGTGGAGTTGCAGAGCCGGACTCGACTTAGCGACTGAGCACGTAGCACGGTGCAGAATAAGCGATTGAGAGGGAACCATGAAGCAAGACTGCAGTCCATCTGTCTCCGTACCTAGCCTGCGGGCCGCTTAAGAGTAGGCGTAATTCTTTATATATATGTATATATATATATACACACACACATATATATATCTTTCTCCCCACCCCCACTAGCATATTGCCTAGCACTAATAGTTACTTAAGGAATGTCACCATTTTAGTTTTTGTTTTTAAGATTTAGAATATTAATATTACAACAAATTTTGTAACTTGTTCAAGTAACATATGAACGTTTAAATCGAAAAGCGAACACTGTCCTCTTCTGTTCCTCCACCTAGACCCGTTGTCTGAAACAATGTGCATTTAGAGTTTGGTGTTTATCCTTCCTGATGGTCACATTTGTAAACACACAAAGACACATGAAGTAGACACACACTTCCACCCACATATAGCATTTGGTGCGTGAGGGCAGATGCTGGAGCCAGACTATTGTTATTAGTATTTACCAACTGTGCGACCCTGAACAAGTTACCTGAGCTCTTTGTGCTTTAATTTCCCCATCAGCAAATATTTCATAAGATTGTGATGGTAGATTAAATGAGTTAAAATTTGTAAGCTGTTTAGAATAATGCCTAGGACATGGTAGGTTCTTTGTAAGATCGTTAAATTAAAAAACAAATATTGTTCTGAGATTTGGTTTTCTCAACTATATATTTTATAGAGATTTTTGTGTCAAAATATTGATCTCTGGCCTACTTTTTAATGGCTTTATTGAATCATATTTTGTGAATATGCTTTAATTGGACATTTAGAATGCTTCCAACTATTTTACTATTAGACACAATTTCTAAGTATTATAAATATACCCTTACCTACTTATGGGATTATTTCTGTAAAATAGATTCGCCAAATAGAATTATTGGATCAAAAGATATATATTTTTACAAATTTTTACAGATACTGTGAAAATTGCTACCCCAGAAAGGTGTACTGATTCACTCCCAATATGGGTCTATAAAAGTAATTATTTCCCCACACCATTGCCCACACTACAATTTTATTTTTATTTTTTCTCATTTTGTCGGTGGGGGAAATTTTTAAATACTTTCTACACTATATGGTCAATGTGCCCATGAGGTCACTTTAGTTATGTCTGCCTCTTTGCAACCCAGTGGACTATAGCCTGCCAGGCTTCTCTGTCCATGGGATTCTCCAGGCAAGAATACCCAAGTGGGTTGCCATGCTTTCCTCCAGGGGATCTTCTCAACTCAGGGATCCAACCATGTCTGTTATGGCTGAACCTGTCAAGGCAGGTTCTTTACCACTAACGCCACCTGGGAAGCCCCAAGTTCAGTTCAGTCGCTCAGTTGTGTCTGACTCTGCGACCCCATGGACTGCAGCACACCAGGCTTCCCTGTCCATCACCAGCTCCTGGAGTTTACTCAAACTCATGTACATTGAGTGGGTGATGCCATCCAACCATCTCATCCTCTGTTGTCCCCTTCTCCTCCTGCCTTAAATCTTTCCCAGCATCAGGGTCTTTTCAGATGAGTCAGTTCTTCACATCAGGTGGCCAAAGTATTGGAGTTTCAGCTTCAGCATCAGTCCTTCCAATGAATATTCCAGACTGATTTCCTTTAGGATGGACTGGTTTGATCTCCTTGCAGTGCAGGGAACGCTCAAGAGTCTTCTTCATCACCACAGTTCAAAAGCATCAGTTCTTCTGCGCTCAGCTTTCTTTATAGCCCAACTCTCACATCCATACATGACTACTGGAAAAACCATAGGACTGACTAGACG
>SJYQ01012895.1:264840-311085 GCA_006410935.1 Redunca redunca | reverse complement strand
CCGCAGCCCCGCCCCGCCCCGCCCCCAGCGCGCCTTCTCCCTGCCCTTGAGCTCACTACCCTCCCGTCTGTGCGGCAGCCTGATGGAGTGTGCTGCGGAACACCCGACCATCTGCAAGTCGGTGGAGAACTTTGTGAACCTGGTCAAAGGCCTCCTGGAGAAGCTGCTGGATTACCGGGGCGTCATGACGGACGAGAGCAAAGACAACCGCATGAGCTGCACAGTGAACCTGCTGGTGTGTGGGCTCTCCCCTTGTCCAATCAGGGCAGTCATGGGGGCTGGTCTGACTTTGGGTTCTGCTGTTGCTCTGGGTGGGGAGGCCTAGCTCAGGGCTTTAGAAATCAGAAAAACAGGAGAGGGAATCCCTCTCTCGACATCTGCCAGCTCTGTGACTTGAAGTCAATCATTGTCACGTTCCTGTGCCTCAGTTTATCATATGCGTGAAATGGGAATGAGCATAGTCAGCTCTCCCTGGCTTTTTGCAACCCCATGGACAGGGGTTTGGTATGCACTGATTGAAACAACCACAGACAGACAGCACCAGGTGGGGGGAAAAAATCCACCAAGTTCCAAAAAGTAAACTTAAATTTACTGGATGCTAGCCACTGTTTACATAGCATTTACATTGGATTTACAACTGTTTACATAGCATTTACATTGTTTTAGTAAATACAAATAACCTAGAGATGACTTAAAGTGTACGGATGTGTTCAGGTTATACGCAAATACTATTAATGTACCATTTTATGTAAGAGACTTGAGCATCCTTGTATTCTGGTATCTGTGGTGGTCCCGGCACTGTGGCCCTGAAGATACCAAGGGATGGCAGTATCTCCTTTGGCACTTAACACACCACAGAGAAAGAAAGCGGCAGTGTAAAGAGGTTAAGAGTAAGAGCTTTAGAGTCACACAGCCTATTCTCACCCTCTCTCGGATAATTAATAGAATACCCAAGGAAATTTTCTGAAGGCTCAGTTTGCTTGTCTGTTACATGGTAAAGATAACAGTGCCTAATTCATAGGTTATGCAGTCCTGTGGGGGTGTGCTCAGTTGCTCAGCTGTGTCTGACTCTTTGCAACCCCGTGGACTGTAACCTGCCAGGCTTCTCTGTCCCTGGAATTTTCCAGGCAAGAGTGCAGTTCTGACCCATGGTTAACTGCTCACTGTGTGTTAGTTTCCTTATTTTATGGAATGAAGTACTATCCATAACTAGGATTTATAGAAGATTACTATGGGACAGGCTAACCAGAGCGGCTGACTCTTCATCTCTGCACCAGAGACTCTTCATCTCTGTACCACACGACCTGCCACGGGCCAGCGCCCAGTCTCCCCTTCAGATGTCCTGTGATGTGGTTACGAGGCAGCTAGAGCAGCAACAGTGCTTCATACTCACCAGGCCAGCCCACCCTAAGGGAGCTAAAACGAGTAAGGTTGGCCAAAGGACCACGTGGCATCTAGTGCATCAATCCCCCCGACATTTCTCACGCTCCAGAAATATAAATTGTGAGCCCAGAGTTCTGTTGTGTGTCCTCCATTTGCCTTAACAGGACTCTTTAAAACACCCTAGATATTGCCATTGATTTTCTGAAATGCTAAGGGGAGTTAAAATTCCTGCTTACAGCAGAAAGGAATTCATTGGTAGTAACTCCACACAGCCTGCTTTACATAAAGGGCACAAAGGAGGGGTTTTCTAGGAGTTTAGCAGTTTTTTGTCATTGGAGAGGTAGAAGTTGGTTGAAGAAACTGGTCAGACAGAATCTGACCTGGAAGAAAGTTGGGAAAGGTAGGTCTGTAAGCAGTTTAAACCCAGCATAGAATTTATGCACATCTTGTTGATTTTGGAGTGTGGCTTAAACACAATGTCATAAAGAACAGGATGGGGTGAGTGTGTCTGCAGGTCTAGTGGGACTCTGCCAACCACTGACTGTGCCCTGGAACACACCGTCTCACCCTCTGAGAGCCTGAGGCGCACATGGGTTCGTTGAATTAAACCTGGATCTTCTCCAGGTGTGGCTCAAGTAAGTGTGAGATCCTAACCTCCTGACGCAAAATCTGTGAGGACTTGTTTTAAAATGCAGGTGATTCCAGAACGACCACTGGTCTATGTGAGCCTTTTGACTGTGGAATCTCAGCATAACTCTAGATAGTGCTGCACTGTCAAAAGTTATGATCTGTTACCATCACTGGGGTCTATTGTGATTAATGTTACTATTACTCCGGCCATTGCTATTCCTCTGATTCCAACTCAAGTTCTCCTCAGAGCAGGATCTGAGCTTTTAAAGGTCAAGCTGGGCTGCCTTTCATAGTAGACTTTTCAAAGTAAACTTCCTGGGTCTCCTCGAAAGCCTCTCTCTCAGTGCAGCAAGTCGCTGGATTGCACCTCCTGATGTGATGGCTGGGATACTTCCTCTGTCCCTTTATAGTCTAAGGATCAGGGAAGTGACTTTCAAGTTAGAATAAGCAGTTTGGTGCATTCAAAAACGTAAATTTCTTGCTCCCATCTCGCCCAGATAGTAAATAGCAGTTTCCTCTCACCTTCATTACAATGCCCTCCACCCCTGCTGTTCTGCAAAGAAAAACGTTCATCACTGTTTTTCCTCCCCTATCTAGAATTTCTACAAAGATAATAATCGGGAAGAGATGTATATAAGGTAAGATTTTCGTTTTCTAAAACCCAAACCTGCGGTGTCAGCCTTCTGCTAGGTATCCCTCGATGGCTCCCCACTGCCTTCAGCAGCATGTACGCACCTCTTGTTGACACTCGGACCTTCTGATTCCTATCCATCTTCTTGGAGTCAACTCTTTCCATGCTCCTGCAATCAGCCTCCCAAATCCACCTGGAGTTCTCTGACGTGCCGTGCTGTTTTGCTGTGAATTGTGCTGGTGAATTGTACTTGTATCTGTTACAAGGCTGGCACGTGAAGCCCTAGTCGAGGGTTTGGAGGGCAAATACTTAGATTTCATTGGTCAGCCCAACTTCAAAGGGAAAAACAAGATATATGATGGCAGCTTCTTTGTAGGCATTTAAAAGACACTTATTTGAAAAGTCACATGAAGGATTTTGGGGGGACATTCACCTGAAGCAAAGAACTCCCTTGTCAGTGTTTCTTAGAATCTCATTTTTTTCCTTTAAAGTTTTTTTTTAATTACTTTACTCATACAAAAATAATGCATAGTTATTGCCCCCAAAATCCTCATAAAATACAAAGAGGCAAAACAAAACTCTTTTTAAATAACCATAATCTATACATATTCCCAGACCATTTAATATTTATATATAGATCAAATTCTATGCATGACTATTTTTTGAAAAAATGGGATCATATAGCTCATAATTTATTCTTTGCTTGACAAGAATTCTATGTCAACAGATGTATTTCAGCATAACTTTTAATGAAACTATAAAATTCTCATTCCACAGTATACCATAATTTATATAGCTAGTCCTGTGTTGTTGAACACTTAGGTTGTTTCCAATTTTTTTTATCATAAATATCACAATGGCAAAATTCTTGGACGTATATCTTTATGCATCTCCTTGTGAGACAAAGGCCTACAAAGTGGAACTGATAGTAAGATTAACGACCAAGGCCCTTTCGAGGTTTCTGACACATTCAGTTGAAGACCAGACTCCATGTCCAAACCCACTCTGCTATTACTGAAAATATTTTTAGGTACTTTAGCATTATTCCAGAAATAGGAACTATCATTTGGAAAAAAAAGATAATTCCATAGATTGTCTGGAGCTTGGATAGTATTTATAACATCACTAGATATGACTCACTGTAGAAGCATAGTGCTTTGGGTCCAAAGGACCTGGGGCTTTACTTGTTATCCTCTGTCACCTTGGAAAAATCACTCCGTGTCTTTGGGCTAGCGTTACCCCATGTAGAATTTTTCCATTCTGTTCTGAGGATTAAATGAGATGCTACAGGTAAAGTGCCTGGCCCTTGGTTCCCTCGCCAACCTCTTTTCATTTCTTCCCATTTTAGAAACACAGATGGAGAATCCCAGATTTCCATAAGCTTTATAGATGTGAATCCTATAGTAATCTAGGAAAACCACATTTGCCTAAACCAGACGTTGTAAATAAGATATAGTCTGAAAAATCTGTCCTGTTTGGCAGGCATAGTATTTAAAAACATTTTTACTTGGTTGCCAAATTTTAAAAATCTAGAGATGTTACATAAAAGTCAAAATTTCCCTCTTCTAAAGAACTTGAAAGGTATGGCAACACTGGGCCCAGACCTCCTGACGAACACCACCTAGGCTAGGTGATAGCATTTTAGAAGGGACACAGCACCCCATGGTCTCCATTCCCATCAAACTTCATCCCCTCCACCTCACTCAAGCTGCCCATCTGCCATGTGTTTGCATTTGATTCCCCCCACAATAAAGGAGATGGGCCAACTCAGGCCCATCAGGGTGTCTTCCATTGTGCTCTGAGGTTGCTCACTAAACCCTTGAGTTGACAAAGGATAGGGAGTATCTTGGTCAGATAAGGAGTTGAAAGCAGCAGAGAAGCTCTCCCTTGGACCAATTTCTTCAAGTTTTTTGGACCCAGTCATCAGGGATCAGAGACCAAGGACAGCAGGTGGAGACAGGAAAGGATGTGATTATGTACCTAGGGGTTTCTTAAAGTTGACCACAGCTGCACGTTCCTTATGTGCAGGCTACGTGCAATTTCACGATAGCTGGTTGATCAGCAGAAAGTTAAGTGGGGAAGAGTGATTGTAAAGGCAGAAACAGCTGGTGTCAAAACCTGCTTCTACCTATTTCTAGCTCTATCTACTTTAATGTCTGTCTCAGTTTTCTTATCTAAAGAAAAATTGTTGAGAGGATGAATTGATATTATACATAAAGCACCCATTAGTGGGAATGGATGGATGTACAATCTCTCTGGAATGCACCCCCCCCCAATTTGTCCTCTTATCTTCAGATCCCAACCCAGGTGTCATACTCAGGAAAACTTTCCAGAAGTGCCACCTGGATGACACCTGCTCTCATAGTAACCATAGACCTCTCCTTCCAACATTGGTCACAATTATATTTTTGCAATTACCTCTTTGGTTATTTAGTCGATGCCTGTCTCTTTTCCTAAAGTATAAATACTAACCTCTGAGAATAAATGGATTCTGCTTTTGCCACCATTTATCTCTCATGCCTGGCACAGCCTGTGTGCTCAGTTTAACTTTGCTGATAGAACAAATAAATGAGCAAGAGGTCACTAGCTCATTAGTATCAGAAACCACTAATTGACCTTTCTCCCCTTGAGAATCTTTGGCAGTCCCCACCCTGAGTTCAGGTAGCCTCCGTTTGGCCTACTGGCCATGTTTTATGCAGCCAAGGACTTTAAACCCTAGCTCCTCCTTGCGTGACATTCTGTGCAGAAAATTTCCTTATAACAGGAAATCTAACCCTGAGCATTGAGACCTGATTTGAGCGCAGATGCTTGAGAAGCCCTTTGTTCCCTGTGGTTAGATAGCCAAGGCAGAATTTTGGCACCATTACAGACAGTGCCTTTCCTCTCAGAGGAAGGATCAGGGCATCGCATCACAGCAGCTTCCCTTCACCAAATTGCTAAGAGTTGGGCTTAAAAAATACTCCTGATGACATGCAAGTCACCAAAGCAATGGCTTTTTGGCTCTGGATTCTGTTTCCAACAGTGGCAGGAGAGAATGTTTTGTAGAAGAACCTGATGCACAATGATAGTAGATAATAGCTGTCACTGCTCAATGCTGGCTACAGGCTAATCACTTTCAGTGGATACTGGCATTTATTAGTCGCAATGCTGGCTGTCACTCACAGAGCCTTTTCTACAGGGTCTGCTTGGCCCTTTGTAGGCCCAGAAACTCTATAGGTAGGTTCTGTGAGCACTACCGTTTTACACATGAGCAAACTGAGGCACAGAGAAGTTGATTCACTTAATACACATTATGTATCAAATACTCGATTGAAGCGCCCTTCCTCTGATCCTGTCCTGTTCTTAACATCTTTCAACCCTCGTCATCCTAGGGTTCAGAACTAGATCATCACAGTGCAGAAGGGTAGGAGATGGGAATGTCATTACAGTTGAATCGTAGATGCTTTCTACAGTGCCTCCACCTGGATGTCTAATCTCTAACCCCTTTCTTTACTTATCAGAAATTTCACTTCCTTTATACCTTGAGAGCATTGAAGAGAGGGTAGAACTTCCCCTTTACAGCACTATGACTTGTCCATGCCCTTGGAGTTGTACAATGATTATAGTCTCTAAAGGTGGTTAGTTCTTCATTCATTAGCACATGACCTCCAACAAGCCATTTGCTTCTCCTTCCTTGATTTTCCCTTACTTGTCATATTGCATTGGCCAGAGTCTTCAGTATGAAGTTGAATACTGGCTAGAATGATAACTAACTTCTCCAGGCCAGAGCTTTCTTATCTGTAAATGAAAGTTCTCAATGGACCCATTTTACAAGATGGTCAGGCAGCTT
The DNA here is from genome assembly GCA_006410935.1 of Redunca redunca. NCBI lineage: Eukaryota > Metazoa > Chordata > Mammalia > Artiodactyla > Bovidae > Redunca > Redunca redunca. Next base: position 304,612 of record SJYQ01012895.1, on the reverse strand, counting down.
AAATGATCTGAGGCATTTAAAATACTTAGCATGGTTCCTGTCATACCTTAAACGTCCTGCAACTTCTAGGGGCTATCACTGTCACTCATGCAAGGGGACTGAATGGCAGGAAATGGAGGACTCCCTTGTGAACCCAGGAGGTATCCAGTTGCTCTCTCTGGCCTGACCCTACCACCCGCTGCATCTCGTGATTTAACATATTTCCCAAACAGGTACCTGTACAAACTCCGCGACCTTCACCTGGACTGTGACAACTACACAGAGGCCGCCTATACACTCCTCCTCCACACCTGGCTTCTCAAGGTACTGCCCTCCCAATGGAGGGGATTCATGCTGAGATCCCATGGAGCCCTCACAGCAAATTGAAAAGTTAAAAAAAAAAAGAAAAGAAAAATTAGCCAAATAAATTTTATTTTGCCCTTGTGTCCCCAAACTTTTAACCTGGCAGGTTACTTTTCTGCACTGTTCTGTCTGGACACATAAGGTTTCAAGTGACCTTCACATTTAGCAGCAACAAGAACCCCCTGAGACGTATCTTGCAGTCTTACATAACATTCAAACTGTTTTATATAACATCCAAGCATCAACTATAAATCATTAGCATGCCCTGTGAGCTGTTTTTCTTCTCTTGAAAGTGCTGCTGGAGCAGGACAAAGTCTCAAGGATTTCCTTTGGGTTTTGAAGAGCTAGGGCCATGTCTTGCAGGGATTCAGAGAAAAATCCTACAATCCATACACAGGAGCCAACAGAGAGTCCAGAGAGTCAATAACTGTGACTCTGCAGAAATGGAGGGGCGCTTCCTGTGGAACCTGCAGGCCAACATCATCTCTCTGATTGACGCTCAGGGCAGTGAGGACACAGGCAGGGGTGTCTGCAGGGCGCCCTCCCGCTCCTCAACAGCAGGGGAGACATCTGCCCTGGGTAACTGTGTGTGTCCTCTCTCTGCAGTGGTCAGATGAGCAGTGTGCGTCACAGGTCATGCAGACAGGCCAGCAGTACCCGCAGACCCACCGGCAGCTGAAGGAGACGCTCTATGATGTCATCATAGGCTACTTTGACAAAGGAAAGGTAATTGGTCCCTGCCCTTCCTCTCTCCGTGGGAACCCTAGCTTCTGGGAAGGACTGTTCTCTCCCATACTCTATGTGCAATCCATCTGCAGGTCTGGTCAGCTCTCCTGCCCAGCCCTAAGTCTGATCATTTCTCTCCATCCCCATTCCTACTACATATGTTCAAGGCACCAGCATTGCTCACCTGGACACAATGAGTCCTATGCAATAGCCCTGTATCCTCTGTTCCTCTGCAGCAGGTCGTCCTTCATATAGGAAATAGGGTGACCATAGAACATACTTATCCCATAGAATATAACCCATTGTCCTGCTTACAATCATCTCAAACAGCCATCCCAACACTTAGATCAAATTACAATCTTTCCCATGACCCATGAGGCCACATATGAGCTGTCCTCCGACTGCCTCTCCCTTGTCAACTCTGCCAGGCTCCCTCTTGCTCACATATTCTGTGCCAAGCTCTTCTCCACCTCAGGGCCTATGCACTTGCTTTTCCCAGCTTGGGACATTTCTCCTCCATACCTTACCATGGCCAGTTCCTTCTCACAGCCCAGGGTTTTGCCCAAGCAAAGAATGTCATGTCCTGAAGAAGGCCTTCCCAGACCACACACAGCAGTACCCCTCTGTGAGTCATACTTATTTCTTCTTCAAAGCACTTATCACTGTCAGACATCACCTCGATAGTTTTGTTTTGACTTGTTCATTGTCTGGCTCTCCACTTTAGAAGGCCAAGTGCAAAGATATTTGTCTTGTCCACTGCCGAGTACCTAGTAGCTAGCACAGACCCTGAGATATGGAACCCAAAAGATATATGTTGAAAACGTTAATTAATTGAATGTATGAATGACATAATGGTGTCATCGTTGATCTCTAAACAGCAAGAACAGGGTGATTTGTCATGCTTTGTCTGGAGATGGGCCAAACCAGTTGCTGTCCATCCTCCAGCCTCCAACTGGCCCTTCAGGAAGCACCAACTCAAATGCTGCAGGAGACATAGTAGGTGGCTAAGAGCTCAGGATCTGGGTTTCAAGCCACGTTCCTTTACCACCTGCAATCCCTGTGGCCTTTCAGCAATTCCAATTCCCCATCCATAATAGTGAGATATTGATAGTACCTACTTTCTAGCTGCGTTGTGAAAATTAGGTGAGAAAATGATGTAACCACTTAGCATAAGACCTGGTACATAGTACTAACTTGTTCAGTTTTTTTTAAAATACTTATTTATTTAGGGGCTTCTCTGGTGGCTCAAATGGTAAAGAATCCACCTGCGATGCAAGGGACCCAGGTTTGATCCCTGGGTTGGGAAGCTCCCCTGGAGAAGAGAAGCAGCTGTCCACTCCAGTGTTCTTGCCTGGAGAATCCCAAGAACACAGGAGCCTGGTGGGCTCTGGTCTGTGGGGTCACAAAGAGCTGGCCATGGCTGAGCGACTAAGCATGACCACATTTATTTATTTGTCTGTGCCAGGTCTCAGTAGCAGCATGCACGTTTTTTTTTTTTTTTAATTGTGACATGCAGACCCTTAGTTGCAGTGTACAAACTCAATTCTCTGCCCTTGAGGCCCCAGCTGACTGCCTGCTTCCTCTCACAAGCTTTTCCTGAGTCCTCCAGCTTACCTACAGCCCTGCCTCTTCTCCAAATGGCCTGGCCTCTTACAGTTCTTCAGGCACACTTTAACACTTACTTTTGGCCTGTTCTGTCACCGCAGTTCATTGCATCTGTTTTAGTGTGATCTCCCCACCTTCCCTGAAAAATGAAATGAGGTAATGTCTGTGGAAGGGTGTATAAATTCCCAGGCGTTGAGCGATTGGAGAAGACTGTTTTAATAATTTACGGTCATAAGCCTCTTGAGGGCAGAGACCCGGCTCTCTCTGGAGCCTCCCATCCTGCTGAGCATCGAGTCTGAGCTCACTCTTGGTTTATCGGCTGATTAAGTCAGTCATGGTAGGAAAACCCTGAAAGGACCTGTCAGGCCTTGTCCTCTGCCGGTATCCAACTCAGCCAACCCTTCCCTGAGCAGAGAGGAAGAAGGCATAAGCCCCAGTACTGAGGGGTGCATTACTAGTCGGCAAAGCACACATACGGGTCATCATCATTTTTTTTTTTTTTGCACATAACCCCTTGGTGCTGTGCACTAATGGGGAGGAAGAGGGCAGGAACAGGGTGCTGCTAAAGCACTTCAGGGGCAGAGAGGAGGCAGCGGATGGGTGTAGCTCCCTCTATGTGCCACTGCTGTGGCGGCTTCTAGAATGAAGCCCAAAGTCTTTAGCATCCCTTTGACTTCCTTTCCCCATACCTCCCCTCATGGAGACTTACTGATCTAGACACACGAGATGACTTTCTGCTCCTTAAGTCATCTTGCCATTACCTGATGGACTCCTCCACATCCCTCAAAACCCAACTCGTGCATCTGCTCCTGTGTGCGCTTGACCCACTTCTGTTTCCTGGAAGCAGAGACTGTCTTGTCTGTGTTTATCTCTTCCCAACCCTGTGTACCATGCCCAGAAGCCAGCAGGTGCTCAGTGACCAGCGCAGGAGACTCAGCGGTCAGTGACCCGCAGAGGTCCTAGTGACCACACGAGCAGACCTGAAGGACGTTCCAGCCATTTGACTCCCTGCCTGTCTCCCTTCTTAGCCCCTCAATGATCCCTTAACACATAGGGAGGGTATTTCTGGCATATTATGATGGAAAGTTGGCGAAGACCTCCACTTGAGCCAAACAGCCCCCTGGCCCAGCCCTGGGGCTTTAACCCCATCTTCTCATTCAGGCTAAGGAGAAAGAACCAGTCCATACTCATCTGTGGACTTGATTCCTCCTAGCATGTAAAACATTTTTATGCTGCTCACTAAGCTGTCCATGGGTTTACAGCCGTGGCTCCTCCACTCAGCACTTGCTTTTATTTATTTTTATGCTTGGATGCAGAGAGAGCACTTCTGCAACAAAGCACACACTGCATTTTGGCAGCCTCCCCTCTCCCCTCCCCCTCCTCCCCCAACTTCTCCATTTAGCTGCATCTTCCATTTGAAATCAAATTTGAAATGTAACGGGTGTCCCTTGAGATTGCCAGATCTCCAGCCCACCCAGCACCTCCCTCTGCCCCTCTGTAGAGGTTCCTGACTGCTCTGGTCTAGGATGGAAGGATGATCTATCGGTTTCAGTTAAAATGGAACAGATGGAAAGGACCCCCTCTATCCAGAGGGTTTTTTTTTTTCAAAAATTTTTTAAAGATGCAAAAGACCTGTTTAAAAAAAGTTTTCATCACTCTTTTTAATACTCTAGTACCTCCTCCGCCTCTATGCCGCCCATTGCTCACTCACCCTAAATAATGCAGTTAAGAAGTGATGGTATAAAGGTTTATTTATGCAAGATGAGTAAATTCTAGACATCTCTGTACAACATTGGGCCTATAGTTAACAATTCTGTGTTATGCATTTAAAAACTTGTTAAGTGGGTAGATCTCAGGTTGAGTGTTCTTGCCACATTTGTTTTTTAAAGTGAGAGAAAGAGAAGGGTGGAAGGGAGGAAGGGAAGAAAGTTGGCCAAAGGGAAAACGAAAGTGATGGGATTGGCAGAGTGAAAAGATCCCAGTAGCAAACATCAAGAGAACTGTATCTGGCTCCAAGTCTAGCCTCAGAAATTCGCTGCCTGCTTATCTTCTTTGTGAACCATTTTCCTTTGGGAAATCTCTGGTGGCTCAGGGAGCAAAGATCCACCTGCAATGCCGGAGGCCCGGCTCTGAAACCTGGGTCGGGAAGACCCCCTGGAGAAGGGAGTGGCTATCCAATCCCATGTTCTTGCCTGGAGAATCCCGCAGACAGAGGAGGGTGGTGGGCTACCGTCCATGGGGTTGCAAAGGGTCGGACATGATTGAGGGACTAACACTTGCGCTTTCTAAGGGAGATTTTTTTTTTAACTGGAGGAAAATTGCTTCGCAGTGTTTACAGTGCTGTGTTGGTTTCTGCTGTACAACAGCATGAATCAGTCATGCACACACCACATACGTCCCCTGCCTCTTGAACCTCCTTCCCCTCCTGCCATCTCGGCCCTCTAGGTCGTCTCAGAGCACCAGACTGGGCTCCCTGCGCTGTATAGCAGCTTCCCACTGGCTACCTATTTTACACATGGTAGTATATATTTGTCAATGCTACTTCCTCAGTTTGGCCCACTAAAGCTTAGTGTAAGGTCACGGGTCCTTCTCAAGTGCATATCCTGGCCCTACTTTAGGTTAGGCCTTTGACCTGGGGTGGATGCTCTGCTGGTCTGAACCTCTGTTTCTCACCTGGGAAATGCAGGTGCTGCTAGTCACCTCTCAGAGGGGTTGTGAAGATGCACAGAGCATGTAAATAACACACTTAGCCTAGGGTGTGGATGTTCCATTATTTGTCAGGAAACTGGGGTGAGAAGCAGAGGATAGGCCTGCTTCTTGGAATGCGTTTGGTTCCCTGGGCATGGGGCAGGGTCTGGGCTTCAGGGAGGCTTGTGGCTCAGTCCCAGGTGTGGAGCTGCCCCGGTGCCTTCCTCGGCAACGGCTCTGCAAGCCTGGAGCCCCCTCTAACCTTTGTCTCCATGACCTTCCTTGTAGATGTGGGAAGAGGCCATCAGTCTGTGCAAGGAGCTGGCAGAACAGTGTGAGATGGAAATCTTTGACTATCAGCTGCTGAGCCAGAACTTGGTAAGGAGTCCCCAGGGGGAGCCGGCTGCCCTGGAGGTTGGGTGCTCGGGGCCTTGGCTGGACAGAGAGGCTGGGGAGAGGGGGAGCTGAGGCAGGAGGCTGTGGGGGTAGGACCCCGGGAAAGGAACGGAAGTCGGGTTGAGCTGAGCCAAACTGCTGAGCATCTCCCTCCCGGCTGGGAATATTTCCAAAGGGAGGTCTTCTGGGAAAGCTCATCAGGCACAGTTTCTCCGATGGAGCGCTAAGTATCTGCCCGGTGCTGGGGCTGCTGCTGCACACCCAGTAAACACTGTACCACATTTGCTGCGAAATTCCCACAGACCACTAAACCAATTAGATGAAAACCCAAATCCGTGCTTTCTGATTAACAGATAAATCACATTAAAGTGCTCCCCATCTGGCCATTCCCATTAGCTCCTGCAAGCTCGTGGTTTGGCGGGGAAAGTGGGAAGCAGGGGGAAGCAGAGGCCCAGGCTGGTGGGAAGGTGGCCTTGGGGGGCTGCTCTCCCCACACACATGGGCTGCTCTCCCCACACACATGTCCTGGTGGCCTGACACCCAGGACTCCAGAGCCCCATCTGAGCGCATTTCGAGAGGTTAGTCAGTCCCGCTCTTTCTAGAGAACTGTGAGATGAGAGTCAGAGTGTTGGAAGAGGATTGATAGCTTGTCTGGTCAGGGAATGGGTGTGGAATATAGTGTTCTCAGGTGTGACGTCAACACACACACCGCTTGCACCAAGAGACACTTAGGTCTGCCTGAGTTTGCCCACATAGATGTCTGCAGGTATGGAGGTACACACGCCTTCTAATGTATGCAGACACAGGCATACACACATGCACACACCTATAGAGCCTGAAATAGGAAGCCAGCCTACTCCAGTATTGTTGCCTGGAGGGTCCCATGGACAGAGGAGCCTGGCGGGCTATAATCCATGGGATCGCAAAAGAGTTGGACGCAACTTAGCAACTAAAACAAACAAATAATTTGTACTAACAACTACATATTTCCTGTGTTACGGACTAAACCATCACCACCACCACCCATGCACATCCACGCATGCACACACACCCAGTATACATTCACGCACACACTAATGGATGTGTATGGCTGTGCACCAAGCCCACAGCTCACAAGGTCACATCCAGGGCCACACACATTTATCTTCCTTATCGTGTTCAATGTGAAATGCTGTCGTCTGTGAGCCGCACCGTTCTAGTTTACCTGCCCCATCGTGACTTCTCTCCAGTTATAGCGATTGGAAGATGCCATTAGGTATAAAGTAAAACACAAACTCTTTTCAAAGATGTTAAAATATAAAAGCACACACCTCTTGGAACTGGTGAAGTACGTTCCGTGTGCATACACAGGAAGACATCCATATCCAGAAACACTTACCCATCTATAGACAGCCACAGACGCACTTCCGGTGGGAGCAGAGTGATGATGCTGGCGGGGCTCCGAACAGCTGGCTGGATTCAGTTCCGTACTTATTGGATGCACTGAGATGCCACTTCTTTATCTGCAAAGCAGAGATACAGTTCCTTGGGATTGTTATGAGGGTGATGCAAGTACATGTGTTGCTGCAGGTAGGTAGTTGCTGCAGGTAGATGAGTAACAGGGTATCTGGTACAGTGTAAATACATCACTATTGTGATGACAGATAGTTCCGTGAATGTGCAAACATGTGCACTTGGCACGTTTGTTCTGGCGTCATGGTCACGTCTTAGCCCCTCGGAGCTGAATGTGCCTTTAATACACATTTGTGGTGTTACAAGCTGTGAATTCTCTTCTTTCAGATCCAGCAGGCAAAATTCTATGAAAACATCATGAAAATCCTCAGACCGAAGCCAGACTACTTTGCTGTTGGATACTACGGCCAGGGTTTTCCCTCCTTCCTCCGGGTAAGTCTGTGGGTGACTCAGACAAGGCCAGGGTCCCGGGCCCCGGCCTCTCGGCTCTCCCTTTGTTCTTTGAGGCTCTGCTTGAGCTCAGATCCGGTGCCCTCTGGTGTCCAAGTGCCGTCCCTTCCCCTGCACATTCCTCCGTCCCCCTCCACTAACAGCACCTCAGCCACCCGCTGTGTTTCTCTGCATACATGGCAACCTTGGCCGTCTTGTGAGGTAGTGAGCACACCAACCCAGGGGCGAGGTGCTCGGAGGGGCCGGAGGAGCTCTGCTACCCAGCAGGAACTATATTGCACAAGTTCTCAGACCTTTTGGTCTCAGGGCCATTTTATCTCTTAAAAATATGATCAAGGTCCCCAGAGAACTTCTGTATTTGTAGACTTTATCTATCTGCATTTATGACATCCAAAATTAAAACTAAGACAGTTTTAAAATGCAGTTTTCCCTTGGTACTCACCAGGAATTGGTTTTAAGACCCTGTGCAGAGAATAACACCTGAGGATCCTCAAGTCCTTTATATGAAGTAGTGTAGTGTTAGCATGTAGAAATAGCATACTATCTCCTAAATGGTTCAAATCACCTCTAGATTACTTACAATACTAAATACAATGTAAATGGTTTATAAATAGTTACTGGAGTGCAGCAAACTCAAGCTTTGCTTTTTGGAAGTTTCTAGATTTTTTTTCAAATATTTTTGAATCATGGTTGGTTGAATCCATGGAATAAGATCCTGAGGATATGACAGGTTAACTGTTTAGAACTAGTTATGAAAGGTTAACTGTTTAGAACTAGTTATGGAGGGTAAACAACTTATTTAAAAATAACGATAATAAACCCATCCTGACTTGACTTGAAGTTGCTTCAGTTATGTCCAACTCTTTGCAACCCTATGGACTATAGTCCTGCAGGCTCCTATCCATGGGATTTCCCAAGCAGGAATACTGGAGTGGGTTACCATTTCATTCTCCAGGGGATCTTCCCAACCCAGGGATCAAATCCAGGCAATGCAGGCATATTCTTTACCAGCTGAGCCACTGGGAAGCCCAAGAAAACTGGAGTGGGTAGCCTATCCCTTCTCCAGTGGATCTTCCCGACCCAGGAATCGAACTGGGGTCTCCTGCATTGCAGGCAGATTCTTTACCAACAGAGCTCCCAAGGAAGCCTGAAATGAGGATCCAGGTTTGGAAACATTGATACAGGCATGGGTTTGGACAGAAGAGTTTAGAGTACCATTAGAGGCAGCACAGATAAGGTCTAGAACAGGGTTTCTCAACCTCAGCTCTATAGATACTTTAGACTAGATAATGCTCAGCTATGGGCCGATCCTATGCATTGAAGGCTTCTTGCCCACTAGGTCCCAGGAGTGCTCCTTCTTGGAGTTGTAACAATCAAAACTATTTCCAGACATAGCCAGCATCCCTTAAGAGGCAAAATCACTGTCTGTTTAAAAACTGCTGGTCTAGGAGGAGCTAATGTGTCAGGGAAGGATAAAGTGTGTTACCGTGGAGCCTCGTGATGAAGGACTCGCATGCTGGTCCCTTCCAGCCCACAGGTTCAGCCCATACGGTCCATTAAAGGCAAGGGGGAAACTTTGCGGCCAGGTAGATGGGAAAGTGGGTGTGAAAGTGTGAGAAATTGCCCTGGAGGCTGCACATAGGATGGTTTGAAGAAAATGTTCTCAGCATCCATGATCTCTTCTCCCTTTAGAACCAATCCTTTTTAAAAAGTGGTATGCCCAGCTGGAAGGTGTGTGAGCTGAGGTTCCATCCTTTCCCTGGAGGGGACATAGAGGGTGGAGAGATCTCTAGGCTATCACCACAGCCCTGTGCGCCTGACCAGCCTCCCAGCTTGGCTTGAACCATCTCTTCCACGCCTGGGCCCTGGGATCTCTGACGGATGTCCTTTCTCTACAGAACAAAGTGTTCATCTACCGAGGGAAGGAGTATGAGCGAAGAGAAGATTTCCAGATGCAGCTGATGAGCCAGTTCCCCAACGCGGAGAAGATGAACACAACCTCTGCGCCTGGGGATGATGTGAAGAACGCCCCAGGCCAGTGTATCCTTAACAGATGCCCCTGCCAAGGGCCTGGCATGGGCCGCCCTGCCAGGACTTCAACCCACAGAGCCTGGGCCTAGAGCTGGGGACTGCTGCCAGAATCCCTGCAGGGGTGCCAATCTCAGTGTCCAGTGCGGGCTCCAAAAAGAACCATCTCAGGAAACTCTAAATGCTGCGTTCATTGATAAGTTCACTCACTCATTCCTTCTTTCTTTGTGATGATTACCATCAAGCCCTGACTCTGTCAAGCATTTCTTTGTACAGGGAACCAGCGATTACACTCACAAAGTGGTCCCACCTCCAGGGACCTTCCAGTCTAGCAAGTAAAAGATATTTAACAGCATCATTAAATAGGTATTTGTAAAAATGTGATCGATGCTATAAGAAAGCCCTGCTGGTTACCATGACTGGGAGGGAAGGAAAGTCTTCCTTGAGGAAGGTGATGTTGAAGGTGAGTGATGAGGTGGGAAAACGTCCTAGACAGAGGGAAAGAGCATCGTGGGCAAAGGCCCTGAGGTTCCAAGAACTGACATGGTGCCACATAGCTCTTACAGTAAACTCAGAACTCCTGAGCAAGCCTGCAGGGCTGCCCTTCCTCTGGCCCCTGCCGATGTCTCCAGCGTCATTGCCCCCAACTTTTCCTTCCCTCTCTCTTGCTTCTCTGCCACACAGATCTTGTTTCTGTTCCTTAAACATGCCCAGCCTCTTCTTGCCTCTGGGCCTATGTGTTTTCTCTTCTCTTTGCTTGGAATGCCTTTCCCTCAGCTTCTTTCTCACCCATCAAATTCTAACTCAGTGTCACCTCCCAGAAGAGGCCTTCCTTGGTCACCTTATTGGAAGTCTTCAGCAATCAATGCAAAGAAATAGAGGAAAACAACAGAATGGGAAAGACCAGAGATCTCTTCAAGAAAATTAGAGATACCAAGGGAACATTTCATGCAAAGATGGGCTCGATAAAGAACAGAAATGGTCTGGACCTAACAGAAGCAGAAGATATTAAGAAGAGGTGGCAAGAATACATGGAAGAACTGTACAAAAAAGATCTTCACGACCTAGATAATCATGATGATGTGATCCCTAATCTAGAGCCAGACATCCTGGAATGTGAAGTCAAGTGGGCCTTAGATAGCGTCACTACAAACAAAGCTAGTGGAGGTGATGGAATTCCAGTTGAGCTGTTTCAAATCCTGAAAGATGATGCTGTGAAAGTGTTGCACTCAATATGCCAGCAAGTTTGGACAACTCAGCAGTGGCTACAGGACTGGAAAAGGTCAGTTTTCATTCCAATCCCAAAGAAAGGCAATGCCAAAGAATGCTCAGACTACTGCACAATTGCACTCATCTCACATGCTAGTAAAGTAATGCTCAAAATTCTCCAAGCCAGACTTCACCAATACATAAACCGTGAAATCCCTGATGTTTAAGCTGGTTTTAGAAAAGGCAGAGGAACCAGAGATCAAATTGCCAACATCTGCTGGATCATGGAAAAAGCAAGAGAGTTCCAGAAAAACATCTACTTCTGCTTTATTGACTATGCCAAAGCCTTTGACTGTGTGGATCACAATAAACTGTGGAAAATTCTGAAAGAGATGGGAATACCAGACCACCTAACCTGCCTCTTGAGAAATCTGTATGCAGGTCAAGAAGCAACAGTTAGAACTGGACATGGAACAACAGACTTCTTCCAAATAGGAAAAGGAGTACGTCAAGGCTGTATATTGTCACCCTGCTTATTTAACTTATATGCAGAGTACATCATGAGAAACGCTGGACTGGAAGAAACACAAGCTGGAATCAAGATTGCCGGAAGAAATATCAATAACCTCAGATATGCAGATGACACCACCCTTATGGGAGAAAGTGAAGAGGAACTAAAAAGCCTCTTGATNTCCATTCTGAAGGAGATCAGCCCTGGGATTTCTTTGGAAGGAATGATGGTAAAGCTGAAACTCCAGTACTTTGGCCACCTCCTGTGAAGAGTTGACTCATTGGAAAAGACTCTGATGCTGGGAGGGATTGGGGGCAGGAAGAGAAGGGGACGACAGAGGATGAGATGGCTGGATGGCATCACGGACTCGATGGACGTGAATCTGAGTGAACTCCGGGAGATGGTGATGGACAGGGAGGCCTGGCGTGCTGCGATTCATGGGGTCGCAAAGAGTCGGACATGACTGAGCAACTGAACTGAATTGAACTGAACTCAGTACTCTGCTATCTCAACCCCTGTTTGTTTGTGTTTAGCAAACTGATCTCAATCTGTCATTATCTGTTGTGATTTCAAATGTAAATCTACTTCATACATAGCAATGTACATATGTCAACTGAATAGGACAGAGAGAAAAAAACCAAGAAGGTGCAGTCTGTTCATAGGGCATATATTGTATATGTGTGTGCTCAGAGGTGTCCAGCTCTCTGTGACCCCATGGACTGTAGCCCACCAGGCTTCTCTCTCCATAGAATTTTCCAGGCAAGAATACTAGAGTGGGTTGCCATTTCCTTCTCCAAGAGATCTTCCCAACCCAGGGATTGAACCCGTGTCTCTTGCATCTCCCTCACTGGCAGGCAGATTCTTTACCACTGTGCCGCCTGGGAAGTTGGGGATATATATCAAGTTAACATTAAAAATACATTCCAGTATACAGTAGGTGCAGACAAATACTGTTTGAGTCCACCTGTATGAGGTACCTAGAATAGCCAAATTCATAGAATGAGAAAGTATACTGGCAGATGCCAGGGGCCAGGGAGTGGGGCCTGGGAGGGGTGATGGGGACTGGGGCTTCCCCAGTGGCCCAGTGGTAAAGAATCTGCCTGCAGTGCAGGAACCACAGGAGATATGGGTTCGACCTCTGGATTGGGAAGATCCCCTGGAGGAGGGCATGGCAGCCCACCCCGGTATTCTTGCCTGGAGAATCCCATGGACAGAGGAGCCTGGTGGGCTGCAGTCCACAGGGTCACAGAGGGTCAGACAGGGCTGAAATGACAGCACACACACATGCACAGTGGGGACTTAGTATTTAATGAGGACAGAGTTTCTGTTTAGGAAGGTGAAAAATTGGGGAGATGGATGATGGTGGCAGTTGCACAACACTGTGAATGTACTTAGTGCCACTGAACTGTAGGGTTAAATATGGATAAACTATTATGGTTTGATAATGTGGCTTTTAACCACAGTTGTTCAGTTGCTCAGTCATGTCCAGCTCTCTGCAACCCCATGGACTGCAGCACGCCAGGCTTCCCTGTCCTTCACCATCTCCCAGAGTTTGCTCAAACTCATGTCCATTGAGTCAGTGATGCTATCCAACCAACTCGTCCTCTGTCATCCCTTTCTCCTCCTGCCTTCAATCTTTCCCAGCATCAGGGGCTTTTCTACAATAAAAAGGATATTAAAAAAAAAAAAAAGTAAAACTAACATGGAAACCCCAGGAAGGCAGAGACCCATGCTCTTGCTCACTGCAGTGATCCTCAAAGGCAGCTCTCAGGAAACACTTGCTGGTCAACAGAAAGAGAAAGAAAACAAGAGAGAGGGGAAAGAAGGGGGAGCTAGAGAAAGGTAGGGGGAGGGAGGCGTGGATGCAGTGAGCCATCTGGGGCACACAGAAAGTCGCAGTGACAGGAGGTGGTGCTAGTGCGGTTGGGGAGGTACGGTGGAAACCAGGCTCCAGTGCAGCGAAGCATAATGATCACCAGGTCAGGGGCTGATGCTGCAGTGGCTGCGTTAACCTAGTCCAGCTCCCGTGTTGCGCCCTGTAGTGCAAATTAAGTTACAGCCTTTAAAGTGGGGCTGACAGGTTCCACGGCTGGCCTGCTAGATCTGTCGAACCTTAATGCAAATATTTTCACCTCAGATGATACATATTCATCTGTAACCTTTTCATTATGCTCGCCTGCCCTTCACGCGTGCTCTACCAGGGTTATTTGCAGGAGGAAATGTAACCAGCGGCAAAGCTGGCTGGTTACACATGTGAGTTTGGTTACAGGTGAGACGGGATTAGTACTAAGGCCCTGCTACGTGGATGTCCTAGTATTGAACAACTATGTGGCCTTTTAACTCATGGTGGGAGGAGAAAGCATCTGTTACTGGGCCGTGTCATCATACGCAGGCCTGATTCAGCTCCAAGAGTCAGGTGGAGAGGGAAAGGGCTGACATTTGCTCTGTGTCCTCTTCATGCCGTGCATAAGACTGAAGGTTTTGTAACTAGAGTTTTCTAATTCCCATAAAGGCTTCCCTGGTGGCTCAGTGGTAAAAAAAAGTCTGTCTGCAATGCAGGAGACTCAGGTTTGATCCCTGAGTCTGGAAGATCCCCTGGAGAAGGAAATAGCAACGCACTCCAGTATTCTTGCTTGGAGAATCCCATGGACAGAGGAGCCTGGCGGGCTACAGTCCACGGGGCCACAAAAGAATTGGACACGACTGAGTGACTAAAAACAGTAACAACCCCAATAAAACTCTATTAGGTGGGTATTAATTGTCCCTATTTCATAGAGAAGTACATGAGGCAGAGAGGTAAGGTGGTTTGCCTAGAAGTATGAAGCTAGTTAACGATGGAGTTGAGATTTGAACTCCAAGGTCTGTCTCCAAGTCTGCGTTCTTTCTCTAATGCCATCGTTTTCATTTAAAACTAATGAACAGAGTGCTGTCAATTAACTGTTGTAAAGGGATGGCATGCCAGGCATTTTCATGCATTGTTTCATTTTATCCTCATAACAATCCCATGAGGTGGGTATTTTTACTCTCTGCATTTTGCAAATAAGAAAAATGAGGCTTAAAAATGTAAACAGCTTGCATAAGGTCTCAGAAATTGATGGAACTAAGATTGAACCCAAGTCTGATTTTTGCAAACTCTGAGCTCTTAACGCTCCGTTCTGTTGCCTTCCTGTGTTGGATGACAAGACCCAGTGTCTTCTCACATGGGTACCCAAGTGGGGGAAGTCACTTAACAGCAAAGGTCTCTTAGGTGGGTGTCTCCTGTTCCCCACGCACCCCTCTGCCATTTAACGCGTAGGGAGCAGTTGCGGCCATGCAGCCTGCTGGACGTGGTTGGAGGGTGATGTCACTGGCTTCTTCAGGACAGGTTTGGGTTCTCCTCTAGGACCAAATAGGAGACGTGGCTTAGGACCTCCTTTAACACAGGGTTTGGCAGACTTACATGAAGGACCGGATGGGACGCATTTTAGTCTCTGTGGACCGCGTGTCTCTGTCACCGCTGCTCATCTCTCTTGTGCTGGGGGAGCCCCTTGGGTAGTACATAAATGGATGGGTGTAGCTGTGTCCCAATAAAACTTTATTTATGAACACTGAAATTTAAATTTAATATTATCACATGTCACGTAATACTTTTTTTTTCAAATATTGAAACTATAAAAGCTCTTCTTAGCTGGGAGCCGCACAATAACAGGCAGTGAGCCGGATTTGACCAGAGGGCTATAGGCTGCCAG
This sequence comes from Redunca redunca, assembly GCA_006410935.1. NCBI lineage: Eukaryota > Metazoa > Chordata > Mammalia > Artiodactyla > Bovidae > Redunca > Redunca redunca. Next base: position 289,477 of record SJYQ01012895.1, on the reverse strand, counting down.
TCCTGCCCTAGACTTAATCCAGAAAGAATTCCCTCCCAGAGAAGGCTGTTTGCTGTAGAGCTTGAGATAGAAATTAGTTTTCCTGAGTATTATGCGACTTCTCCCAGCCAGGCTTATTCATTTGTATGAAGCGTTGCTTGTTCTTGCCCTCTCCTCCCTCATTTTCTCTGCCTCTGAGTCTCTCTTGATGTCTCTCTACCTGCGTCTTTCTCTCTGTCTCTTTCTGAGGGACTCTCATTGAATGTGGAAGTGCTCTTCATCAGTAAGACAGTTACATCCCCAGCATGTGAGCAAAGAGTGAGCTTACTGAGGGAGGGAGGTTTGGGTCTAACTTGGAATTGTGTTCTGGCCATTTCTTTTGTGTGAAGGAGTCCCAGCACCTGCATCAGGAAGCTCCCAGTCTGGTGGGGAGGGGACTATAGGGAGAAGACAGGGAGCTGGAGAGACGAGAGTTCTGTGCTCAGACGAGACACTGTGGAGGGCCAGGAAGGAAAGGGACACCTGGCTGAGGGTGGACTGAACTTCACGGTGGCATGGAGAAATCATCTTAGCAAAGGGGACAGTGCCATCTGTTGCATACTCAGAAATAACGGTGGGAAATGGGTTGGAATCCTATTGGAAGATTCGAATTCAAAAATTGGCACATTTGAATTCCAACAAGAGGAGTTTGTGATTTCTTAATTGGCAGAAATGTCAGGCTCAAGGGAAGAGTTTTCAAGCCATGGTGGAGCTCAGGTAGAATAGAGGGAAGAGAGAACTGGATACCTGAAAACGAGGGATGGGTAAGGTAGCCACGGAAGCTGGGGAAACGGAAGTAAGGTTCAGGGGTGGGACCAGCGATGACTGACCTTGTTTATTTGGTTTGCTACATGATTGACTGACAGTGAACAAAGGTCTAGAAGAGGTGTGACAGAAGTCTGAGGTGAGGTGAAGTTGCTCGGTCGTGTCCAACTCTTTGCGACCCCATAGATTGTAGCCTACCAGGCTCCTCCGTCCATGGGATTTTCCAGGCATGAATACTGGAGTGGGTTGCCATTGCCTTCTCCAGAGGATCTTCCCAACCCAGAGATTGAACCCGGGTCTCCCACACTGTAGGCAGACACTTTACCATCTGAGCCACCAGGGAAGTCTGACAGAAGTCTGGCACATGTGATAACTCTTCTGTAGCCTGTGCCCATAGCAGGCATTACTAATCAGTCACGGAGCTCTTTCCCACTGAGCTTGGACATGGCCTGATATTCCTGCCCCAGGCAGTTGCTCTCAGAGTGCTAGATGGCAGGTATTCACCTACTCTACAGCAAGGCTTCTCAAACTGCAGCATGCATGTGCCTCACTTGAGGATCCTACAAAACGAAGACTGGGACTCATTGGATTGTAGGTGGGCCCTGGGAGTCACCGTTTCTAACAAGCCCTCAGGTGATGGTGATGCTTCTGCTCGGTGGGGAGCACCAATTATAGGCAGTGAACCCTGAGCTTAGGGTTACAGACCCCAATACAGACTGTTGCTCTGTGCTCACAAGCTGCGTGGCCTTCACCATGTTGTTCAGCTTGATGTCCCTTTCTCTGGAAAGTATGATTAACGTTAACAGCGGTGGTCAATGGAGCTAGAGAGATGAAAGGAGACCGAGGGGAGACATTCTCTGCAGTCAATCAAGAGCTATGAATGCATTAGGTGTTACTCTTGTTCATGATAATAGTATAGCAAAGATTAAGGACTGTTAATACTAACCAACTGTTAGCAGAGGCTGAGCCCTCGGACAGGGTTGCAGCTCTGATAAGGACCACGGTGACTGCTAAGTGGCCACTAGGACCTAGCATCTTGAGGTTTGTCACTCATTAAAAACTTGGCCCCAGAGGACTGTCCTCGGGGGGGTGGTGGGGGGGTGTCTCAGCTGGGACCTGCTGTGCTGGGAACTGCCCCCCACCCCCGACCAACGTGTTGCAAGCTCTTAACTACAGGAATTGCAGACATCCAGTGTTTCACTGTCCAGCCCGTCTTGGATGAACACCCGAGGTTCAAGAATAAGCCAGTGCCTGACCAGATTATAAAGTAAGCCCCTCAGTTCAGGGGAAGGAATGTGGGGAGGAACATTCTGTGGGGCTGCCAAGCAAGCAGAGCTGGTGGGAGGACGGGCCTTGGTATCCTATCTTAGCCTGTTTTCCAGCTCCTTCCTGGAAGTAGCATCACCCCCATGAGCCCTCTGGGCCCTGGCCCTGGAAGGCTAACCCCAGGGGTGGCTGGGAGCATGAGGGCGGGCTCACCCTGCAGCAGCGAGTCCTCAGGAAGCAGCGATGCGCTTCACTGACTGGCACGTGGAGAGCCTGTCACTCAGGCTGGTGCCAGCGCGGCTCCAGGAATCCACAGCCGGAGAGTGTGGGCGACAGGGACGATGCTTGGGCTGAGCACTTTCTCCGGAGGGGCATCTTTTCGGCACTTGTGAAGGTTGTGCACTCACAACAGATGTGTCCGCACTTTGATTTAAAGGGTACACTAAGGGAGTTCCCCCAGTGGTTAGGACTCAGTGCCATCACTGCCAAGGGCCAAAGGTCAATCCCTGCGCAAGGAACAAGATCCCACAAACCAAAAAATTTAAATGTAAAATAAAGGAGGCATTGGAGGTAGCAGCATGAAGACAAGAGTGATCTGTTTAATACCAGAAGCCAAGGTCAGGAATGAGGTGGTGAAGCAGGTCTGTGGGATCTGTGGGCAGCAGGTGCCCACTCTAAGCTGTCTGGCTCACCCCCCTTAAGCCCAGCTGCCCAGTTTCACACCTTAAGTGCCTTCGGAAAGGCTTCTTCTCTGGGAGGGCCTGTCCGAGCAGGAGCTCAGTTGTAAGAGGAATGGCCTGCTCCTTGGGGGAGAAGTAGTCTCACGCTAGGGAGGTAGGGGGATAGATGTAGCGGAGGCTGCATCTCAGCCTTCCGTCCCCATCTCATAAGGCACCCTTTGGCAAGGGATGACAACCTCACAGCCAGCACCGTGCCCTGCTGGCTCTGACGCTAGAACAGCCCTAGGGATTCAGGAAGACTGACCGGGGTAGGGGGGTAGCTGGGACACCTAAGGAATCCTTAGAAGATACCTCTGGGCCATTAGTCTAGGACCTTGGATGTATCCAGATCCTTCATCAAGATCATGAGAAACAATGGCCCAGGCACCAATATGTGTATTAATGATAGAATTTCAACTTTGGGGGTACCCTGAGGGGTGCTATGTTCTTATGAGGGCATACGACTGACGAGCTTCTAAATCATCTTAGAAAGCCTGGTTTTAAATGCTACAGCGAGGGCTCTACCAGACCTAGAGTTCACTGCGGAGGGCCTCCCGGGACAGTGCAGGGTCAGGTCAGGTTTCGCTCTCAGGAGCCTCAGCCTCTTCCTGTCTTGCAGCTTTTACAAATCCAACCACGTGCAGAAGTTCCACTACTCCCGGCCGGTGCGCAGGGGGACCGTCGATCCTGAGAATGAGTTTGCCGTAAGTGTCTCCTCTCCCCTGCAGCAGCCGCGATCAGTCCCCTGGGCCTCTGTGCCAGCCAGAGCATGCTCCTGCAGCATCGTAATGGGAGGGCCTCTGGCCCAAACCCACAGGAAGGAACCTGGCCTCTGTTGGTATGATGACACCCACTTTCCAGGCTCTTCTGTTGGGTTTGTCGTCTCATTTCTTGAGCCTCTCCACTCTCCATGTAGCGCAGGCCTGGCGAGAGCCCCTGTCTGCCTCGGGGAGTTCACAGTCCCCAGCGTCCCTGTGTTTCCCAGGACCTGTCTGCTATTCCCAAGGGCTAAGGCTGGCACAGGAGCCAGCTCCAAGTCTCTCTCAGCTCTTCCCCTTCAACTGTGATTCTTCATATTTGGAGGGGGCAGCTCTGCCCCTTTAAGAATATGATGATTGATTGCTAGACACACACCCAGAAAATGCAGGTGAATATATTCAATTATGCCTGTTCAGAAACCCAGGTTAAAACACACTGAACCTAAATCTAGGGAAAATGTAAACTTCACATTGGGAAAGGATTCTTCAGGGAAAAATGGGAGTGTGTTTCTGGATCTTGTAATTTTTTATTCTGATTCCGGGTGGATAGGAGGCCTGGGGGCCTGGCTAGGTCCCAACTCTGCTGGTCAGGTTTCACAAGTGTGTTGCTTTCCTGCCCCTGCCTCCCTCCAATGGGACAGTCAATGTGGATCGAGAGGACCTCCTTCGTGACCGCATACAAGCTTCCCGGCATCCTGCGCTGGTTTGAGGTGGTTCACATGTCCCAGGTGAGTCTGCCGGCCTCGGGAGTCTCCTGGGACTGGGAGAGGGCAATGCCTTTGTTAAAAGCTGCTGCAGAAAGGAAAAGTGAAAAAGTGTTAATTGCTCAGTCATGTCCAACTCTTTGCGACCTTATGGACTGAAGCCCACCAGGCTCCTCTGTCCATGGGATTCTCCAGACAAGAATACTGGAGTGGGTAGCCATTCCATTCTCTAGGGGATCTTCCTGACCCAGGAATTGAACCCAGGTCTCCTGCATTGCAGGCGGATTCTTTACTGTCTGGGCCACCAGGCAGGACTCCAGGAACTCCAGTGCAGGAAGGGTCCTGAAGCAGCATCTAGTTTACCTGCTTTCAGATTAATTTTTAGCATCCAATAACTTTTTTCCCTGGAAAATGAAAGGTACCATAGAATCCGGTAATAAACTTGATGAGCGGGGAGCTTCTGTGGCTGGTACCAGTGAAGCAGAGGGCCTGGAACTCCATGGACACGTTCAGCTCCTCATATCCTCCCCCACAGCAGTTGGTTGGGAGCCCTTTGCAAATCCCACTATGAACTCATTTTAGAGGTGGATGAACGAAAGCTCGGAGAAAGGAAATCATGCAGGGCAAAGCTCTGACAACAATGCAAATGTGTGAACTCCATGTATTTGCTCCACATAGCAGGCATTTTGCTTCCTAACTCACTTCAGGGTCTCTGTGTTCTCAGATAGCTAAGGATCTTGCAGCTCCCAGCATGCAAAGGGAAGACTAGGGAAACTTGAGAAGCAGGGGCGTATTCAGGGAATCTTATTCACTTATTCATTCATCAAATGTTTGTGTTCCTAACACATGTCAGGCAGCTGGAGATTTTACCGTGAAGCTTACATTCTAGTGGTGAAGACACTAAAAAAGTCTGAGTAAATATATACTATGTCAGGTGGAGAAAACTACTCTGGATAAAATAAAAGAGAAAAGGTAATGAATGGGGGTTATTTTAAATAGCATGGAGAGAGAAAGTCTTCTGGCTAAATGCCTTTTGAGCAAAAGCCTGGAGGAAGTGAGGGAACGATCTGTGCAAATATCCAAGAGATCTGTGCAAATATCCAAGAGAACAGCAGCGGGAACAGCGAGTGCAAAGGCCCTGGGGCGGAACAAGCTCACGTCCAAGTCAGAACAAGTGAGGGAGGAGTAGCAGTGGTCTGCTGGCGGTCATGTAGGGCCTTGTAGGCACCGTAAGGTCTCAGGCTTTTCCACTGGCTGAGCTGGAGCTTCACGCACAGGAGGGACAAGGTCTGACTGACATTTCCAGTGCTGTTTGATAAGCATTGAAACCATCCCCCTTCAGCCCTTAAGGCCCACACCCCCAGAAGCCAGGTGACCCTCCAATCTCCTTTACACAGGTATGGCCCAGACCTTGGTAAAGTATAATATTGGTGATAACGTCAACAGACATTACCGAGCATGTGCTAAGCTGTTCATGGGTGTGACCTCATTTAAACCCCTCCACAAGCGCAAGGTAGATGTTGTTATTCTTCCGTTTCACAGATGGAAACCCAGGTACTGAGTGAGTTAGTGGATGGTTCAAGGCTAGTAAAAGAGAGGAGGTTTGAGACTTCCCTGGTCATCCAGTGGCTAAGACTCCGTCCTCCCAGTGCGGGGGGCCTGGGCTTGGTGCCTGGTCAGGGAACCAGAGCGCACGTGCCTGCCGCAACTATGAGTTCACATGCCACAACTATGACCGAAGATGCAAAGTGTTGGAACTAAGACCCAGCACAGCCAGAAATAAATAGACTGACTTTTCTTTTTTTAAATAAAAGAGGTGAAGTTTGACTAACTTCTTAAATCAGGCATCCAGATAGAGTCACTCTCTCCTTCCTCAATGTGTCCGCAACCTATCCTAGAGTTAGTGCCCTGGAGAGGAAGAAACGACACGTGACCTTTATTCAAGGGACACAGTGGTGTGTGATAAGTTTAGACAAGTGGCCCAGGAGCTGTGTCAAGGGCTTTATAGCATTATTCTATTTAATCCCACAAAACCCTGTGAAGTATGCTGTTATGATTAATCCCATTTTTGAGGTGAGGAATTGGAAACTTTCCACTAAGCTGTGGTCTCTACCCATTGACCCTGGCTGTGCCCTCTCCTCTGGTGGTCTCAGAGAGGCACCTCTCTTCATCACTGTCCCCACGGGGCTGTCAGCAAACTGAGGGGATCCCTGCCTGCACTCCTTGCATGCCCCCGCCCCCTCTGCCAGGGTATCTCGCCTCCTGATGGACAACATAACTTGCCTGTATGTTGATCTTTAATATCTATAATTTTGCATATAGTAACATTAGAATATAAGCTCCACTAGGCTGTGAGCTCCAGGAAGACAGGTTTTTGTCCATTGTGTTCCTGGCCATATCTCTGAGTGCAAAGAATAGTCCCAGACACATAATTGGTGCTCAAGAATAGTTATTAAGTAAATTCATCAACCCATCACTCGATTAATATGCAGAAGCCTATAATATCTGAAGCGGTTACTTTACTCTATGAACTCATGATTCTGAAATTAGGAAGGAAATAGTCAACCTTGACTGATCCCCCCCGATAGAAGCGGTTGGGAAAGCCTCCAAGCAGTTGACCAGACGAAATTTATCTCTAGTAACCTCCCTCAGTTGAGTTACCGAGAATTAAGGACGTTCCAGACACAACAGAGTCCTGCCTGCTGAGCAGATTCCTCTCCAGACATTTGTTTTTGTGTTACAGAATTTGTGTCTTGTTCTTGGTGGTTTCTTTCATGAACTGCCATGACTGCAGCACAGTTTGTGCGGAGAGTTGTTTACTGGTGGGATTCAAGTGTAAGTCTTGCTTATTGAGAGTTCTTTCCTTGTTCTTGGTCCTGAGAATATTTAATCTTTACAAGAAGTTTGGAGCTGGGGGTCAGAGGCCCAAATTCAACCTAGTTATTAAGAGGCTATATGACGTTGGATAAACACAGTGTATCTCTGGCCTTAGTTTTCATCATCTGTAAAATAGACATGAAAAAACTATGGAATTTCATGGAAATTCTCTGGCTGTCCACCCTTTCACTGTCAAGGGCCCAGATTCAATTCCTCATCATGGAACTAAAATCCAACAAGACACAGTGTGGCCAAAATAAAAGATAAAACTATGGAGTTTCCAAGCTGAAAGACACTCTGAGGGTCATTTAATCCAAGAGCTACAAATCTAAATACCTTCAGAGCCCAAGAAGGTACTGTAAATACGTGTGAAATGGTCACAGTAAGACAACAGGCAGTGGGAGAAGCTGCAGCAGACTCCTTCAGGCTGAATTAATTTCTAAAAACATTAGAACTCATGTGCTGGCTAAATGACAGGCCCAGTCCCAGTCTGACCTACAGATCTCCAGTGTGCAAACCTTTCCCTAGTTTCCATCCATTGGAATTATTTTGCATATGAAAAAGCTAAAGCCCAAATATGGAACTTGAACTGCCCCGGTGATCAGTGACAGATGTAAGTTGTAATAATAATGCTTATCTCATGCAACTCAGAGGATTTCTAAGACAGACACTGGACCGTGGGTTGCAGCTTATAGAACACGGGCTGCTGCCCCCACCAGGCTGAGCAGCCTTCCCCTCCAACTCCCCTTTGCGTGTGTATGTGTGTGCATGCACATGTGTGTGCGTGAGTGACAGAGAGGGGCAGTCACACTCAGAGACAGCCTGCTCGCAGGACCTTTGAAGAGATGGCCATCTTCAAAAATGTCCAGAGACAAGGAAAGTGGGTGAGGAGGCTAGGATTTCCCAGGGATTTAGGGAAATAGTTTTAAAAGATGACCAAGAACGTGGCTGTGAATGCTGGGTCTGCCCCTCTCGTACGCTCAACAGGGACAGTAACTAGCCGATGCACTTTGTAAAGAGTGCTGCTGTGAGTCAGGTGTTGTATTATATCAACCACCCTTTGCTGTGTGCTCATGAGGCAGGCCCTATAACACCACCGTTTCAACAGACAGCAGCACTTAGGGCCCCCCCCTCCAGGAGGGTTTCCCAGGTTGCCTGGCCATTCCCTCCAGCTCCCACCCGCCCTGCCAGCGAGTCTTCCCCTCTTCAGATGGATGCTGTTCCTTGTCCTAATGTCTACAAGAGGTAATAATAATAACCATCAGCTACTTTTTGAAGTAGATATTCTTCTCATTTTACCAAAAAGTCAACTGAGGCTCCGAAAGTTTAGGAAACTTGCCCAAGGTCACACAGACAGAAAAACTGGCTGATATTGGCACTCATTTGTAATTTGCTTAGTTTAGTTCATGGGTCAGGAAGCTATGGCCTGTGAGCCAGAGCCCACCTGCGTTTATGTTGGTAAGCAGTCTCACTGGAGCAGCCACGCTCAGTGATTCTCACTCTGCCTGTGGCTGGTGTGTTCCTACAATGACAGTGCTGAGTTGTTGCCACAGACGGCATCTGGCTCTGTCACAGAGAAAGTTGGAAGACTTCTTATTTCCTGTTTTGCCTAGATCCGATCCTATGCTCATGGGAACCACGGTTTTGCCCGTTAGCGCCTAATGCCACTGTTTGCTGTGCTGTGCCCAGTCCTTCAGTGGCGTCTGACTTTGAGACCCCATGGACTGTAGCCCTCCAGGCTCCTCTGTCCGTGGAATCTCCCAGGCAGAGAATACTGGAGTGGGTTGCCCTTTCCTCCTCCAGAGGATCTTCCTGACCCCAGGGTTGAACCCTTGTCTCTTGCGTCTCCTGAAGTGGCAGGCAGATTCTTTACCACTGTGCTACCTGGGAAACCCAGCGTTCTATTTATCTTGCTTTTTAAGAGGTATTGAAAGGGTGTTTAGTTTTATCTCCCAACTAAACGAAGCCTACGTTGGAACAGTGACCCGCATATAACAAGTCTCGGGACCTGATGTGGGCCCGGCCGGTGATTGTGTCATCAGCTGCTCTGGCCTCCAGCTCAGGGCTCACACGTGGTGGGTGCACATCCAGCGCCGCGTGGGGTGAGTGGGAGTGTCTCTCACCAGGTAATAAGAGGAAAAAGCCTGCTTGGAGCACATCCAACCACTGAAACCCCAACGAGTGCCTGCCACTGCCTGCTTCATTTCCCCAGGGAAATCTTATTCTCACTAAGCAGAAATTCAGCTTGTCGCTTCCCCAGACAGCAGACGGCCCCCAGGGCTCAGTAATTACCATGGGAGCCTGCTACAGCCCCTTGGGGAACATTGCTTCATTTGAATTCTAACCCCAGAGGGAATCAATCCCAATAATTATACCTGTTTTTAAAGCAGCCTGCTCGGGCCCTTTCTTCTTGGTGATCTTGTTTTCAACAGACCACAATTAGCCCTCTGGAGAATGCCATCGAAACCATGTCCACCGCCAATGAGAAGATCCTGATGATGATAAACCAGTATCAGAATGACGAGACCCTCCCCATTAACCCGCTCTCCATGCTCCTGAATGGGATCGTGGACCCTGCTGTCATGGGAGGGTTCGCCAAGTACGAGAAGGTGAGGGGTCCCCTCTCCTGGTTGGGACAGGGTGGTGGCAGGCGGGTCCTGGGCAGAGAGCTGCTGCCACTCGTCTCATGCAGCCATCTGTTCTTCAGAAGGCCACGGCAGGTGTTCGGGCCGCAGGCGCCCCCAGAGTTCCCACAGCCTGACCCTCCTCTGCTTCCCTCCCTCCATTCCGCACTCTGTGTGGTGCAGGAAGGAGCAGCGCTGCAGGCGTCTCTTATCCCGCTGGGCACGTCCAGGTGCCTCTGTCAAAGAGAGACTCTGGGATGACCATAATCCAGACCAGGAAAGTCAGGATCCACCAATCAAAGTCCCCGCCACTTGTGAAAAGTCATCTCTTCTACAGATGATGGAAATGACCTCTACAAATGGGAAGAGGTGAAACCCAGAATCTGAAAATCCAGAAGGGATGGGAGATCAGCTCCAAAGAGAGAGTTATTATCTAGATATTCCAGTCATAAGGTCCCTCTAGAAATCCGCACACGTTTCAGCCACTGATTTCATATTTGAGCCTCATGGTGTCCGTGGCAAAAAGGGAAAGGCCATCGGTTAAAGGAGTCACATTTTCCACTGGAGGAAGATAATTACTCAGTAACAGGGTAGGGGGTGGGGGTGGGGCACAGCTTTTCCCAGCACTGAGAATAGAAAGTTTTCTTTGGTTTTCACCTATCAGTTCAGTTCAGTGTAGTCGCTCAGTCGTGTCCGACTCTTTGCGACCCCATGAATCACAGCACGCCAGGCCTCCCTGTCCATCACCAACTCGCAGAGTTCACTCAAACTCATGTCCATTGAGTCGGTGATGCCATTCAGCCATCTCATCCTCTGTCGTCCCCTTCTCCTCCTGCCCCCAATCCCTCCCAGCATCAGGGTCTTTTCTAATGAGTCAACTCTTCACATGAGGTGGCCAAAGTACTGTAGTTTCAGTTTCAGCATCAGTCCTTCCAATGAACTCCCAGGACTGATCTCCTTTAGGATGGACTGGTTGGATCTCCTTGCAGTCCAAGGGACTGTCAAGAGTGTTCTCCAACACCACAGTTCAAAAGCATCAATTCATCAGCGCTCAGCTTTCTTCACAGTCCAACTCTCACATCCATACATGACTGCTGGAAAAACCATAGCCTTGACTAGATGGACCTTAGTTGGCAAAGTAATGTCTCTACTTTTGAATATGCTATCTATGTTGGTCATAACTTTCCTTCCAAGGAGTAAGCGTCTTTTAATGGGATGCTGAGGGGAAAATGGTCAACTCATTCTCAAAAATCTCATGATGAATTTCTTATTAACTTTTCTATGTCATCCATTGATGTAAGACTAAGAATACAACACAACAGTATAATTCAGGGACAGTAATTCCAGTCAGTCCTTGCAGTTACCCTTGGATACCCCATACAGTCATCACTGGTAACCCTCTGTACATCCTTGAGGGGTAATAAGATGTATCTGTATATATGTGCACACACTGAGCACGTGAGCCCAGAAAGAGCTAGGCCGCCAAGGTCCCACACCATAGGGAGGTGAACTGGAAAGACCATCGGGTGACATTCCTTACTGAGATTTTTCCTGTGGGACAATGCGTTGACCTACAGCAGAAACCCCTGCAAGATTTCCTAACACATGGTTGCCCCTACCCCATCCCAACCCCAGAGGTTCTGATTCAGTCAGCCTGGGTGGAGTTTGTTCAAAGGTGATGCTACTGGTCCGGAGACCGCCCCCAACTCCCGCACTTCCATCTAACAACTGTTTCCCTGGGGTTTGTGACCCTTTCCCAGTGGATACTGATCTGCGCCCTGGGAATAGGCGACATGAGTCCCCGAGCTCCCTTGCTGCCCATCTACACAGCAGTGGCCTCACTCCTGACCCTTTCAAACGGAATCCTCTGCCAGTGCCAGAGAGATGCGTTGTGGGGTTCACGCCAAAGACACAGGAAACCCACAATGTCTTGTCTGTCTTCCCAGGCCTTCTTCACTGAAGAGTACACCCGGGACCACCCGGAGGACCAGGACAAGCTGACACGCCTCAAGGACCTGATCGCCTGGCAGGTACAGCAGAGCTGGCCTGGGGAGCCCCGGCCCTGCCCCCTCCCCTGCCCTTCCTGGCCGGCTTGCCCTCCGCTGGCCCCAGGCGGGTATGGCCTGGCTTGACTCGTTCTCCTGCCCCTTGGCTTTGGACCTTTCCTCTGACTCTGTCTTCACCTGAGCAGGCACACCCTGGAAGTGGGGTGCCTCGGGGCACTGTGCAGAGGGGCTGCGCTGCTAGGTGTTGAGTTCAGGAGGCGGCCTCTCCCAGTGGGACCGAAATGAAACCCAGGCTCCCGCACACCTCCCACCACCACCCCCTGCACCCAGCACCCACCAATCAGATAACGGGAGACTCCAGCCCCCACCCCCATCTCCCCTCCTCCTAAGGCTGACCCAGTTTATCGCAGTTAATGTTCAGATGGATACCAGGTTTCAAAAATAATCGAGGCCTTGCTTTGGTTGATGGGGTCAAAGGTGCTCGCCTTAGCACCTGCCCTCCACAGAAGCTGCTCAGCCCCTGGCAGTCCAGCCCTAGGCCTTGGACAGACTGTTCTTCCTTCCTGCTCTCCCCTGCTCCCTGCGTGTCTTTTATCCATCTGTCCCCTCCCTGTACCCTGTCACCCCCGTCCCTTCCCTCCACATCTCCTCTCTGTCTCACTCTGCACTGCCCTCTGTATTTCTCTCCTGACAGCTCTTTGCTTGCCCACTCCCGTCTCTGACCCGGGCCCCTCTCTGCCGCCCCCCTCACACCTCACTCCTGGCTCTACTTCCCTTCTGCTTCTCTCTCCACTGCCCTCCCTTCTCTGCTTTTTCTCTGGCTCCCTCTCCTGGGTTTTCTCTTCCTCCGTCTCTTTCCCACTCCCTGGAGAAGAAACAATTCACAGACCCCTCTCCAGAGGTGTTCAGAGGACCAGGCTCCTAGTCTGGGCCTGCAGCACCCCCTCCCCAACACCTCCCTGCCCTCCTCGGACCACCCAGCACCCAGGACCCAGGGTGAGCTCCAGAGGGCACACTGGGGGAGGCGAGCAGGGCCAGCCCTCCCTTCTTGCCAGTCACAGAGCAAAGAAAGGCGAGCTGTTGTGGTGGGGAGTTTTTGTGACTCCAGGGAAATCAGGAATGCGAAGCGTTGGGTGCAGCCTCTCTTCTTAAAATAAGAATTCCTAATTCAGGTCCTTCTCTGCCTCTGCCAATTTATGCAAAGTGAGGCCTTAAAAATGAACCGTCAAGGGCTGTGCAGGGCCCCCTCCTAAGTGCATTCTGTGTCTCTGCAATTTTCTCTCCCTTCTTGCCTTGTGAAACCCAGTCATCCCCAAGGGCCCCAGCTCTTGAGGTCCTTTAATGCTCAAGTAATGATGCCCACCCTCCCCATGCCCAGCTTGGGAAGCAGGTAGCCTTGACCTTGGTTGCTTTCCTGCTTCCATTCTTTTTGGGGCGCCCCAAGGAGGGCAAAAATGTCACACAAAGTTGTCTGCTTGTCGGGCATCGTTCTCAGTCCATGTTGCTGCCCTGGCCTCTGCTGGGCTGGCCTTATCCCCTGGGCCATACCCGCCGCACCCAAAGCATGGCCTGGCCTGTGGCCTCACAGTGCGGCCGACACCAGGCTGTGCCTTCTAAGGACATTTTTCCAAAGAAGTGAAGTGAAGTCGCTCAGTCCTGTCTGACTCCATTAATAAAGGGATACCACAAGCAAAGAAGGGAGATTGAAGCATGTATTGGATGTTACAGCCTCTAAGAGCCCCTGGCTAGGCCTCCTCCAACAGCACGCCCCTGGTGGAGAGCGCGTGCCCTCACCTTAGCACCAGCCCCACCTCCTCTGCCAGATTGCTGACGGAAGCCCAGCAAAGGGGATTGCCCGGGACCACGTCCCTTCCACTCAGAGGCTAGCATCCTAAATACTCGAAAGACGCTGCCCTGCTCAGGGTGAAGGTGGCCTTTCTAACATTACACACAGCAGATTAGTTCTTCCTCCTTCATTTCTTTCCATTCACTCTTGCAACTTATATAATATACATTGAGCTCCAACTGTGTGCCAGGCTTGGACCCACTCCCTGCCTCCCCTCTTGAAGCTTAATTATAGCTTGGCTCTTGGTTTGGCAAAGCCAGATTCACTTTGGATTTTCTCAAAACACAAGATCCTTGGAGTTCAAAGGGAGCTATACCTGTACCCCTGGCAACACACCAGGAGCTAGAAGTGCACAGTATATGATGGGTTCAGGATTTCATGGGTTTCAAGATTGATCGCTTAACTTTTTTCTTTGTAAAGATTTTTCTCTATATTTATCAGCATGGAAAGATGTCTATAGTGCATTCTTCCTGTAAACATGTTATGAAGCATTACATACAAAGAAGTAGACACACCAAAACTACACAACACATGGATTTATCACCATGTATACCCGTGTGACCACCCCCAGATGGAGGCCCAGAGTTCCTCTAGCACGGACGCCTCTCTTGTGCCTTCCTGTGGTCACTGCCAGTTCTCCCCGAGGTCGGCTATTACCTTGCCTTTACAGTAACTATTCACTTGCTTTTTAACAATAGTTTTTAATCATCCAGGCACTCATTTCTAACCTTTTCCTGATTATTGACCTCTGTATAAATGGAATCACACAGTATGCAATCTTCTGTGTCTAACATTTTGTTTAAAGTTATGTTTTAAAATTGATTAATTTTATTATACAAGGCCATTATTTATTCATTTTTATTGATGTATATAATAATCTATGCAGCTGGACTGTATAACTATGCCAGAAAATTTTGTTTTGTTTCGTTTTTTTAACTGATGGAGATTTGGGGTGATTTCAGTTTGAGGCTATTTCAAGCAGTTCTGTTCTGAACATCTTCGTATGCATCTTTTTAGCACAAACATGCTCAATTTCTGTCAGGTATATACCTAGCTATGGAGTTGCTTGGTTATAATATATGAGAATATCTGGCTTTAATCAGCTCAGTTCAGTTGCTCAGTCGTGTCCAACTCTTTGTGACCCCATGGACTGTAGCACGCCAGGCCTCCCTGTCCATCACCAGCTCCTGGAATTTACCCAAACTCACGTCCATTGAGCCAGTGATGCCATCCAACCGTCTCATCCTCTGTCATCCACTTCTCCGCCTTCAGTCTTTCCAGCATCAGGGTCTTTTCCAGTGAGTCGGTTCTTCACATCAGATGGCCAAAGTATTGAAATTTCAGCTTTAGCATCAGTCCTTCCAGTGAATATTCAAGACTGATTTCCTTTTGGATGGACTGGCTGGATCTCCTTGCAGTCCAAGGGACTGTCAAGAGTCTTCTCCAACACCACAGTTCAAAAGCATCAATTCTTTGGCGCTCAGCTGGCGTTAATAGATGATGGCAAGCTTCTGTAGATTCGTTGTGCCTATTTCTGAACGTCATAAAAATGGTATTATACAGTACGTGTTGCTGTGTCTGTCTGGCTGCTTTTTTTTTCAGTGTAATGTCTTTGAGAGTCACCCAGGCTGTTGCATGCAGGAGCAGTTTTCTTCTTGTTTTCAAGTGTTCACCGTTGTGTGACTATGGCAATGGGCCAGTGACGTGCCCGTGAGTCTCGCATTCTCCTGCTGGTGGTGGGTTGTTTCAGGCTTTGCATAGTGTGGGAACAGTCGTGTGAACATTCTTGCTCGTGCCTCTTGATGACAGAAGTGATCAGTGCACTCACTTTCTGTCCAGCAGCGGGAGTGCTGGGCTACAGGTTCATCTGTGGTTGACTGGATACCGGGAAACAGTTTCCCAAAGTTGCTGAGCCAGTTTACACTCCCACCAACAACTTCTGTGAGCCCGCATTGCCCCACATTCTACTGACACGTCACACTGCGATTCTTTACCTTTAGTCTTGCTGGTGGTTGTGAGGGTATCTCAGTTTAATTTTAATTTGCGTTTCCTTTCTCGAGCAGTGGTGTTCATCGCATTTTCCTGTGTTTATTGGCTAATTGAATAACCTTTCTGTGAAATGTTTGTTCAGATCTTTTACGTATTTTACTAACTGAATTGTCTTTTGTTAATAATTCAGAACAGTTTATATATATCCTGGATATGAGTCGTTTGTCAAATATATGTCTTTGACACACTGTAGTCTGGCACTCTGTAAATATCTTTGTTCAGTCTGCGCCTTGTCTGTTTACTTTCTCAATGATGTATTTTTGAAGAACAGCAGTTTGTAGCTTTCATGAGGTCCAGTTTGTGAGATTCTTAGTGATTATCACTTTTGTGTCCACTTGAAGACTGACTCCCCAGGTCGTGATGATACTCTGCTGCTTATTGGGACATCCCGTGGTTTCGTGCTGTACTCTTACGTATATGGTTGATGTTGACTGACATAAAGTGAGGGGTCTATTAGTCTTCTATACAGATTTCGGACTACTCCAGAATCATTTGTTGAAAAGGCGGTTATTTCCCCCGCTTTGACATAAACTGATCATATGCGTGTCAGTCTGTTCTGGACTTTCTGTTCTATTCCGTCAGTCCATTGGTCCATGCTTGCACCAATTCTACTCTCTTTCTAATTACTGTAGCTGTATAGTCAGTCTTGAGATGTAGTAGTGAGAGAACTTCAATTTCTTTTTCAAATTTGTCTTGCTCTTTCTTTTCCTTCATATTTCCAAATAAATTTTTAAATCAGCTTGCCAATTTTAAAACACCCCCAAAACACAGAGATTTTGATTAAAATGTATTAAATATATAAACTAATTTGAGAATTTTTGTCTTCTTGATATTGACTCTTCTAATACAGGAACATGGGATCTCTGTCCTTTTCTTTAGTTCTTTAATTTCACTTGGCAAGTTTTGTTGTTTTCATAGTAAAAATATTTCACATTTTTATTAAAGACTTGATTTTAGGGATTTGATATCTTTAACTAGCATAAATAGTATTGCTTTTAAACTTTTTTCTTTTTGTTTGTCAGTATAATTACATTTTTTAAACATGTTTACATTGTATCCAGTAATCCTACCAAATGCACTTAGTAAGTCAAATCGTCTGTACATTCTTTTCGCTGTTTTACAGATACAGTCATGTAATCTCTAATATAAAATGTTTTACTCATTCTGTTCCAGGCTTGTACGGTTTAGTTATTTTTCTTGCCTCTTTGCGCTGATGAGTGTAAGAAGAGAGAGAGGACATCTGTCTCCCACATCAGGGCAAGGGTCCATATTTCACAGAGTGGGGTGTTTTAAAGATGATGTCCCACTCTGTGCTTAGTTTGCTACTTTGTCATGAATGGATTTTTAATTTATCAAATACCTTTTATATATCTATTGAGATACTCATGTTTTTTCTTCATTATCCTGCTAATTCAGTGAATTATTTTAGTTGATTTTTGAATATTAAACCAACCTTGCATGTATGACATAAATCCCACTTGGTTATAATATATTATCATTTTTATATATTGCTAGATTCTGTTTGAAAATACGTTCTTCAGGATTTTTGTATCTATGCTCAAAAGAGATATTAACCTATAATTTTCATTTGTTATAATATTCTTATTCAATTTTTATAACAGTTATCCTGGTCTCAAGAAGTAAGTTAAAAATTATTCTACATGTAAAATCCTTTCTGAAGAATTTCTATAAAGTTGGCATTTATTTATCCCCTAAATGTTTGCTAGAATTTGTCTGCGAAGCCACACAGGCCAAGAAGGTTTTAAAGTATGTATTTAATTTAATACTTCTCAGATTTCCTGTTTCTTTTGTGTCCTTTCTGGTAAGTGGTATTTTTCTAACAATTTGTCCATTTAATCCAAATATTAAATTTATTAACATAAACTTTTTTATAATATCCTCTTAGGACTTTTTATGATGCTCATACTTCCTGTAGTGACACTCCGTTTTAAAGTTTTGATGCCGGTTATTGGCACCTGCTGGTATCTGTTTGATTGGCCCTATAAGGGGTTGATCAGTTTTAAAGAACCCACCTTTGGATTTGTCGATCCTCTGCGTTGCCAGTTGGTTTTCGTTTTCAATTCATGTTCACTCTTACTTTCATTATTTCCTTCCTTTTGCCCCTTTTGGGTTTAATTTGCTGCTCTTCTACTGCTATCTTGGGATGGATGCTTAGCTAATTGATTTTCTATCTTTTCTAAAATGTATTAATAAAATTAAAACTATTCATTTATCTCCACTTACAACACCATCTCAGTAGTTTTTACGCAGTATTTCCATTATCATTCCTTTCTTTTTAAATAAAATCTTTTTCTTGTTTAATGGATAGAAAAACCTTTTCTTAATTTGTACATCAGTTTTTTTAAAATACTGTTTTTAGGCTCTCTTGTCTCTGTCTCCTCCAGGTTGATCCATTCATGCTCCCTTTCCTCCCCTCTCCCCCACCTCTTTCCTTCCTCTTCAGTGTTCGATTGCTCTCCTGTCTTTTGCTTCTGATCACCGTCTTTCACACTGGAGAGTTTCCTTCAATACCTGGTGAGCCTTGGCAATCTGTTCCTAGTTAAGAGTGGGGGCACTCAAAAGCTGAATGAATATCTCTGCGCATGAGAGAAGGCCTTGTCACCTGGATGGCATTACATACGGTAACTGAGTAATCCACACTCACCTGGGCTATTCACTTTCTCCAGGACAGATGCTTTGAGCTATTGCCTGCAAAGGAACTCCTGGATTCTGTGCTGCTGGCAATTTGGAGACAGAAAAATGAAGGTCTCACCTTTATCAGTATGCAGACTTTTCCTCAACCCCCTGTTTCCTGTCTGGCTCCTCATCCTGGCCCTCTGTTGTGCCTGGTACCCCTTAGCTCGATGCTCTTTGTTCTAATCATTCGAGAGGATAAGCTCCTGCTTCTTGAGGAAATGAGGAAATATGACACGCTACCAGATGAAACTGCAGGGACCTGGCCATGCAGCTGCTCCTGTCACAGAATTTCAATCCATCCCTGTTTTCAGCCTCTCAGCTCACTCTTGAGCTACCAGGGGCCTCTAACCCCTGCACCCTTCCTTGCTTCCCAGAGCAGATTGTCCTCTTATCACACCTCCCACTCTGTCCTGGAAGGTCAGTTACCATCCTGCATCCACGTTCTGGGGCAGGTCCATAGCTGTCTCCTGGCCTCACTGAATTTCAGTCTCTCCTTCACTTTGCCATTTGGGGGAGTACTCCAAGAGAAGGAGGCAGAAATGTCTTGGGGTCACCATGATCAAAACATTGTTTTCTCCAAAGTGATCTGTGTTGTACTCCTTGCAGCCCTCATTGTGCTTCCCTGAGATCACACTACTAAGGTTTCATCTGTTCTCAGCTTACAGCAGCCACGTGGCTTGGCTTCTGGCCCTGTATCTACCGTTCACGCAGTATGGACTGACCTCCTCTGCTGATAAATAAGGGCTTGACTGCCTCACATGACTCATCTCTTCCCCCTTCATCTTCCCAGGGCTTATACATCACTTTAAAAATATTCCCTTCCCTGGTGGCTCGGACAGTTAAGAATCTGCCCTCAATGCAGGAGACCCAGGTTCGATCCCTGGGTCAGGAAGATCCCCTGGAGAACGGAATGGCAACCCACTCTAGTATTACTGCCTGGAGGATTCCATGGACAGAGGAGCCTGGTGGGCTACAGTCCATGGGGTCGCAAAGAGTTGGACATGACTGAGTGACTAACTTTCACTTTAAAAGTCCTCTGTTGGCTCCTTAGCTCCATGATACGAACACAGCTATCTGGCTTTGGTCTTATCACTGGATACATGTTGTAAGACCAGGTTGTGCCCACGCCTTTTCTGCTCAGCCCTTCCCTTCTCCTACCTCCCAGTCTCTGAACAGTCATACTCTCCTCTTTGCATCTCCAAGAACTTCTTGGACAAGGGTTTAAGTCAAAGCAACAGAGACCCCACTCCTCTGGTCTCACACTCTGCCCCTCAGTAGATCCCACCAGATGCAGACTTTCCCTAACATGCAGCCTCTAACGGGAGGGAGCGGGAGGAGAGGGTGCAACCCTTCCATGAGGCAAGACAGCCGGAGGTTCTTTCTCCTAGAAACTTATTTTCAGAGCAAACCTCAAGGATGCAATTTTCCCATTTCCCAGGGTTGGTGACCCCAGCTAAAGGTTGTTGAGACCCTAAAGCCCTCAGCAATTTCTTAGCAGGTGGACTTGACTCCTGCCCACTCCGTGAAGCCAGGTGGCCAACCTGTGGCTCATCGTTTACCACTTTTCTCCCCAGATCCCCTTCCTGGGAGCTGGCATTAAGATCCACGAGAGACGGGTATCAGAAAATCTGCGGCCTTTCCACGACCGGATGGAGGAATGTTTCAAGAACCTGAAAGTGAAGGTGGAGAAGGAATATGGTGTCAGAGAGATGGTACGGCTGGTCCCCAAGGCCAGGGAGGGTGAAATGGGTGGGGTGGGGCAGGGAGGATGAAGAGACCAGAGCAAAGCAGCCCACCCTTGAGAGGGACCTGAGAACCAGCAGTGCCACAGCCAATCCAGGGACCCTTCTGGGAAACGTGGTTCCTTAAAAGTCATTGCAGATAAATGCCGGTTATAAACTGAGACCTGAACAAATCAAGAGATTGTACTAATAATAAAAGCAACATTGATGAAGCCCCAGCTTACTATATGCTGGTTTGATCTAAGCACTTAGATCATTTAGGCTTCACAACAAGCTTGGGAGTGGTTTTTAACACCTCATGTCGGTTCTAGAGATTCCAAGGTGTTAAGTGACTTGCTAGAGGCTATATAACAAATGGGGCTGCCCAGGTGGCTGAGTGGTAAAGAATCCACCTGCCAAGCAGGAGATGTGAGTTCCATCCCTGGGTCAGGATATCCTCTGGAGACAGAAATGACAGCCCACTTCAGTGTTCTTGCCTGAGAAATACCACGAACAGAAGAGCCAGGTGGGCTACAGTCCATGGGCTTGCAAAGGGTCGGACAGGACTTAGTGACTAAACGACCACAACGTATAACGAGTAAGTGAGGCTCCGAATTTGCACCTGGCTCTGATGGCCTCCAAAGCCAGCCCTTTTGGCCACTAACAAGCTCTGTGTCCTCAAGAGGCCTCTTCTCCAGAAGGTATCGTCATAAGATGTCAAGGCTGTGTAGCCTCTCAGAGGCCATCTGGTCCGACCCTCTGATTTTACAGATGGGGGAACTGAGGCCCAGAGGCAGGAAGTGAGGTCCTGGGAAGCACACAGGGGAACTCGGGTCTCCTGTCTTCAGGCCGGCGATTTTCCCATGAGACAGGCTGCCTTTTCCAACACTATCTGTGTGACACCCAAGGCAGTTCTGATGGCAACCACCCAGACTTAGGCCACGTTGCACAGGTTACAGGCAGAGTCCCCCACAAGACCCCCTCACCAAGAGACTAGGGTTCCCTGCACCTCTGACAACCTGATTATGGGTTTGGAGATTCTCACCACCCCTTTAGTTCTGATCATTTCACAGAACTCAAGAAGTAGCCCTCCCTCCATGTCCATGGGGTCTCTTTGCAGATTTAACCAAGGGAGGATCAAAAACATTTGGGGGAAAAGAATCCAGAAAGTTCCAAAAAGCAAAACTTGAATCTTCTGTGCTGACAACTATTAACCTCATGTTTACATTATATTTACAACTACTTATATAGCATTTACATTGTATTGGGTATTATGAGTAATCTAGCAATGATTTAAATTATACCAAAGAATATACGTAGGTTATCAGTAACCTCAGATGTGCAGATGACACCATTCTAATGGCCAAAAAGTGAAGAGGAACTAAAGAGCCTCTTGGTGAAGCTGAAAGAAGAGAGTGAAAAAGCTGGCTTAAAACTCGACATTCAAAAATCTAAGATCGTAGCATCCTGTACCATCACTTCATGGCAAATAGATGGGGAAACAGGGGAAACAGTGGAAACAGTGTCAGACTTTATTTTGGGGGGCTCCAAAATCACTGCAGAGGGCGACTGCAGTCATGAAATTAAAAGACACTTGCTCCTTGGAAGAAAAGTTATGACCAACCTAGACAGCATATTAAAAAGCAGAGACATCACTTTGCCAACAAAGGTCCATCTAGTTAAAGCTCTGGTTTTTCCAGTAGTCATGTACTGATATAAGAATTGGACCAAAAAGAAGGCTGAGCACCAAAATTGGATGCTTTCAAACTGTGGTATTGGATAAGACTCTTGAGAGTCCCTTGGAGTGCAAGGAGATCAAACCAGTCCATCCTAAAGGAAATCAATGCTGACTATTCATTGGAAGGACTGTTACTGAAGCTGAAACTCCAATACTTTGGCCACTGGATGTGAAGAGCCGACTCATTGGAAAACACCCTGATTCTGGAAAAGATTGAGGGCAGGAGGAGAAGGGGATGACAGAGGATGAGATGGTTGGATGACATCATCAGCTCAACGGACATGAGTCTGAGCGGGCTCCCGGGGACGGTGAAGGACAGGGGAGACTGGTGTGCTGCAGTTCAGTGGTCGCAGAGTCAGGCATGACAGTGGCTAAACAGCAGCAACAGTGCGTAAGATGGGCTTCCCGAGTGGCGCGAGTGGTGAGGAACCCACCTGTCGATGCAGGAGGCACAGGGGAGGCCAGTTCGATCTCTGGGTTGGGAAGATCCCTCTTGTGGCTCAGCTGGTAAAGAATCCGCCTGCAGTGCAGGAGACCTGGGTTCGATTCCTGGGTTGGGAAGATCCCCTGGAGAAGGGAAAGGCTACTCACTCCAGTATTCTGGTCTAGAGAATTCCATGGACATCCATGGGGTTGCAAAGAGTTGAATACGACTGAGCGCCTTTCACTTTCACTTGGAGAAGGACACGGCAGTCCACTTCAGTATTCTTTACTGGAGAATCCCATGGGCAAAAGAGCCGGGTGGGCTACAGTCCATAGGGTTGTAAAGAGTTAGACACAGCTGAAGTGACTTACAGTACACGCATGCATGCATAGGTTACATGCAAACACTATGCCATTTTACACAGGGGACTTGAACATCCCTGGGTTTTGGTGTCCTAAGGAGTCAGGGATATTGAAGGATGGCTGTACTTAGGATTACAGTTTTTATTTATAAAGGAAACAAGTCAGGACCAGCCAAATGAAGAGAGGCATAGGATGAGGTCTGGGAGGATCCCCAACGTATAATTTCTGTGTCCTCAGGATTCAGTTCAGTCGCTCAGTCGTGTCTGACTCTGCAACCCCATGGACTGCAGCACGCCAGGCCTCCCTGTCCATCACCAACTCCTGGAGCTTACTCAAACTCATGTCCATTGACTCGGTGATGCCATCTAGCCATCTCATCCTGTCATCCCCTTCTCCTTCTGCCTTAAATCTTTCCCAGCATCAGGGTCTTTTCAAATGAGTCAGCTCTTCACATCAGGTGGCCAAAGTATTGGAGTTTCAGCTTCAGCATCAGTCCTTCCAATGAACACTCAGGACTGATCTCCTTTAGGATGGACTGGTTGGATCTCCATGCAGTCCAAGGGACTCTCAAGAGTTTTCTCCAACACCGCAGTTCAAAAGTATCAATTCTTTGGCACTCAGCTAGCTCTCACATCCATACATGACTATTGGAAAAGCCAAAGCTTTGACTAGATAGACCTTTGTTGGCAAAGTAATGTCTCTGCTTTTTAACATGCTGTCTAGGTTGCTCATAGCTTTTCTTCCAAGGAGCAAGAGTCTTTTAATTTCACGGCTGCAGTCACCATCTGCAGTGATTTTGGAGCCCCTAAAAATAAAGTCTCTCATTGTTTCCATTGTTTCTCCATCTATTTGCCATGAAGTGATGAGACTGGATGCCATGATCTTAGTTTTCTAAATGTTGAGTTTTAAGCCAACTTTTTCACTCTTCTTTTTCACTTTCATCAAGAGGCTCTTTAGTTCTTCCTCACTTTCTGCCATAAGGGTGGTGTCATCTGCATATCTGAGATTATTGATATTTCTCCCACAGTCTTGATTCCAGCTTATGCTTCATCCAGCCTGGCATTTCTCATGACGTACTCTCCATATAAGTTAAATAAGCAGGGTGACAATATACAGCCTTGACGTACTCCTTTCCCGACTTGGAACCAGTCTGTTGTTCCATGTCCAGTTCTAACTGCTGCTTCCTGACCTGCATACAGAGTTCTCAGGAGGCAGGTCAGGTGGTCTGATATTCCCATCTCTTTCAGAATTTTCCACAGTTTGTTGTGATCCACACAGTCAATGGCTTTGGCATAGTCAATATTTATCCCACTGGGAAATCCATGTATGATTACTAGCCAGGAAAGCTCACCTTAGCCTAAGTGTCTGGAGTTTTTACTGGGGCTTCATTACATAGGCATGATTGAATGGATCTTGGGCCGTGTAACTGAAATCCACCTCCGGTTCCCCTTCTCTCCCTGGATGCTGAGCTGATATTATCTGGCTTGGAGAACCAGCCCTGTAATCACAAGGTTGGTCTATCTGGCCAGCCCCCATCATAGGTCTCCCCATCAGTGGAAACGGGGTGGAAAACAAAGACATTCGTGTCCGAGGGGAAATTTTAAGGATTTAGACATCACCTCTCAAGAACCAGGAGTAAAGGCCTAACAAACTCTTTATTAAACAACCACCCAAAGGCTCAACCAGCCAGAAAGTTTCTGTCCTCATGCGCTGCTCTGCCCCACGGCTCCACCCACCCAGGTGGAGGAGAAAGGCAGCAGGACTGTGGAGGGCCCGGTACCCCAGGGCCCCGCCCCGACATCAGGCCTGCCTGCTAACCCCCTGCCCCTGCCCCTGCCCCCACAGCCCGACTTCGAGGACAGGCGCGTGGGTCGGCCCCGGTCCATGCTGCGCTCCTACAGGCAAATGTCCATCATCTCCATGGCCTCGCTGAACTCTGACTGCAGCACGCCCAGCAAGGCCGCCTCCGAGAGGTCAGCGCCTGCCCCAGCGGGCCCCTGCACCCCTGCCCCAGCAGCCCCCTGCCCCCCCGCCCCCGGGGGGGCCCCCCCCCCCCCCCCCCC